>CM067359.1:187060402-187067902 GCA_034401795.1 Chaetoderma sp. LZ-2023a
AATGATTGTGATGTCATCATACACGCGCTGAGCTGATTATGACGTCATACGTGCTCAGATGATGAATGGATACTCTGGAAAGGTGAATTGACCATTCCTGTTTTAGCTATGCCCCGCCCATCTCTAGAATGTATTGGATTTATGTTTGGCTTAGGTTGCGGTGGGAATATACCCCATGTAATCCCGAAAACGTATGTCCATTCATTTGGCATAAGTCAGGAAACGGATCCGCTTGAGTTATTGCGATAGTATCTAAGTTTACCAAATTTCCAGGCGCATCACTATGCTAGTTTAGGGGCTGATCATGAGCAGTACGAGCATTATTACATGTCATAAACAAAGTCCTTGATTAGAATATAGCATGTTAAATCTGGCCACATTAACTGTCTCGCTGCAACAAACCGCTACGCAATTATTTCAATGGGCAATAACTCTGAACCGCCTGAATATTTTGAAAACAATTTGGCTGAAAGTTATAGGTGGCTTAGCGAAGACAAATTTTTTTCACAATTTTCATCATATCCAGAGTTAAGCAGACGGGCAGTTAACATTATACGTTCTGGTCAGTTAGCTGTGGCCATCTGTGTTGCGCATTCGTCTTAAGATAAAACACTCTATTGCACACTGCTATTACGACATGCTACATACTGCAACTTGATTTGGAGCATTGCGCACTATTAAATTAGCAAAATAAATATAACTACAAAAAGGAGCAAACCTGAACATTTTGGGATATTGGGACTCAGCGGACTGTGCACCAGACTAAGATTAGTAAGAATTCTACACAATAACAACATAGCTACCACCTTTTCCAAACTATTCACACACAGCACAGCAGTCCACTCAGGCAACCCAAGGAAAAACATAACTTACACACAGAAAGCAATCGGACAGAGCTAGGTAGATATAGGATATCACACACAATGTTACTAATCTTTGGAACACTACAGAAGACGAAATAAGAACACAAAGAATCACATAAGATATGAAATTAATTAAAATCTACATAATAAACAGATACTAATACAGACTACGCTAATTGCAGCTACTGTTGCTATCGCAACCTTTACTGTCACTACTACAGCCTCTACTACCACCACCAATTCAATCCAATTCACCTTTCCAGAGTATCCACCCATCATATGACGTCATAATCAACTACGCGATCCGTAGAATGACATCATAATGAATGACGTCATGAATGCAATCGATAAGTACGTCACGAACCCATATCTGAAGACGGGCTAATGCGTTGTTGTACACATTGTATGTCTTTACTATTTAATAAATATTCTGTATGGCAGCATCAACACCCAGTTAAATTAGTTAGAAAATATTTAACAGCTTCCCTGTATAGTTGTCTGGAAATTGATAGCTAGTGCATTCGGGGATCGCTCAATCCCAACACCGCGAGATGTGGATGGAGCTTAGCTAGTGATGGGCGAGGCATGGCTAAAAATGGAAAAGTCCATTCAATTTACTGCATAAGAACCATACAGTATGGGAAAGATACAATGTATTAAGTTATGGTCAGTTGATCAGAGGCAAATCTGCAGTGGCGTAGATAGAGGGGGGCGGGAGTGGGGTGGTGGTGGGGTGGGGTGGGGTGGGGTGGTGTGGGGGGGGGGGGGTGCGACGCCCCCACCAACCAAATATGTTGTCGGAAAATAAATATGCTCATTTGTCACTTATAATGCAAAAATGCAGTGCTGAAAGGGTTAATAGTTCCATTTTATTTATAACATCTTGTGGATGTCAACCAAGTGTATTATGTGAATTACCATACGATGCGGATTGTAATATATATTGTGCTATAGCTACTCTAGTTTCGAGGCATACATGTAGTAGTAACACATGTACTGGAGTTAGCGACTTTACTACATCTAGGGCTAGGATACTTCGAAGAAAAATCTTTTGTAACGTCAGACCTCCAAAACCGTTTGATGGAATTCAGCCAAATTTGGTATGCAAATTGGCATGCAAGAGTCTGTATACATTTTAGTCAACAGGTAACATTTTAATATGCGGAACTTGATTGAAATGTGTCTCCTCCTAAAGTGTTTTACAAAATCAACCAAATTTGGTTTGTGAGTTATCTTATGGTTGTGGAGTGCAACAAGCCATTTACATGTACATTCGGTTCCGGCCCCATGGGTATGGGGTGTATGGATCAAAATGGCAAGCAACTGATTGTAATACAACTTCTCTGAAACTGTTGGATGAAAATAAACGATATTTGGTATGTGCATTGCCATATGAGTGCAGCAGTTACGCACATGACTGTGGCATGCAAGACAGCATTTATATTTGGCTCGCACCACCACCCCCCCCCCCCCCACCATCCGGCCCCTCTCGTTGGGGTGGGGTGTCAAAAGGTCAATAAATTGATTGTAATGCAATTTCGCTGAAACTGTAGGATGACATTTGGTATGTGAGTTGCCCATATGATTGTGGTATGCAAGCCCCCATCACCCCACCCCACCCCCACCAACACCCCCACCCCTCCATGGGGATGGGGTCAAAGGTTCACGAAATTGATTGTAATGCAACTCTTCCGAAAGCGTTGAACGGAATTTAACCAACTAGAGGGAATCAAACTTTGCTATGTATCTCAGAGAGATGATGTGTGTGCGGGTGGGTGGGTGCTGATGACTGGATTAGGTCTGATGAAAAACGTATCGAAATCGACGTCGATCCAAAATCCAATATGGCTGCAAGCCATCACTGGTCATCTTGAAAATGGATTTCCAGTTGATACATTCGCTACCTTTTGTCGAAGCACATTGGAAGTGTATAGGATGATTGTATTAGATCCGAGGAAGACACCCATCAAAATCGACAATGATCCGAAATCCAATATAATAATAATAATAATAATAATAATAGGATATTTATAGTGCGCTATAATTCCACGCAAATATTGCGTGCTCTAAGCGCTTACAATAATAAAATAAAATGAGCATACAGTTGGATATGCCTGACCGAACAAAAACGTTTTAAGATTTGATTAAAATATAGCTAGAGTGGATGAAGATGTAAGACTAGCTGGAAGATCATTCCATTCTGTAGAAGCAACAAAAGCAAATGTTCTGTGACCATAGGTTTTTGATTTAACTTTCGGAATTTTAAGCAGGTTTAGATCTGCAGATCTAAGTGGCCTGCTTGGCGTGTACGTTTCTAGCAGTTCTGAAAGGTAGGTTGGTGCTGTAGATATGACACATTGATAGGTTAGGCAGAGGACTTTGAAGCGTATTCTCTGTTCTATTGGAAGCCAGTGAAGATCTTGGAGAATGGGACTGATATGATCACTCTTACGCTTTAGGGAAACAACTCTAGCGGCTGCATTCTGAATTGCTTGGAGTGTGCGCATAGCATCTTTTGAGGCGCCTATAAACAGACTGTTACAATAGTCTAACCTTAAGATAATTAATGTTAGTACCAGCATAATAGCAGCTTCGCGAGTTATGTATTGTCTGATGTTTGATATATTCCGCAGCTGCATAAAACACACCTTATGGCCGCCAGCGACTGATCGCGATCTTGAAAATTGCTTTAGGGATTATAACTACATTTCTAGATGATGACTCTGGTACCGTTTTTATACCCCGCCAAAAAAGTTGCCATGGTAGTATGTAATGGCGCCATCCAGGCGGCAGAGTGGTTTCCGGATGATAACCGCTACCGTTTGTTGGATCACATTGACACTTCATAGGGTGGGTGTACTAGGTATTGGGAAGAAACCTGTCGAAATCGACGATAATCCGAAATCCAGGATGGCCACCCGCCACCGGTGTCCATCTTGAAAATTGGTTTCTGGATGATAACTAGGTTATCATTTGTCGGATCGCTGTGAAACATCATAGGGTGGTTGGACTACCTCTGGGGAAGACACCTCTTGATACTGAGAATGATCCGAAATTCAAGATGGCCACCAGCCACCAGTGGCATCTTGAAAATTGGTTTCCAGATGATAACTCTGTTACCGTTTATCGGATTGCTTTGAAACTGCAGACAGTGGTTTGACTAGGTCTGGAGAAGATACCTATCGAAATTGATGATGATCCGACTTCCAAGATGGCCGCCAGCCACGGGCTGCCATCTTGAAAGTGGTTTTCTGGATGATATATCCGTTACCATTTATCAGATCACTTCATTGGATCGTTTGAATATGTCTGGTGAAGAAACTTATCGAAATTTAAGATACTCCGAAATTCAATAAGGCCATCAGTCAGCGGCGGCTCTCTTGAAAATTGATTTCCGGATGATACCCCCCTGCCCGTTTAACACGTCTTAAGGATGACTGGCCTGGTTCTGAGGAAGAAGAACGCTTTCTGATAGCTCTCATTCATTGGTTTGTCACCATGGCGGGGTATTATATGCGGTTTGCGGAGCTCTTGTTTGGATTGCTTTGAACCCTAAAACGATGACTTGTTTATGTCTATGCAATGACACTTGAAATCGACTGATCCGCACGCCATCGTGGGTGTTGTGGGCTCGGGGTGGGGCTGGCCATCTTGATAATTGCTTTCTGGACGATAACTGTGCTATTGTTTGTTAGATCGCTTTAAAACTTCAAACGATGACTGGGCTGGATTTGTAGAAGAAACCGATCGAAATCGGCGCTGATCCAAAATCCAATAGGGCCACCAGCCATCAGCATCACTTTTGAAAATGGGTTTACTGATGATACCTTCGCTATTGTTTTTCAGACCACTTTAAAGTTCATAGGATATCTGGAAGAAACCTTTCGAAATCTACGATCACCCGAAATCTAATATTGGCGCTTGCGACCAGTGGCTATCTTGAATATAAATTGAAAAATGTAAATGTCTTCTCTAAGAAACAATTGGCCGATTTTAAACAAATTTGATAGGGACCCGCCTTGGATGATAGGGATCGACAAGTATGTCAAGCAGCCATCTTGGATTTTGGCCGATTTTTAGAACCGTCTTTAACCCTTTCATGCCAAAGCCGGCCTATGCAATGGGCTTAAGGAATTGCCATTCACAGGCCAATAAAAGACTGTTTTTGAAAATGTATCACTGGAATGACTGGATCGATAACCAGGCCAGTCATTATAGTGGTAAATTCCAAAATTATTCTTATCTTGGCCTGGAAATTGATATTCAATAAGCAAATATTCATCTTTTCTTGACCAAATTTGATAATTAAAGGGATAAAAATCGAAATTAAAAAAAGAACATGCAGAGCACCAGCTGAACAAAGTGTGTTAGAGAGAGCTTCGCGGCCATCTTGGATCACCTACTTTTCGTGAAAATAACGAAAGGATCGTTGAAAGGATCAGGCTAAAGTTTGGGAAGTATGATTAGGGATTAAGGGCCCTTAGTTTGTTCAAAGCTAATTCAGTGCATTAAAACAGGGCCACCATCAACCAAGCAGATTTCGGCATGTTGGTGGGCATATGCATGATATTGGAATGTAACTGTTTGCCAGCCATCTTTGCCATCTTTCATTTCCCAGCTGCACCTCCCCCCCCCCCCTCATACCACACCCACACGAACATCTATACTAATTCAATGAGAAACATAAAGGTTCTTCTCGAGAGCCACCGGGCCGAATTTACCTAATTTTGTAGAAAGCATCCTTGGGGCCATCGGGATCCAAGTTTGTTCAAACTAAGCAGATTGACCAGTGTAGCCGATGCCCATCTTGGATTTTGTTCGATTCTTAGAAACTTCATTAAAATCTCTAAAACCACTTGGGCGATTGAAACTCATGACCTTGGTCACATGTTTCAGCAGCCATCATGAATGACCTAATTTTCCTGTAAATGACTTCTCCCGAATACTGGATTGGACCAGGATGCCATTTTGGAAGTATAATTAGGAGGTAATGGTCATTCAAGTTTGTCCAAGGAAGGTTAGTACGATTAAAAAAAAGATCAGAATTCAGGATGTTGGCGGCCATATTGACATATACGATGGATTTTGAAGCCACAATTGGTTTTATTATTGGCGAATATTATAATGTTCGACAATACATCAATCAGCTCCATTTGGTTGTCTGTTTGTCGGCGTACACTCTCAGTTAACTTTATGTCTCCCCAATGTTTCAGCCTATTGGGATTAAACTTGGCCACATACGTCTGTATATTATGAGGATGGAGCGCAAGGATATTAGAGGTCATAAGATCAAAGTTCAAGGTCACTGTGACCGTGGTATAAAACTATTTTCTACGGCTAACTGTTTGGTTGGGTTCACCATAACGAGACTAAACTTGGAGACATGATTACCTAAGAGTTTCACCAATAGCACATCCGTTACAGTGTAGCACTGATGTCTTGTTTAGGGAGTATGGCGATTTCAAAATTTCCACTTTCGAAACTTGGATGAAATGTTATGTGGCCATCTTTGATTTTTCCACCACCAAACGCTCCCAGAATAAAGCAATATGAAATTTACCATGGTTCCTTGAGCACCGCTAAACCGATATTAACCAAATTTGGCAGGACACCTTGTTCCTGTATCAAATCTGGCCACCCCGAGTACTAATTATAGGTGAGGGTCTTTCTAGTTCAAATGCATCTATGTTCCATGTGGGCATATTTTACATGTGTAATTTCAAAATAAATGCTACGGAGGATGGGGTAGTTATTATCCCCACGTTTTAAAAATAAAATGTCGGGATATTGTAATCGCCTCCATCCTTTCGTCCGTCCGTCCGGCATGCTATCTTCTCGCAATTGGTTGGAATTAAACAACATGTGTTTTGTGGGTTACCCATGTGATTCCGCTTTGCAAGACTATATTTAGATTTGGCTCTGCCCCCACCACACCCCAACCTACCACGGGGGCAGGACAGGTGTCAAAAGGTCACATCTCGTGTAACGCAACATGGAACTCAATCAATGGGACTTACCAATATGATTGCGGAGTGCAAGCGGACATTACATTTGGCTCCGCTCGCGGGGGCTGGGGTCAAAATGTCAAATTTTAATCTGCACAAATTCATTGTAATGCATCTCATCCGAAACTGCGCGACATAATTCAACGACATTTGGTATGTGCGTTACCCATATCAATCTGTAGTACAAGAGCCCATTTACATCTCGCTCGTCCCCATGGATCGGAGGGAAACGCGGTTCAAAAGGCAACGAAAGTGATTGTAATGCACCATTGGATGGAATTCAACAAATTTGGTAACGGTATGTGGGTTACCCGTATGATTCCGCTTTCCAAGACGATATTTAGATTTTGCTCCGCCTCCATGGGGCGGGCACGGATCAAATGGTCAAATCACTTGCAACGCAACTCCTCTGAAACCGAATTTGATATGTGAGTTACCCATATGATTGCGGAGTGCAAGAGGCCATTTACATTTAGCTCCGACCCCGACCCCTCCCCCCTGGGGCGGGTCAGAAGGTCCATTTTTACAAGCAGAAATTGATTGTAATGCATCTCCCCCGAAACTGTTGGACATAATTTTACCAAATTTGGTATGTGAGTTATCCATTCTAATGTGGAGTGCATGAGCACATT
>CM067359.1:187070402-187260437 GCA_034401795.1 Chaetoderma sp. LZ-2023a
GATAGTGTATTTGCCTGACTATGTACCTTTAAAGATGTTAAGCCCTTAGAGAAATTGCAGAATATATATTTTAAACTATATAACTAGACACCATCTACTACACTAGCACATGGGAAAACAATGGATAGACCTCACACATACCTACAAATACCTCAACCGGCATTGTAATACGGATACGTCATCTCAATTCGAACAACCTCATAGAGACCTCCACGACACTCCTTTAAGATTTACAAATTCAGATTAACGCCAGAACTGGGCAAACACTTCTCTCCATCCAGAGAAATGGAGAATGTTAACAAGCTACCAGAAGAGGATACTGCACCCACCATGGACCTATTTAAAAAGCATAGCCTTAGAGCTGTACCCGTAGGCCAAGATGGCTAGACAACCAAGTAAGCAAGTATGGTCCGTGGGCTGGAGGGGCCCACCGGGATACAACCCCACTAATTGACGAAACTATATTTTTCTAACAGCTTTCGATGTCCTATTTAGGATATTGCATGTTACCATGTGACAGACTGGCACTCAATATGGGTTTGATGGGTTATATTCGAGCATTGAAGCAGCCCATGTTAAGATGTAGTGGTATTACAAACTGCGATATCTTTTGATAGACTCAGTGTAGATTGGCGATCGATCACTCAAAATGTTGCTTATAGTATCGTCTATGATTGCATTTGATTTGCATGCAAATCAGTTTTATAATGAGCTCGGCAGAGGTCAAAAGGTCACACATATTCGCCACAGCTTAACATCTAGCAACTATATGTTGCCATCACTGACCATGCACCGGTAAAGGAACAGTTTAGTTTTAACAGCTTAAGATTGATTAAAAGGCACAATTTGACAAATATAATGAGTAAACGTTTACTCATTTAATAGACTATTGTTACTATGGCAACTGACAGTATAGCCAAGTTTGAGAATCGATGAAAAATGCATTCATTGCAAATTAATTAAGTAGCTTTTGATAGAATCGTTATAGATTGGTGATAGATCACTCAACCTGTTGCTTATAGTATCGTCTACGATTGCATGCGATTTCCATGCAAATCAGTTTCATAATGAGGTCGGCAGGTGTCAAAAGGTCACAAATCTTCGCCACAGCTTTAAATCTAGCAACTATATGTTGCTATCACTGGCCACGCACCGGTAAAGGAACATTCTGGTTATAACAGCTTAAGATTGATTAAAAGGCAGCATTTGACAAATATAATGAGTACAGGTTTACTCATTGAATAACATATTGTTACTATGAAACTGACAGTATAGCCACATTTTGAGAATCGATGAAAAATGCAATCATTGTAAACTAAACTTGAAATGAGCATATCATCAAATCGAAATTGCGTAGAGCAATAAAAGATCATTCAAAATGTTGTTATTGCTGCCTGTTTTACCCACCGACTATAAATCCACTAACTATATTTTAATTCGTCACTGTCACTATTGTCTGCCGAATCTTCTCCATGTTCGCTTTCTTCGTCAGTGGAACTGTATTCCTGCCCATTCCCTTCCTTTTCACATTCCTTCTCTAGAATACCAGCCAGCATAGATGGCAATGTATCACCATCACACCACTTGGCTCGAGTCCTTGTTCACTCCACACAGTCCTGCCATTATTCGCAATGAGTTCAGGGATGTGTGGCTTTCGTATCGCTTCCAAATAGCTACCTGATAGTTATCCATCTGTATGTGCTCGCGGAGGCAAACTGTCGGGAGAGGTAAGGTGGATAAGTTAACGTTTTTCTTGGGATTGATATTTTTCTCTGCATCATCAGGTTTTGCCATTAACATTGCGAAACAAAGTGTGTCAATGTTTGTTATGGGAGTATTCTTGTACATGCAGTAGGTGAAATCCTCTAATTGAAGAAAGAGATTCTCTGTGATACCCCACACTAATGGTATGAAAAGCCTACTAATATCTTGGTTGCTTCTACAGGAGTCTGATGGGTTTTACTTTGCCTATTCCTCTGAATGCACTTGTTGCATCACATTGGGTGAAGGCATGAATACCCAACAGGGCAGAACAGTAAAGCGGTGTACAATTCTTAGCCAATTTTGAAATCTCCAACAGCTTTCTATTTTTTGAGAACCAGTATCAAATAATATGTGTGTCTTCATGATTTGGGCATAGTAAAGGAGAATTAAAATCGCTAGGTGGAATGCTGATACGCACATAGTCATAGCCCTCTTTTGTTGTATAAGTACACTAGAGAATAACCCTTAATTGTATATGTTTCTTCTTCCATGGCTTGTATCTCTGAAATCAGCACTACGTTGTCACCAGTAGATGTTAATTCGTAAGCCTTGTCCTCACAAATAGCAATGGCCATCTTATTAAGTAGTTTTGAACTAAATGTATCACTCCCCCCCCCCCAGACTTTCAGCATCAGCTGCACTAGTTGCTGTTTGTTTTTGTTATTGGTAAGGAATTCCCAATTGTCAGGTCTCTTTGTATTTTCACCCTTGATTATACGTTTCTCTCCAGAAGTGTTCCATTGATTTGATAGAATTCCCCTTACACATGTCCGTACTGAATATTACATTTGATTTCCCCACTGTACCAATATCAATCAATTTCTGGATTATCTGCTTAAATGTTCCTGGCACCTGTTTCATACAATAGAAAGTGGTGTTTCGATCTTCAATGTTCAGTGTTTTGTGATCAGATGACGTGTCTGCATTTGCTATTCCCTTGATTAAGTAGGGAAACCCTGTACTTGTGCCTGTTTTCAGCAGGTACCCATCAGCCGCGACAGTTGATGATGGTACCGTCATACATGGATAATGTAACAGTTCTGCAATATCAAGCCTCTCTGGCTTATTCTGTGATAGCACAAATAACGCGAAGGCAATAGTTCCGTGTTGTCTTATACTGTTTCACGATTCGTTTCCCATGAGCACTCTTTGTCATGCCAGAAAACCTTTTCAATTTTTGCATTTTTATTGATTCAAATACATCTGTATTCCTTTCAAATCTCTATGTTGTAAAAGTCTCTGTGACCAGTTTTCCAATTGACTCGGCGGCCATGATATCAGTTTGGATATGGGTAGGTGCTGGAGCACCAGACCCAATACGGAACAGCTTATCATTATAATCGAGACTGAAAGGATTCAGGAAGCTTTCTACATACTCTATTACATTTACAGTGGCCGCCTCACTTTTGCGTACCTGTGAAGGACGGACATCCCAATATATCGTGTTCCTCTCTGTCTCGTCTGTCATATCTGTCATTTGGAGCAGTGTTTCCACATGTCTTGCTCGTTCATGTGCCACCCTTCCCCAGCGGCGATGTGCCTCATTGTTATTCAACAAGCCAGATACGCCAGCCACGCTTCCTCCTGCACATGCATGTGATTTTGCGCACTTCATAAATGCCTCCTCTATTGTTTTCTATACTGCCCACACATTTCCAGGCACAGCAGATCTTACAAAACTTATAGCGCCTAGATTAATCAACGCCGTTGCTCCAGGGTGTGATTCTTCTTTGCTTGACAAGAAAAAAGAAAATTATGTAAGATACCTTGCATAATTTTGCCCATCAAAACTAAAGAACTGGTCAGCCATTCGATTGAGACATGTTCCGTACAGATAGTAATTGTTTGTCTTAAATGCATTTAGGAGAGATAACAGCAACCAAACATGGTCCATGTAAAATAACCAAAACTGCAGTTGCAAGTCTGAGTAGTCATTTAGATATGAATAAAATGCTGTATCATTCGACAATCGCTTGCTACTTCCAATAATGTGTTTACTTTCGCCAATGAATTTGGTGGCAAATTCTCTAATAATCGGACCCTTTCGTAGACTGGTGTGTGTAGAGTAGCAATCGTTCAAGACCTTCAGCCATTGCTACGTGGCAGTAGATTGCCCGACTATAATTCTTACCAGACAGCATACCTTTAATAGATCTGGTAGACATCAGGCCAGATTCTAGTAGAATCTCAGTGAATCCAGATCTACTCATCTTCTTGCCTATATGATTTTCATATAGGCGCATGTCAAATGAAAAGTACCAATCATAACTATGTGATCCTTGTAGTAGTCTGGGCCTTTCCATATGATAGGCAAAGCTTTCATAACACGCCTAGGTTAAAGGTCGCTATGGCATATTTCTGTCCAACATCTTCCGATGCGCTGTTGGACATTCTCAGACATTCTTTTTCAGTGGCATGTTCTGTTATTGATCAAATGCTTTCTAATTACAGCTTACTTCTTTAATGTATTACTCCTGATGCCGTATTTGTTGATTGATTAGCATATAAACTCCATCTATATGTAAAGCAATTACATTACACAATTTCGATTCGATGATATACTCATTTCAAGTTTAGTTTACAATAATTACATTTGTCATTGATTCTCAAAAAGTGGCTATGCTGTGAGTTGTCATAGTAACAATATTTTATTAAATGAGTAAACTCTTGCTCATTATATTTGTCAAATGGTGCCTTTTAATCAATTCTAAGCTGTTAAGACTAGAATGTTCCTTTTACCGGTGATTAGTTAGTGATAGCAGCACACAGTTGTTTGAGTTTAAGTGGTGGCAAAGATGTGTGCCCTTTTGACGTCTGCCGACCTCATTATGAAACTGATTTGCATCCTATCAAAATCTACTTCATTTGTTTACAATGAATGCATTTGTCATTGATTCTAAAAAAGTGGCCATGCTGTCAGTTGCCATAGTAACACTATTCTATTAATTGAGTAAACCGTTACTCATTATAATTGTCAAATGGTGCATTTTGATCAATCTTAAGCTGTTAAAAATTAAATGTTCCTTTACTGTTGCTTAGTCAGTGATAGCAACATGGATTTTCTGGAGTTTAAGCTGTGGCGAAGATTTGTGAGCTTTTGACCTCTGCCGACATAATTATAAAGCCGATTTGCATACAACCCATATGCTATGCAATTGTAGACGATATTATAAGCAACATTTTGAGTGGTCGATCACTAATCTACAATGATTCTATCAAAATAGATCTCAGTTTTTGTTACCCCTACCCCTTAATACCGTCTACTTCACTGTGGGTATTAACTCTAATATAAATCAGCAAACATCATATTGAGTCCAAGTTTATCACATGTTGACATACATACTCCTAAAGACGACATCGAAAGCTGTTAGAAAAGTTTAGTTTCATCAATTAGTGGTGGGGTATCCAGGTGAGCCCCTCAATCCCACGGACTAGTAAGTTATGTGCAAAGAGTAACATTCCCAGCAGTTTGCCATGATTAGGTGTGGTCGCATCAGCGTGCAATTGCCCTCACAGTTACGGTGTGTTACATTCATGCAACAACCTCTGGAACTGAAACCTCTATGTTAGCAAGCCAGATGTTTAACTATGCATTGGAAGGCATTATCTATGACGTGGCCGGCCTTGGGTACGCCATACCTATACAGTAGCCTAGCTAAATCCTACTAATGTATAGCTAAGGCATACCTTAGGCCTAGCTAAGGTGTACCAAAGCCGGCCTTTGGCCTAACTAATGCCTACCTAAGGCGTACCAATACTAGCTAGGGCCTACATTAGGCGTAGCCAAGGCATACCTAACGCCTACCAATGCCTACCTTAGGCATAGCCATGGAATACCTAAGACATGCTAAGGCCTAGCTAAGACCTATCAGGGCATAAATAAGGGAGTAGGCCTACAATTGGCCAGCCTAAGGCCTACAAAGGTTGAGCTAATGCTTACTTTATGCCTAGCTAAGGTATACCGTATGCCAACCCACGGCTGGCTAAAGCTTACCAAAGCATAGCCAAGGCGTACAATACTCCAGGCTTAGGTGTACCAATGCCAAGCATAGGCATACATAAGGTCGACACAATGCCTAACATAGGCTTAACAGCGGGATACCAAGGCCTAGCACCTGCCTGCATGCGTCCTACCAAGGCCTAGATGCGGCTCACCATAGGTATGGCTAACGTCTAGCAAGGCCTTCCCAGGCATGGCTACGGTATATTTATGGCCGACGTAATGCCTGCCAAGGCATACCAAAGCCTACCAATGCCAATACCTAAGGCCAAACAATGGCTAGCTAAGGCCGACCTTAGTCCTAGCCAAGGCCTAGGCTCAGCAAGGCATAGCTTGTGTCTACTACTCTTAGCCAAGGCCTGCCTTAGGGCTAGCTATATACGGCTTGCCCAGGCATAGTTAAGGCGTAACATAATCCAGACTAGGCCTACCAATACCAAGCATAGGCATAACTGCGGTCGACCCAATGCCTAACATAGGCCTACCAACGGGCTACCAACGCCTAACACCTGCCTACATAAGACCTATCAAGGCATAGCTACAGCTCACCATGTCTACAAGTCTACCAAGACTTACCAAGGCATGACTAATGTCTAGTTATGGCGTACCTAATGGGTGCCAAGGCACAGATCAGGTCTACCAATGCATAGCAAGGGCTACCGTAGGCCTAGCTAATGCCTACGATAGGCCTACCATAGGTCTGCATCTCTACCAAAGGCCTAGTGCAGACCTAGGACATAATTTAGCCCGACCAAGGCAGGACTAAGTCATACATAAGGCCTAGCTAACGCTTACCTTAGACCTAACTCCGGCCAACCAAGGCGTAGCGAAGGTTTATCAATGCCTGGCTAAGGCATGCCCTATGCCTATTTACGTTCTACCAAAGCGTAAGTAATGACTACCTAAGGCCTACCCCTTCCTATATAGGGACTACCTTATGCCTAGCTAAGCCCTATGCATAATATATACCTACCAATGGGCTACCAAGGCATAGATGCGGCTCACCATAGGTATCGCTAAATTCGCTCAAGGCCTACCGAGACATTACTATGGTCTAGTTATGGCGTACCTAATGCCTGTCAAGGCACAGATAAGACCCAACAATGTCGAGCTAAGAGCTAACATAGGCCTAGCGAAAACCTAGCTAAGGCCTACCAAAGCCTCTATTATGCCTATCTAAGACATAATTAAGGCATACATAAGGCCTAGCTAATGCTTACCTTAGGCCTAACTACGGCCTACCGGGGCCTAGCGAAGGTTTACCAATGCATGGCTAAGGCTTTAACATATGCATACTTAAGTTCTACCAAGGCATACTTAATGACTACCTAAGGCTTACCAATTCCTAGCAAGGGTCTACCTTATGCCTAGTTAATCCCTACCTAAGGCCTAGCCAAAGCATATCAATGCCTAGCTAATGCATACCTAAGGCCTAAAATACCTAGCTACGGCCTACCTTAGACCTAGCTAATGCCTAACTAAAACACACCAAGGCCTAGCTCAGCCATACCTTAAGTCTAGCAAAGGCCGGGCATGGTATAGCTAATGCCTAACAAGATATGGCTAAGGCAGAGTTTCGGCCTACCATTGGCCTGCATAAGGCCTACCAAGGCCTAGCTAAGGTATACTTTAGGCCTATCTAAAGCATACCATAGGCCAACACGCGGTTTAGCTAAGGTCTATTCATGCATAGCCAAGGTGTACCATAATCCAGACTAAGACCTACCAATGCCAAGCATAGGCCTAACTACGGTCGACCCAACACCTAATATAGGCCTACCGATGGGCTACTAAAGCCTAGATGCGGCTCACCTTAGGTATGGCTAAAGGCTACCAAGGCATTACTACGGTCTAGTTATGGCCTACGAAAGGTCTTTCAAGTCATAAATAAGACCTACTAATGTATATGGGATACATTAGGCCAAGATAATGCCTCTAATAGATCCTACTATAGGTCTGCATAGGGCCTGGCAAGGCAAGGTTATGGCCCACCTTAGACTTAGCGCTAAGACCTACCAATGTCTAGCTAAGGCACACCTTAGGCCTAGCTATGGCCTACCACAGTCTAGCTTAGGTGTAGCTAAGACATAAATATGGCCTAGCCAAGGCATACCTATGGCCCAGATAACTTAACTTATGCCAAACTAAGGCCTACTCAGGGCTAGATAAGATCTACCAATACATGGCTAAGGCCTATCCTAGTCCTACCTATGTCTAACCAAGACCTAACTAATGCCTACCTAATGCCTACGAATTCCTAGTTAAGGCCTATGTTAGGCCTAGCCAAATCATACCATAGGCTAGCACACGGCTTAGCCATAGCCAAGGTGTACCTAATCCAGGACAAGGCCTACCAATACCAAGCATATATGTTTACCTACGGTCGACTCAACGCCTAATATCGGTCTACCAATGGGCTACCATGACCTAGATGCGGCTCACCATAGGTATGGCTAAATTCTATCAATGCCTACCAAGGCATTGCTAAGGTATAATTATGGCCTACCTAATGCCTGCCAAAGCACAGATAAGGCCTACCAATGGCTAGCTAAGATCCACCATAGGCCTAGCTAAAACCTAGCTTAATACCCTACTCCAGACTAAGGTCGAACATAGGCCTACCAACGGGCTACCAATGTTTAGCAACTGCCTACATAAGGCCTACCAAGGCCTAGCAGTGCCTCCCCATAATCTACCAAGGTCCACCGAGGCGTGGCTAGGGTCTAGTTATGACCTACCTAATGCCTGCCAAGGCACATATAAGGCCTACCAACGCATGGCTAAAGGCTAACTTAGGCCTAGATACTACCTACCAGAGGCCTACCGCATGTATGTATAAGGCCTGGCAAGGCCGGGCTGTGGCCTACTTTTGGCCTACCTATGTCCTACCAATGTTTAGATAATGTCTACCATAGGGCTACTTAAGACTTGGCTAAGACCGACCAAAGCCTGCATTGGACCTAGCTAATACATGATTAAGGCCTACCAATGAGGGGTTAAGGCATAAGGTATAAGACCTAGCTAATGATTACCTTAGGCTCGACTACGGCCTACCAATGCCTAGCGAACGTCTACCAATGCATGGTTAAAGACTACCTATGCCAACTTAAGTTCTACCAAGGCGTTATTAATGACTACGCAAGGCCGACCAACACCTAGCTAAGCCCTACCCTAGACCTAGCTAATCCCTACTCAAAACACACCGTAAGGCCTAGCCAATCCATAACTTAGGCCTAGCTAAGGCCGATCAGGGTATAGTGCAAGCCTAATAAGGCATGGCTAAGGCACCGTTAGGCCTACCATTGGACTGCCTAAGCCCTACCAAGACCTAGCTAAGGCATATCTTAGGCCTAGCTAAATGCATACCATACGCCAACATGCAGCTTAGCTAAGGCCTACCAAGGCATATCCAAGGTGTACCATACTCCAGATTAAGGCCTACAAATACCAAGCAAAGGCCTAACTACGGTCGGACCAACGCCTAATATGGGCCTACTAAAGGGCTACTAAGGCCTAGATGCGGCTCACCATAGGTACGGCTAAATTCTACCAAGGCCTACCAAGGCAATGCTAATGTCTAGTTATGGCCTACATAATGCCTGGCAATGCACAGATAAGGCCTAACAACGCATAGTTAAGGGATATCCTGGGCCTAGATAATGCCTACCAGAGGCCTACCACTGGTCTGCATACGGCCTGGCAAGGACATGCTATGTCCTACCTTATACCTAGCTAAGGTCTACCAATGTCTCGCTAAAACCTATCGTATGCCTGGCTAAGACAAACTATGGCCTACCAAACCATCCATTAGGCCTATGTAAGACATAAGTAAGGCCTACTAAGGCAGTGTTAAGGCATACCTAATGCCTAGCTAGTGCTTACCATAGGCCGACCTACGGCCTACCAATGCCCAGCGAAGGCGTACCTATGCATGGCTAAGGCGTGCCTATGCCTACTTAAGACCTACCAAGGCGTACTTAATGGCTACCTAATGCCTACCAATTCCTAGCTAGGACCTACCGTATGCCTAGCTAAGCCCTACCTAAGGCCTACGCAAAACATACCAGTGCCTAGCTAATGCATACCTAAGACCTAACAATACCTAGCGAAGGCCTACCTTAGGTCTATCAAAGGCCTACCAACGCATATCTAATACTGTTTATCCAAGGCCTACATTAAGGCATGACAATGCATAGTTAAGGTATATCTTATGCCTAGCTAATCCCTAACTAAGACCTACCCAAACCATACCAATGCCTAGATAATGAATACCTAATGCCTACCAAGGCATAGCTAATGCCTACTACTATTTAGTCAATCCCTACATTAGACCTAGCTAAGGCCGCCACGGCATAGCTAAAGCATACCAAGGTCAAGCTAAGGTCTACCTTAGACCTTGCTAAGTCCCACCTAAACAATACTAAGGCCGAGCTAAGCCATAACTTAGGACTAGCTAAGGCCTACCATGCCGTAGCTAAGGTCTAACAAGGCATAACTAAGGTCTACCTTAGGGATACCATAGTCCCGCCTAAGGCCTATCTAAGGCTAACTTCAGCCCTAGCGATGGTATATTCCATAGGTCAACACAAGGTTTAGCTAAGGCCTACCAAGGCATAGCCAAGGCGAACCATAATCCAGACTAAGACCGACCAAGGCTAGCCATAGACCTAACTATGGCCGAACAACGGCCTAACATAGGCCTTCCAAAGGGCTACCAATGCTTAGCACATGCCTACATAAGGCCTCTCAAGGCCTAGCTGCGGTTTACCATAGGAATGACTAAGGTCTAACAACGCATGCCTTAGGCCTGCCAAGGCATGACTAACGTCTAGTTATGATCTACCCAAGTAATAGATAAGGCCCACCAATACATAGCTAAGTTCCAGCTATGGCCTACCCACGCCATAGATAAGGCCTACCAATGCATAGCTAAGGGATATACCAGGACTAGATAATGCCTACCATATGCCTACCATAGGTCTGTAGAAGGCCTGGAAAGGTCACGCTATTGCCTACCTTAAGCCTGGCTAAGGCCTAATAATGTCTAACTAAGGTCTGCATTAGGCCTACCTAAGGCCTACCAAGGCCTATCTCAGGCGTACCTAAAACCTACCAAGGGCTATCTAAGGCATCCCTTAGCCGAGCTAATGCCTACTAAGGCATAGCTAAGCTCTACCATTGTCCAGCTAAGGCATGACTTAGACGTCACTAAGGCCTAGCTAAGGCCTACCACAGCCAAACGTAGGCCTTGCTACGACATAATAAGGCATACAAAGGCCTAGCTAGGCATACATAATGCATAGATAATGCTTACCGTAGGACTACCCAAGGCCTACCAAGCCCTATCCAAGGCCTACCCCTACCTATGCATGGCTAAGGCTTACGATAGGCATGCTTAGGTTCTACCAAAGCCTACGTAATGCCTATCTAAAGCCTACCAATTCCTAGCTAGGACCTACTTTATGCGTAGCTAAGACCTATATAACGCCTACCAAGGCCTACCTTAGGCCTAGCTAAGGCCTACTTAACGTCTACTCAAAGCCTGCCAAGGCCTAGATAATGCACACATAAGGCCTAGCAACACCTAGCTAAGGCCTACCTTAGGCCCAGCTAAGACCTACCAATGCATAGCTAATACCTACTTCTGTCTAGCTAAGGCCTACCTCAGTCATAGCTAACGCCTACCAAGGTATAGCTAAGGCCTACTACTGTCTAGCTAAGGTCTATCAAGGTATTATTTGAACCTATCTTATGGCATCCATGGCCTGCTTAAGGCATAGCAAGGCCTACCTTAGCCAACACAAGTCTAAGCTAAGGCCTACCAAGATATATCCAAGGAGTATACCAGTCCTAACCAAGGCCTACCAAGATCTAGCATAGCCCTAACTATGGCCTACGCAATGCCTACCAGCGGGCTGAAAAGGTCTAGCACCTGCCTACATAAGTCCTACCAATGTCTAGGTGCAGCTCACCATAGGTATGGTTACGGTCTACCGGGGCATACCGTAGGTCTATTTATGGCCTACCTACGGCCTGCCAAGGCATAAATAATGCCTACCAAGGCATATTTAAGGACTACCTTAGGTCTAGCCAATGCCTACCAAAAGCACTCGCCATGCACAATCACTGATTTCTTTTATGTGACATCTCATATGATACACAGCGGCCCCCCCCCACTCACCCCTCCCACAATTATTGTCAGCCTTAATCACCCGCTACTAATAACAACATTGACATTTGACCTCGTTATCATTGTAATGTGTCTTAACTTGATACATAATCATGAATCGAGTTTATTACTGCAAGAGTAGGCATTTAAGCGATTTGTGTTTCAATCGCAAAATCTTAGTCTTCACAAAACAGACGTCTGAAATACATACCACAGTGTAATTCCGGCGTTCGTGTAAAGAAGAGCACATGTTGCTAACTGCGTGGACCCAGCGCGAAAGTGCTCTGTAATTAACTCTTCCTCTGTCCATTATAAAGGACAATATGATAAAAGAGGTGTCAAAAGTAATGGAATCTTCGTAAACAACACGATCAGAATATTTTATAAATTCTCTCTTTAAATGCATGTAAATGGTTAAGCTACACCAGAAACGAATGCAGTCTGGTTGGCCATGTCACAAAATAGTCTCCCATGAAGTTTGTTTGCCAAATTATTTTCTTTTTAAAAGTTACCTTTAGAGTCTCAATAAACGAATCTGAGGTGTCCATTTTACTTGTATCATTTAGACATTGTATTGGGTCATTCAAGGTCACGTCTCAGAACTATGTCGAAGACTAGGCATACGTGTATATCATATGTGAAAGCTAGACTATAATATGAGGGGTTTAGCATGAAAATTGCCTGTTTATTGAATCTATACACATTTTCTGCACATACACCAAACATGTGTTATTTGTAACTTAGACATCATACGCGTTAATTTGATATGCGTTATGCCTGTAGTTTAGACAAATGACACGAATGACGCCGTAAAATGCCTAACTGGACAAATTAAAATTTCCATCCATTTTCTGTTTATTGAGACCTAAAGATGGCATTAAAACAAGTGCGAAGGCGCCTATACGCAACTTAGGCAGCTTTGTCAGATTTGTCCTAAATTCCGACAGACAGCAAGGCAAACATATGTATACTATTCGCAGTTGCGAAAAAGATTGGCAAACAAACTCGTGGAATCACAGTCAAACATAAACTATGCCGCTTGAAAGGATATTTGATTTCTGCTCCCTGTCTACGGCCCTGGCTAATGATGTGTAGTTTGTTGGAGGCATGTCTCCTGCTCCAAAAGCAATTTCTTAAAAAAATACATGGGTTACAGTCATTCACATATTTAAGTTTATCTGATATTACATCAACTATATTTTTTGTATTTTAATCTAAAGAATAACGCACACACAATTATTTTATGAAAAGAAAAAATATTTATGTTCGTACCTCGTGAGTACGACTTAATAACTCAACTTAGTAAAGATGTGGAAGCGGAAGAAAAGCATTGGGTAGAACATGTTCTGCCGTATGTGTCTCGTGTTTGAGACCACTACTATTATGCATTACATATTACATAAAAAGAGACCACTTAAACAAACTCAGGCGCACAGCTGTGTACATTACTACCATTTACAGGGGGAACGCGTATGGTTGGCGGATGGATGGCCGTATAATGGATGGATTGATATACGAATGGATAGATGGACACACCCAGACACACGCATACACGCACGCATGCACGCACGCATGCACGCACGCACGAACCCACGCACGCACGCACCCATGCTCGCATACAGGCGCACGCACGCACGCAGATACGACACAATGTAATGCACGCACGCTCGCATGTAAACACACATATACACACACGCCCGGGTGTAATAACGCACGCACGGCTGGCCGAAACTAATACGCATGCGCAGGTGCAAATATATGTGCACATGCAGACGTACATTCATGTAAGAATGCAAATACACACACACACACACACACACATATATATATATATATATATATATATATATATATATATATATATATATATATATATATATATATATATATATATATATATATATATATATATATATATATATATATATATATATATATATATATATATGTGTGTGTACAGATATGAAGGGCTATTCCTATACATGGCTGTATACTTACACGGATATGATAGGTCGTAAGAGGTGAGTAGGTCGATCGATCGAATCAACCAATCAATCAATCAATCAATCAATCAATCAATCATAGAATAAATGAAT
Source organism: Chaetoderma sp. LZ-2023a (assembly GCA_034401795.1). NCBI lineage: Eukaryota > Metazoa > Mollusca > Caudofoveata > Chaetodermatida > Chaetodermatidae > Chaetoderma > Chaetoderma sp. LZ-2023a. The sequence continues at coordinate 187,084,432 of CM067359.1, forward strand.
GAATGAATGAATGAATGGATGGATGGGTGGATGGATGAATGAATGAATGAATGAATAAATGAATGAATGAATGAATGAATCCGGCAGTCAATCAATCAAACAATCGATCAGATAATCAGATAAGCAATCAAGCAATCGATCAGATAATGAATCAATCAGCCATTGAATCAGCTAAGCAATCAGTTAGCACTAACAAAAATTGTGACCAAATCATAAAATCTGTTGCTGACGTTGTTGAACGCTATTGCGAGATTAGTCATTATTAGATAGTATATTTTACAAACTGTACTAAATCCCAATATTTGGACACTTATTTCTAGCAATTTATTGGACGATAAATACAAATCATTTAGCCAATAATAATATGTGTATCACTAAATTCGAATTAGCTTTTTAAACACGTGTGTATGTGTACCGCCCCAATAAGCATTCGGATCCGTTGCTAACGGGCCTGGCCCATGTACCAAGTGTATATTGACGAGCCTGTTGGTCAAAGCGCAGGCCCATTTACCAAGTGCATGTAGGTACAGGGACCATTTACCACTTTTAGGCGTGGTCTATAGCATTTGAATAACCGCAGCGGGCAATAATTCATAGGGGTGTCAAATAAAAATGTACGATGCTACGATAGAATATTATATTAACTTCTTTTTTGCGCAATTTTGAGATGTATTTCCGAGAGTTTTCACTCGAAATCTCGATGGAATACTATAGATTCTCTACGATAGTCCGACGATGTCCTATTGATACCAGGTAACTTTGAAAATTTCAAGGTAATCGGTCGACAAATAAAAAATGTGGCAATATAATTACTGTTGCCCCATATTTGAATCCGGCATCTTTTCACGGTATCGATAATATACATTTACCACGTAATTCCGATACTGTGTATTGCACTGTTCCGGGAACTCACACCTACAAGTACATCAAGTGCTGCCCTATCTAAAGGTGTTCGCTTCGCGCGGGGGGGGGGGGGGTGGTGGGTGGGGTGGAGGTGCACGAGCGACGTTTGCTATATATCGGGGGCGACGCCCGAAGCGGTAGCAAACGTCGCGCATTATGTTGGTGTATACCTATATACATTTGTCTGCTTAATCCTGGTTTCGTGGTTTATATATACACTTATATACATTTCTGTCTGGTTAATGCTGTTTTGTTTAACACTGTCTGTTTAATGCTGCTTTATACATATATACATTTGTCTGCTTAATCCTGGTGTCATGGTGTACGTGCTTATATACATTTCTGTCTGCTTAATGCTGGTTGTTAACATTTGTCTGCTTAATCCTGGTGTCATGGTTTACATACTTATATACATTTCTGTCTGCTTAATGCTGGTTGTTAACATTTGTCTGCTTAACCCTGTTTTTTATATATAATTGTATACATTTCTGTCTGCTTAATGCTGTTTTTTACCACTGCCTGCCTAATGCTGGTTTATACATATATACAGGTGTCTGCTTAATGCTGGTTTTATGCATATGGATTTTAAGTAAACACCAAATCGTGTATATTTCATGTTATTGATTTCGTTGATTAATTCACATCAAACATACAAGATAGATGAACATCTAATAATAATAATAAAAATAATAATAATAATAATAATAATAATAATAATAATAATAATAATAATAATCTGTTCTTCTTCGTTTCATTGCCACATCTGCCTTGGAGACAAAGTTTTAGTCATCTGAAGAGACGAAAACGCTTTGGAATTCACAATGGTCTTAGACACGTGCCAGGCTTTCCTTTGGGGCAATTATAATACGATAATTAAGGGCTAGGATGAAAAAAAAAAAAAATGACTTACTATTACAATCGCTACTACTACTACTACTACTACTACTACTACTACTACTACTACTACTACTACTACTACTACTACTACTACTACTACTACTACTACTACTACTACTACTACCACTACTACAACTACTGCTACCGCTACTACTGCTACGCTACTGCTGCTACTACCACCGCTGCCGGCGCCGCTGCCGCCGCCGCTGTTGCTGCGGCTACTACTACCACTGCTGCTACTACTGCTACTACTACTGCTGCTACTACTACTACTACTACTACTACTACTACTACTACTACTACTACTACTACTACTACTACCGAATCATAGAATTATGAATATTACACACATGTAATTATTACTGTACTGCAAATACTCTACCACCACAGTCGTTATGTACATTTATATGAAGTGAACTTGAACATGTATGATTTAATGAATATTCTGTTTAATATTTTGGGGCTAATATGGCTGGAGGCAGATGCTGCCTTAGGTAGCTACAGCGTCCGGTCAAATTAGTTTCCCAAATATTTTTAACAGCTTACCTGTTACCTTGAAGAGACTCGCAACTAGTATAAGTCTGCCTGTCTACCTCCCTACATGTTTGCCTGCCTGCCTGCCTGCCGTACTGTATGCCTGCCTGCCCGCCCGCCTGCGTGTCTCAGCGAGTGCGTGCATGCGTGCGTGTAAGTGCAATTATTGTACACATGTCTATTTGTACATACCTGGCGTGTATATAATTATATATTATTGTACATAGTGTACATATGTTTTGAGGGCCTCGGGAACATCAGGCCACTGACGATGTACCCTCTTGACATAAAGATTATTATTATTATTATTATTATTATACGTTAGGCTAAATAGAATTTGTACTAAGAATGTGCTGTTTGGCTTAATATATCTGCCATAATTAGAGATATACAAAATTGTCTACTTAATGCTGTTTTGAGACACTGTCTGCTTAATGCTGCAATTATATATATATATATATATATATATATATATATATATATATATATATATATATATATATATATATATATATATATATATATATATATATATATATATATATATATATATATATATATATATATATATATATATATATATATATATATATATATATATATTGAAACCTTAGTGGCAAGTTAATATACGTTTAACATTACCTGCCTCATTACCAGACAACCCACAATCTAGAAACGTGCATGATTTGATCTGAGACTGATTCTAGCCAGTGAAAAGAGATGATTATATTTGTCAGGCCTGGCAATCTGTCTGGGAAGATGTACAACATCCTTATACTGATTTCAACTGTCCGTTTTAAAAACCCCAGAAAATGGCGGTGATATCGCTTATTGGGTAGATTGCCGTGTGGCTAAATATATACACACACGCGCGCGCGCACTCGCTCACACGCATACGCAAACGATCACGCACACGCACAAGCACACGCACACGCACACGCACACGCACACGCACACGCACACGCACACGCACACGCACACGCACACGCACACGCACACGCACACGCACACACCCACAGCTTATCTATAGCATTGGCAGCACCAATGGCACATAGATGTATCCATTTCTAGCTATGCCACGCCTATTTCCTGATAATCTCCACCCACGGTTGAAATCGATTTATATACTTTAAATCATGAATTCCCAGAGTCCCAATTTCAATCTAATCTATAATTGTAGTCTATGGAATATGTTGACATTAATTTGATCGGGCGCTGCTGCAGCGTGGAACAAGGGAGCAAATAGCACAGATAACACATAATATTGAGTTTATTTTAGAGTAACGAAAATACACTAAATACATTGGGAAAGAGAGCGAACCCGTCCCAGTTGTGCTGATGACTACCCGCCTGAGAGAGTACTGCTTGATTAGTCTATCACCCAGGCTGCATGTGTGTATGCTTACTGTATCCTGCGGCTGTAGCCATAGACACATCATATAGCTGCAATCAGCACGTCTTCGCTTTTTGCCACGGTGTCTTGTCCCCAGCCAACATCTTTAAGCCACAGGGTTTTTTTCTGAGGTGTATTCTTGATTTGAGTCTAACGAGTCCTGTTTTCTTGAGGCCACCTCGTATCACACTTAACACATTTATGCAACGGCGCCCTCTCCTGGCTATATATGTGCTGCTACACTCTGCATAGTATTGCTTAAATATGTTAATGAAGCCATTATATCACACGGGGTCTATGATCTCACTAGCCATGCCTGGCTATAGCTGTGGTCAACGCGTTGATGTATAGTTTGGGTGCTGGTATGATTAGGATCAAATTCCCATCTCAGGATCAAGCTAGCCATATCACTAGTTCCGCGTTAGACGCTGACCTCTGTTAAAGAGACGATGCTCTTTGTTGGAAGAGAAACACTCGAGTGTTAATATCCTCCAGATGGGAATGTCCATAACTTATCTAGGCAGCCACTAATTGTCGATTTGAATCTGCTTGCAAAATTGTCTTTCTAAATGCCTAATGATTGTGTTTAATTAATCTTACTCTGTATTTATTTAGACCAATCTATTAATAAAAACCCACGAATTGTTCAAAATATGGCATGGCATGTACGCATAACACAGATCCAGTGACGCAGTATCTCTTTAACCCAGCATAATATGAAAATACCCAGCACTTGTTCAAAGTAGCCCATTCGAACCAGCCAAATATTCACACATCCAACACGTGTGCAACGTGTCCCTTAGAATGCGAGCATATCAAAACTCCAAGTACCCATGATATACCGGTGTTACGCCGCACGGCCCTATCTGTCCAGCCTCAATGTCAGTACAGGTTGGTTGTTGAATATTATGAACTAAGTATACGGGTCTGTTGCTACCTTGTCAACACAAGCTCCATGTCCAATTACAATAGGAGTGTATGTATATAATCGTATTATAAATGATGCGGACATGCATAGCTATCTGAAGGGCACCGTGCTGCTCAGTTCAATGTATATATCCGATTTGTGTCACAAGTATATGACGTCATAATCAATTATGTAACATGTAGGATGATGCCACCATCAACATGCATCAAAAAGAGAGAAGTAGTGCGCTATGAACATGGAATAGTGCGCAAGTGCACGAATTGGATATCTTTGCTAGTTAACACACATTTTGTTGAATATGTTTTTAACTCATTTGACAGGCGCTCTTGCTGCCATAGGCCATAAGCAGCAACAACTCCCAGCGAAAATAGATTCAAAATATTCAACAGATAACATATATACGTACCTTGAAATTGTGATTCTGGGAATTCAGGATTCAAATTCTATAAATTGATCCCAGCATGCGCAAAACGTGGGCGGTGATTAGCTAGCTACTGGGCGGACCATCTCTAGAAATCGATCATAATATTGGTCACCAACGGCTCACACGTGTTCAATACCCAATAACTGTTCATAAATCAAAATGCCGGTAGATCGTACGGTTAACTCGAATGAATAGATAGAGCTTAGTGGCTAACATTGTCATATGTAGCATATGGACTGTCGTCACTGTATGAGGCAATGCGCAATTATACAACACATGTTAGCAATTACAGCCGTATTGACATTACCAGCATGTGCTCTGCTTTAATACATCGTGACGATGATCATCCGATGATTTTCCAGTTTGATAATATAACATGAAGATTCAGTGCCTTGCAACCCCTTGTTTGACGCTAGTATTTTGAAAATGTTTGCCCGCCTGGAACATGTACAGTGTAAAGATGGCATTAGATTGTTTGGAGTAAGCGATTCAGCACGCTAAATATCACACCCCTTAAGGGGGATGTTGTAATGTATTCCAATCGATGGTCGTTATAAATATTTAAGAACTGCTCTCCGGAATCGTGATTTAGTAAAAACAATATTATGCTCTACACTCAGAAAGAAGTGTGATATGGATAATGCCGAGTGTTGTAATCTCGTATTTCTATTGTGTGCACGCATTTCGCCCGTTACCAGTTTATGTTATCAACCACGGCATTCGATATACTTATCTATCATGTCTGCGAAGCGAAATGTGGTTATTGAATATGAGATTTTACGATGAACTAAACAATCAATGATGGAAATTACTAAGTCTCTCTAAAGGGGTTATACATTATATATTAGTGAAATGCATGCTTCTTCGAGTCGTTGCTTTAGTAAATATTCAGTGCTAAGTGATACGATTCTGAAAGTCTCGCTGTCTTAGTTCACCTGCCTCATAGAATCAACATCTCGGATTCTCAAATGCATGGCAGGAGGAACAGTATGCGCTGATAATATACAATGCGTTGTGTAACCACTTTTTGTGTCAACCGTGCCTCCAAGCGCTCAAAATGACAATAACAAGACTTGACGTGAAAACCACGCGAAATAATAGCATAGATGATGGATAGACGCTTATCCTGGTGGGCAGTTCATATAGAATATGCCACCCACGTTGAATCTCGTTACGAATGAGATCTTACCAAAGCCATGTGGTTAATTTAGCACGCGTTTACAATGTAGTTCACAGTTGGCGCATAATTTATATCTCTATTATCTCAATGCACATGCCCTGTTATCACATGTTAGCACACGCTCCATTGAGCGGTCATCGATCCTACGGTTATCTATACCTCATTTAACCAATGCATAATTCATTGATAAGATCACCAAATGGCCAAGCTAATGATGCTGAGTGATTTACATTATTCATACAAAATAGGTGTTATTTGTGGACAAAAGAAATACATCTTCGGGAAACATTCACCAGGACAGTTTAGTTTGTGGATATGCGATGGTGGGTGACAACACTGATGAAGATTGGCTACGAACCCGATACATCCATTATGGAGGAAGCTGGTTCACCGGAAAATGGTATCACATACCACGCGCCATGGTGAACCGTATCCAATCTAGCAATCGTGGATGTCCGTTGTCCTCCCCTGGTCAATTGTGGAATCTAGGTGCTCTCAGATTTCATTTTCTGCATTTGAAGATGTAAATATACTGAACGTTCAATTATTCCATTTTTAAGCATTTAATTTGTTTATCGAGTTGTGATCTGATGTTTTCCTCAATGACACATCACGCTAAGAATAAGTCTAGTGACACACATTACATGAACATCTGAGAACAATTTCCTACAGTCAGAATATTCTTTAGACAAACCTTATTGCACGTTGGTGCTGTTTTATGCTATATGATGTGCTTGCATAACCGCCGAAGGCACACATCAATAGCTTCTAGTTTATTATGGCAAGGTACTGCACACATGGCAATTCCGTATTATTCTATTGTCACCCGCATGGCCCACCTGGAATAAACTGTGGGTATTAAGCAAGACACATCGTTATTCGAATGGGGCATGGAGCAAGAGTACACAGATGCACTGTTTGTCGGCGTGTAGGTGATGTATTACTAACGTAGACATCTACAGAAATAGCTCAAGTTTATTTGGGATAACTAACGGATTGGAAAACAACTTAGTAACATTTGCGTTGCAATGTAGTGACAGAGAAAATGCTGTACATATGTTGTTTCTTGGCAAATGCTACATGTACATTAAGAACTCGATAGAGTTTCCAACAGACATGGCACACATTACAGAAGGTAATTAGAAATTCAAATGCCCATTGATTTTCTAATTGTCCGGACCAGTACACGTACAGTGTGGCGGATAGTAGTTTAAACTGGGCGTGGCAAAGTTAGAAATGCTAGAAATTAATGCCCATGGCAGCAACAAATCGCTCCAAATTAGTTCCAATGCATTCAACAGCTAACGTCTATGATTATCATTGAAAATTAGAATATCGACATTGCAGTTTAAATGATTAATTCGGGGCAAACGTCCGTTAACATGGCCGCATAGAATAGCTTTTACGATCGACCAATACACATTCTTTATGGTATATTAGGTCCCTGGCGGTTATAAAATGCTGAAATCTGACAATGTATAGCCGGTCTCTGGTGCTGATTTGATGCGAGGTTATGAAGAACTCGTTCAATGGTTTGCATATAGCGGCACTATTTAGCGTGTTTTCCAATAGAATATCAAAGCACCTCGTCAATCGATGAATGGACATATATTGATGCCATATTCCTACGGCCTTGTTGCGTGGACGTACCGCTCTCTTCACCTAACCATCTCTATACGCCTCTTTCCCCATCACTAGCTACCTATTTCCGGTGTTTAATTCAAACACAAGGTAGGTTGTCTAATTGATTGTTAACATTGAACAGTTAATCCCAAGGCAAGTTACTAGTCTAATTATTATGCGATAATTCGGTTAGTGAAGACATGTCCGGGTACACATACGACCAGTTGCTTTACAATTGTGTATTGTGGTCGTTGGCGCACACAGTAAATACAGCATTCGAGAGGAGATAATACGGATCTGGCTACAGTGGATAGTGCAATGAATGGCCATCAGCGTTTGTGTTTAGCTGGACCGGTTATTCGAAAGTGTATTAGTTTATGCCTAGACTTAATCGCTAATACAGGCTTACATTTCTTATGGCGGTACTAGTTAATACATCCAGCTAATACCGTTGTTTGAGCGCGTTTTATGCCCGGACCTGCGTACTACCGGTATTATCGTGTACGTCTAGGCCTACAGTTGGCCAAACTGGCGGCAGGCGGGCCTCGCTAGTATGTCTCAAATGAGAAGTACTGTAGTGTCACAACACTTTCTGTAATGGAAATTGTATTTTATGTATCGTGAACACGTTTAATGCAATGCATAATTACAACGTTGATGTGTGGACGCGTTTTTAGGTCACAATCGTGCTGGTTTACGATCTGCGTTTACACTCAGATTGAAGGCATAACGTTAACTCATTTTATGTAATGAAAGCACAATTAATATCATTTAATTATTACCTATTAATAGTCAATGATGCGCGTCATGACGTCATAAGTACGATGCATGAACGAGATGTTGTGTGGGTTGGTTGGGAGAATCCTAAGAGTTGACAGATTGAAAGCCATAATAAGCAGTTACGATAACGATAACCGCAGTGGCAACAACCGCACGCTCACGGACACGTGTCTGATCGCATACACGCATACACGCACCGCCTCTATGCCGCACCCACTTCACCCCACCCCTCCGATCCACCCTCATCCCCACCGCACCCACCCCTACACACATCAGCCTCTCTGTTCTTCCATCCCTGCCTCCCTCCCTCCCCTTCAGCTACACTGGGCCCCACCCCCTCCCTCCCCTACCCTCTTCTCTCGCTAAATCATCACATGTAGCCTATACACGAGAAGATGGTTGATGTAGTGTAGGTGTGTTGTAATGAACATGTGAGGAATTATTTTAAACTAACTAAAGATAGTCGAGGCAAAACTATCTCAAATGAAAAATGTGAATTTATAGAAACAATTGCCATGCACTATCTGACTTGGCTGAGTTGTGACCTAGCCAGGCACAATGTCACAAATATACCCGACCGCCTGACAGGGTAACCGACAAACTGACTTACGTCGGAAATAGGCCTACATGCTACACATTTAGTGCCGATTTGACATAACCGAATCTATCGGCACAGACATCGTCGTCTACAACAACACTGTTTACATTATACGAAACCGATGACTTTCAGAATGTATCCATTGCTAATGCCGCTACTGCTACCTCTACCGCCACACGTACCACGGCTGTTGCTGCTGTCGCCGCCGCTCAGCCGCCGCTACTGCTGCAACAACAACTACTACTACTACTACTACTACTACTACCACTTCTACTGCGGATTGAACAGCCACCAATTTCAGATACGGCAGAAGAAACTGATAAACAAAGAGAACTTCGAGAATCAGTTTGGATTAAAGAACTCGAAACACAATGGAAAAGGGGCATACACCGGACCTAGGCTTATCTGATTAACGCGACAAAATTATATTCTTTCTGACATATAATCGGAAAAACGTAGACATTTCCATAATTCTGAAAGATGAGTATCACAACCTACAGGAGAAACTGAAACAACCCTTCAATACGCGTCCAGTAATTGCGTTTAGGAAAAAATCTGAATCTATGCGACATCTTGGTAAATGCAAAACTCAAATAGCTATCCAGAATAACCATCTCAATTATTCAACATTAACCCTTTCATGACGAAGCCAGCTGAAAGCGGCACTTGTAGTGATCGTGACGAATTGTGATTTGCGGCCGGGATTGGAGTATTTTTGAAGATTTACCACTGTAATGACGGGCTCGGGAAGCGAGATAGTCAGTCCAGTGGCATATTCTCGGAAATGACCTTGTCCGCGTATGCAAGTACCACCACCACCGCCACTATGAAGCTCATGTTACCGTAATTAGTGTGCTTATTTATCGTCATTCAATCATATTTTCAACACCCCACAAGACAAGAATGCCGCTCTATGCAAGTAATGTGCGGTGTAATATTTCCTATTTAATTTACATAGACAGATTTCATGCGCATCAAGTCAAACATGTATGGTGACCTTTCCAAATCAATAGCTGACACAGTATTTACATGAATTGATGTATTGTTTGAGAAAGGTCGGCTACGTCAAATCGACCCTACGCCAATCGTAGCCTGTATTTTCACCTTTATAAAACCCACTAATTCCGCGGTGTAACTAAAAGCACGTGAATGGCACAGTGGGCTGAAGATAAATGAGCATATTGGCATATATTAAACATGATAAGCTACATTCCTCTTTTTTATTTCATGTATGACTGATGTGGTACATCTATGCGCCAAATATATTGCTTTAAGGCTGGTATTAACTATTTAATACAACCCCCTGGATGTGTTGAATAATTCATGTCTGTGTTAGGTATTTAGGTCCAGATTTAAAAACTGATACACTTTGAACAACATGCCCCTGGTGATTATTAATTTTCTGTACTCATAACTATATGTTTTGTTTTGTATGTGTCTATTTTATGTGATTGGTTCTTACTTTTGTGTCTGTCCTATCTGTTATGGTATTGAATATGCATCTACTGGGGTTACATTCCTTATGTAGGAGATATGCATGCATCTAGAATGCTTCAGACGTGAAAGAGGGTGTATGTAGAAGCACAATGTCTAACCAAGTTTACTATGTCCACGGCACAATTGAGCTAGCACTATACATGAGAGAAAGAGATTGGGTTATGGGAGGACAACAGTAAGTCACGTTGACTATTACACTATCTAGTGTATCTTAAGTGGCGTTCGTATTGTGAGTGATGCTATTTGTAACGATAAGGTATGTTTAGCATATATGATGCTGAAATGGGTTGGGCGTTGCTCTATCGGCAGCGCCAGCCGGTTTAGCCGATGGTTAGCCGGCCCAAAATTTAACCTATTGTGGCTCCAAGAAAACTCCATTTGCAGGACAATATAAATATATATTGGTCAATTCCAAAGGTACACACATGTATTTTTCTGGATGCAAATGAATAGTTACTGAGTAAAACATATTCTTGAATGTGGTTCCCATTACAGGTTTAATTGGTATAAGTAACTTGCTGAGAGCGTTGTGGGTCTATTGATACAAGAGTGGTTAACGTTAATTGATATCAAATCTCATTGTCCGCGACAGTGTTATGGATGCTGCCATTAATGATTGCATCGCGAGTTTCGACAATTTATCCCACTTTTCCGATCCGTTCTAGCATCAGTTCTTTCGAAGCAAGGTGTATCCACAGGGTGTTTCTATGGCGAGCCAGCGCGGTCTCAAAACTGGCCTTTTGGGGTTTCTCCACAACTGCTTAGATCTCCAGCGGAATATTAGTCCAGTAATGTTTGCGTTCTCGTGTTATCATTTTTAGTGTTGCTTTATATATTGCCTTTTGATCATTCTCGCCCTCAAGCTGTATAGTCCCATACTATACGCTTGAAGCAATGGGGCTGATGTAGGTCGTGTCAAAACACTCATGTTTCTTTAATAAATTAACACAATTTTAACGTTGCATTTTATATTGGAAACGGGTACACTAATTTGTAGTTGTGACTTGTAACTAGAATATGTTCATCTGTTTGTCAATTATGCGGTCTGCCAAAGTTGTTGATATTTCTGATAGTCTCATTCTACACCAGCTGCTGCCATACCTCGATGCAACGGTGTTGGGAATCGTGTTATAGACGTCACTGTATGTGGAATTTCCATATACAATGTTATATTAACAACGCCAGATAATGGATATTCTGTCCCACATGCCGCGGCACAGTGTGTAATTCTACAATATGCAATTATTATTAATATATTTTATTGCATGCTGTTAATTTAATGCAATGTTTGTGACAGCCATGCGACCTCGTTGAATTGGCAAATATAACGCATCATTTGGTCTAAAACATCAATGGTTGTCTGGTCAAAATACGGTTTGATGTTCCCTGACATATCTACTCTATTTCCAGGAAGAGTTTGCCACATAATTGTGTTCCATTGAACACGGTTATAGCTTCTTCGTGTCTTTCTATACTATATTGTTGTCAATGTTTCATGGATAGCGATTGGATGGACATCACACCGAATGCAAGTATCAAATTATTCTGTAAGTGGTGCTGTCGCAGGCTAATTGCCTATTTTATTCGACAGACTACACCAGCATGAGTATCAGAAATCATTATATATAACATGACTAATTAATAGGAAGCAGCACAACATTCTGTCCAAAATATTGTGCATAATAACCTGATCCTGTAGAATAAAGGCCTGCAATAAAGCCGGATGACCATCGTAAACATTCATTATCAAATGTTTTCGGCAACTCTCAAGAAATATAATTGAGAATAATGTAGTTCTGTCGACGAATGTTGACGAGCTGATCTGATTATATGGCAAAGATATGTTTATGATATGTGTATCTCTTTTCCCCCATGCCATATCACATTTTTGCCTATCACTTTTCAAGCATGAAAAATGTAATATAGTATTGCAAAAACGTCTATGTATTTTGCAATATTTACTTGATATATGCCAGACATTGGTCCACTTATGTGAATCTCGGCACCGGCTTTTTCGCAATCCCAGCGTTTGTGATCGATACATGTACGGGGGTAGGTGCTGTGCACCGGAAGCTACACAAACATAGCGACTAATGCCGGTGAATAAAAGGTAAAGTAACTCCCAGAAGGCCAGATCTTCATCCATGCGAAATGGAGGGAACGCTTTGCTTCACATTGCGACGACGTATTTGAAAGATTGATCATCGTCAAGGATGTGTCGTGATGGAGGCATTTATATATTTGAAGAATCACAGTTTGGTGTTTTTAACATTACAAGCTACTACATAATATGAAACATGTGATTAAGAAATAACCCGACCGAACTTGTCTCGCGATATTGGTTGAAGTAGGACACATTGAATTCCAAACAATAAAAGCAGGAGTGTGGGTATGGAGCCTATATTGAGCTTTAAGGGAGCTGTATTCCTGGCTTTTATGGCACAGAGGACGGGACCATTTCAACACATGCACAAAGACACGCACAAGAACATACAACTGACCATACGATTCATAAACGGATATATACCACATACGCGCAAGGATACGGAATATACACAGCACACTCCAGGACAGAACTGGCTATACACATACGGCCATAAAGGAGCACACAGAGGCCCCCAGGCACACGCGCACAGGGCAGTCACATGAATAAGTAAACAAGCCACGCCCACAGATAAGCACACACGTGAACTAGCATACATCAACAGTGGCACACAGCGCCATTGACTTACATACACTGCTACGGAGTATATATACATCAAGCTTATACGAAAGAGGAGTGTTGAATATATTGTGTCCATACTTTAGTGTTGTAGTTAATCTTGTAATACGTACTGTGTATACTTAACGTGTTGTCACGGATCAGATGCAACTGTTTGTCCCCAAGGTGTGTGCCTATGGACTGCCGTCACATGTTTCGAATAGAACATGGGACGGCAGTCAGTTGGTGTTTGGCGTTGGACACGGTCACTTGTTGTTTTTGATAATTGGTCCCACTCCACGACTTTAATATCAAACTGTGGATTGTGGCTAACTGTGCAAATGAGCCAGTGATAGTGTCCCAGCGTAAGTCGTATATTAATAAAGTATTACCGTAACTATACAGACGCGTATGTGTTATCTCACCAGCCAGATGAAAGATCATGATGAGAGGCAAACGAACGGGATTAGATTGGTTTGGCGGAATGATCCGGCTCTGGCTTCGTGAAGATAAACACATTTATTTGTAATAATCTAATTTGCGAATATGGTTAATTATTTTAGTAAAATCGATTGACAGTTCGCTCGAACCGCTCACTGCCAAGCAATCCCCACGAACGTCGAAGGACGCAGGTGAGTATAGGATTTTATGTATTAGTAGTGCCATTTGCTCTTGAAATACTTATAACGCCCTGCAAATTATGACCACACCTACCCACACCCCACCGACACCCAGCACCACCAAAAACCCATGAAGGTTAGTTCCACGTTAGAATATCCGACAATTGATTACCCTTGGGGCAGGGTGCAATTTGATGACAATCTAATCAATACGTGTCTGATAACTAAATACTGGTTAATGTATTGTGTTGTAGTAATCTATATTTTAAGAACTAAAACGGTTGCTAATGTCACGACCAGGTAGGACCTATATAACACGTGGCGACACTGGTAAGCCACTGGCTATTGTTGCGTGATTTAAGAAAAAAGCGGTGTCATACATTTTAATTCTCGCGAAAAAACAGCCAGCACACATATCCGAATTCGATGACAATTATTCCCATATATTAATGATTAGTCCAAGACAACTTAAATAATACTATTTTGTTCAAGTTAAATTAATCCCGACCGACCGTACCAAGCACCCCAGCCAGGATCAAATACTGTAAGAGCAAGCCTTCCTCAGTGTACCACATTTTGACACGATGCAATACATATTACAGTTGTGAATCCCGAACGCGTATTTACAGAATTGCAGTCCATTGTTTTAACCCTTCGAACCCCGAATCCCCAGCATCTCAAATTTCAATGTAGCTATTTGGGTAAGGCGTTGGATATTTTGGGGATAATCTGACAGGAATTTGTCGCGGCCATAGGCAACAACTGATCCCAGTTAGTTGTATTTCAAAATATCCAATATATATATATATATATATATATATATATATATATATATATATATATATATATATATATATATATATATACATGAGAAACATTGCGCCCAGGTTGTAAATAAGAGTTGATCGATTATCATATCGGATTACAGAGTTATTATTAATAATAACTCTGTAATCCGATATGATAATCGATCAACTCTTATTTACAACCTGGGCGCAATGTTTCTCATGTATATATATATATATATATATATATATATATATATATATATATATATATATATATATATATATATATATATATATATATATATATATATATATATATATATATATATATATATATATTGGATATTTTGAAATACAACTAACTGGGATCAGTTGTTGCCTATGGCCGCGACAAATTCCTGTCAGATTATCCCCAAAATATCCAACGCCTTACCCAAATAGCTACATTGAAATTTGAGATGCTGGGGATTCGGGGTTCGAAGGGTTAAAACAATGGACTGCAATTCTGTAAATACGCGTTCGGGATTCACAACTGTAATATGTATTGCATCGTGTCAAAATGTGGTACACTGAGGAAGGCTTGCTCTTACAGTATTTGATCCTGGCTGGGGTGCTTGGTACGGTCGGTCGGGATTAATTTAACTTGAACAAAATAGTTTATGTTTATGATATGTGTATCTCTTTTCCCCCATGCCATATCACATTTTTGCCTATCACTTTTCAAGCATGAAAAATGTAATATAGTATTGCAAAAACGTCTATGTATTTTGCAATATTTACTTGATATATGCCAGACATTGGTCCACTTATGTGAATCTCGGCACCGGCTTTTTCGCAATCCCAGCGTTTGTGATCGATACATGTACGGGGGTAGGTGCTGTGCACCGGAAGCTACACAAACATAGCGACTAATGCCGGTGAATAAAAGGTAAAGTAACTCCCAGAAGGCCAGATCTTCATCCATGCGAAATGGAGGGAACGCTTTGCTTCACATTGCGACGACGTATTTGAAAGATTGATCATCGTCAAGGATGTGTGGTGATGGAGGCATTTATATATTTGAAGAATCACAGTTTGGTGTTTTTAACATTACAAGCTACTACATAATATGAAACATGTGATTAAGAAATAACCCGACCGAACTTGTCTCGCGATATTGGTTGAAGTAGGACACATTGAATTCCAAACAATAAAAGCAGGAGTGTGGGTATGGAGCCTATATTGAGCTTTAAGGGAGCTGTATTCCTGGCTTTTATGGCACAGAGGACGGGACCATTTCAACACATGCACAAAGACACGCACAAGAACATACAACTGACCATACGATTCATAAACGGATATATACCACATACGCGCAAGGATACGGAATATACACAGCACACTCCAGGACAGAACTGGCTATACACATACGGCCATAAAGGAGCACACAGAGGCCCCCAGGCACACGCGCACAGGGCAGTCACATGAATAAGTAAACAAGCCACGCCCACAGATAAGCACACACGTGAACTAGCATACATCAACAGTGGCACACAGCGCCATTGACTTACATACACTGCTACGGAGTATATATACATCAAGCTTATACGAAAGAGGAGTGTTGAATATATTGTGTCCATACTTTAGTGTTGTAGTTAATCTTGTAATACGTACTGTGTATACTTAACGTGTTGTCACGGATCAGATGCAACTGTTTGTCCCCAAGGTGTGTGCCTATGGACTGCCGTCACATGTTTCGAATAGAACATGGGACGGCAGTCAGTTGGTGTTTGGCGTTGGACACGGTCACTTGTTGTTTTTGATAATTGGTCCCACTCCACGACTTTAATATCAAACTGTGGATTGTGGCTAACTGTGCAAATGAGCCAGTGATAGTGTCCCAGCGTAAGTCGTATATTAATAAAGTATTACCGTAACTATACAGACGCGTATGTGTTATCTCACCAGCCAGATGAAAGATCATGATGAGAGGCAAACGAACGGGATTAGATTGGTTTGGCGGAATGATCCGGCTCTGGCTTCGTGAAGATAAACACATTTATTTGTAATAATCTAATTTGCGAATATGGTTAATTATTTTAGTAAAATCGATTGACAGTTCGCTCGAACCGCTCACTGCCAAGCAATCCCCACGAACGTCGAAGGACGCAGGTGAGTATAGGATTTTATGTATTAGTAGTGCCATTTGCTCTTGAAATACTTATAACGCCCTGCAAATTATGACCACACCTACCCACACCCCACCGACACCCAGCACCACCAAAAACCCATGAAGGTTAGTTCCACGTTAGAATATCCGACAATTGATTACCCTTGGGGCAGGGTGCAATTTGATGACAATCTAATCAATACGTGTCTGATAACTAAATACTGGTTAATGTATTGTGTTGTAGTAATCTATATTTTAAGAACTAAAACGGTTGCTAATGTCACGACCAGGTAGGACCTATATAACACGTGGCGACACTGGTAAGCCGCTGGCTATTGTTGCGTGATTTAAGAAAAAAGCGGTGTCATACATTTTAATTCTCGCGAAAAAACAGCCAGCACACATATCCGAATTCGATGACAATTATTCCCATATATTAATGATTAGTCCAAGACAACTTAAATAATACTATTTTGTTCAAGTTAAATTAATCCCGACCGACCGTACCAAGCACCCCAGCCAGGATCAAATACTGTAAGAGCAAGCCTTCCTCAGTGTACCACATTTTGACACGATGCAATACATATTACAGTTGTGAATCCCGAACGCGTATTTACAGAATTGCAGTCCATTGTTTTAACCCTTCGAACCCCGAATCCCCAGCATCTCAAATTTCAATGTAGCTATTTGGGTAAGGCGTTGGATATTTTGGGGATAATCTGACAGGAATTTGTCGCGGCCATAGGCAACAACTGATCCCAGTTAGTTGTATTTCAAAATATCCAATATATATATATATATATATATATATATATATATATATATATATATATATATATATATATATATATATATATATATATATATATATATATATATACATGAGAAACATTGCGCCCAGGTTGTAAATAAGAGTTGATCGATTATCATATCGGATTACAGAGTTATTATTAATTAAACCACCCACCCACCCACCCACCCGCGCATTCTCTTGATACAATTAAAATACATATAGCCTTTACTAGACCAGATCCACGTGTAAATGCAACATTAAGAATCGAGTCCAGTTTGCCAAAAAGCATACCCGAATCAGAACATTGAGTATGACGTTAAGCAATATCGCTGTTTACCGTACAAATCAGCAATTCATTATTATGTTTTAGCAAGTTTTCAGTAAAAAAACGCGTCACAAATAAGATTAGTATTATAGCATAGCGATATATAAAGACGGCATTAGGATTAAAAGATTGCTGAATAAATCTGATTATCATACGCTTGTTGTATTGTCAATGTTTCTCGCTGCGTATGTTCTAAATCGAGTGTTGACCTATACGACCATTACATTATACGCATATGCGTGAGCATTAGTAATGGTAGAAGTCGGTCTGTCGGCCTGTCCGTAGGTCTGCCAATTCTAACAAGGCGGACTGCCTACGTCGCAACTAGATATCATAGCGTATAGAACCTGTTTTAATAAAAAAAATTTCCTGCGTCAGTGATCATGTGAAGCCTATCCTCGCAGATAATTGCAATATACCCCACCATACCGCGACATATAGCTAGCTACTAGCGAAAATGAAAGGGTACATATAGTTAACAACATTTAAACTGAATCACGACACATAGGAGATACGTTACTGATAAGACCAGACAATACCGTATTGTATCCCTATTTGAAACAAAGTACATGCAATTTAAGAAACAAGCCAATACACGCCGCACCCCACCCTGCACACGCACGCATGCACACACGCACTGACGCACGCACGCACTGACGCACGCACGCACTGACGCACGCACGCACTGACGCACGCACGCACGCACTGACGCACGCACGCACGCACTGACGCACGCACGCACTGACGCACGCACGCACTGACGCACGCACGCACTGACGCACGCACGCATGCACTGACGCACGCACTGACGCACGCACACACGCACTGACGCACGCACGCACTGACGCACGCACGCACTGACGCACGCACGCACTGACTCACGCACGCACTGACGCACGCACGCACTGACGCACGCACGCACGCACTGACGCACGCACGCACGCACGCACTGACACACGCACGCACTGACGCACGCACGCACTGACGCACGCACGCACTGACGCACGCACGCACGCACGCACGCACGCACGCACGCACGCACGCACGCACTGACGCACGCACGCACGCACGCACGCCTTACTCGAACCGAAGGGGGAGTGCATATTTTCCTGCAGCAGGATCTGGGATTTTGACCAGACGTTGAAGGGAAGTTGTTGATCTGTCAGGAAGCAACAGCATTCTGTCAAAACTATTGTCAAAATACTCAACCAGCGCATTGGTGCATTATATTGAAATCCCATGTTCAGTAAATGGTTAATTTGAATTAGGTAATACAAACGCCATCATATGCATACGTAACTCGCACCGATCTATTTATACGCACACATATGCTCGCATTCCCCGGACATTGCAAGCGAAATCAAGTCATTTAAGCCATAATACACGCAACACACCACACCCACCCGGTACACGGGCACACCTGTAAAATAAGCCCAAACCAGTTCACCAATGTGATTAGTAGTGTAGCATCGCACACGCAAACACCTCACCATCGCACGAGAAACACATTGGGGAACATTGAGTACTACTTATCACACACGAACTTGTATCTCCACAGAACATATTAATGGAACGAGTCGCAGGCATTGCAGACGCAGGACACATATACAAGTTGAGTTTTAATTGAAGCGTTGATACATTGAATACACGTAATCATCACTGCAAATGATCGTCTAAATAACAGCATATAACAAATACAAAACCAAACCTGGTAAACACATAAATAAATAAATAAATAAATAAATAAATAAATAAATGAATTTTAATAAATTAATAAAAAATACTAATACAAATAATACTAATAATAATAATAATAATAATAATAATAATAATAATAATAATAATAATAATAATAATAATAATAATAATACTAATAATAATAATAATAATAATACATAATTAAATTAATGAATTAATTAATAATAATAATAATAATAATAATAATAATAATAATAATAATAATAATAATAATAATAATAATAATAATAATGATAATAATAATAATAATAATTGCACCTGTATCGCTGTCTACCAACTTTTTACCTGTTCTGTCATTCCTCTGGCTGTCCCTATGTTTCACACTTGCCCTGAGTGGCACACAGGGCAAAGACATAACACTACATTTCTCTTACTAACAAGTAGGAACTCTGTCCTTTTGTTGTGTCTTTGCACAATAATTACAAGTACAATAAGAGTGATAATAAATCAGATGTTACTGAGTGAAGAGCAATAGTTGCCCTAAATACAGGTATGAGTCATGATCAATGGTGTGTTAATGAAGTCGTCACCAACTTAATAATTGTTAGGCTGGCAGTTTTGCGTTAGACTGGCTAATGTTGAAGCATGTCAGAAATAACTGTGTAAATGTGTCAATATTGATGATTGCTCAGTAACTGTTGAGTATTTTATGTGTGTTGAAATTGAACGAACACCAGATAACTGGAAGATATTGAAGTAAATGGGCGAAAGTATATGTACATGCCACTTCAGCACATGGAGTGGATGAAACTGATGCACAATAGAGTGCCAAGTGAGTGGATACATTCATGTATGTTGATTTCATAAGCAGATACTGCAACCGTGATGAAATAATAGTATAATTCATTGCCTGTATCAGTTGATGTTATAAATCATAGAAAATAACTAACTACCTGACTGCGTTGTGCATGGTCAAAACGTCTGTGTATAGACTCCGCATATGGGTGAATAACATGCAGGGATAAATTGAAGATGCTATATAATCGATTAAAATAACTAGATGGTGCTGTTAATGAAACAATGATAATGGAAAACCCCAAGCAAAGCTGTAAACTGCAAAGCTATAAACAGCAGTGTTCATAGAATAGACCACATCTCCGAAAAGCCATAACAGAAAGTAAAACTGTTTTTCAAATACAACGTTGGCGCATTAAACATTGATACTTCAGATATTGCCATGGCTGAATCAACTCAGTTGCTGACAAATTTGGTGAGTGTAGGGATAGATGGAAAATGTTCCAATGCATTAGTTGATACAGGAGCAACAATAAGTTGTCTCTGGCAAAGAATGTATGAGGAGCTTAAAACAAATAATAATTATGTGTTGGAAGCGTCAGATATACAGACAGTCATTAGAGTTGGTGGCAGAGCAATTAATGTCAAGGCTAGTGTGACTCGGCCTATTAGAATCGATAGACTTGAACTGTATCACTCAGTGTATGTGTTAGAACACTGTAACCATGATCTCATTCTATGACTATACTTCTTAAAACAACATAATGCAATGACTGAGACAGATATAATTTCAAACCAAGACAAATGTTGTGTTGTTAAGCTTAAAGAAAAGGGCTATCTTCCACCAAATTCAGAAATGCTATTGCCAGTACAAGTTTATGGCAAAGATGTCAACTCAAAAATAGGGATGGCAGAATCAGTACAGTCATTGCCCACTAAGCTACATCTATTAGGGGGAAAATGTGTCATACAGGTAGATGACAACAATGAATCAGTTTATCGCATCTTTAATTCTACAGATGGGGAAATCGATCTACCTGACAAAGCTCCACTTGCATTGTTGACAGTCATGCACACATCACAGATAATTGGACACATGAGTAGGGAAGAACATAATGTAGCTGATGTATCGAATCATCGTAGTGTAAATGTAGCTGAAGTAAAACAACATCGTGAGATTGCACTTGATCTAGGCATACATTTGTAAAACTCAGACCTTTCAGCAGAACAACAAGAAACTCTATTAGAGTGTATAGGACAAAACTAGGATGTATTTGCAAAACAACTTAAATGAGTTGGGTACAATACATCTCTATCAGCATCACATAGATACTGGTGATGCACAGACAATTTAGAGTCAATTTTACAGAGCCACTCCTGACATGAGAAAGGAGATTGCTAGGCAAATAGATGAGACGCTTAGGATTGGATTGATAGAAGAGAGCATGTCACAGTGGATTAGTCCCATTGTCATGGCGAAGAAGAAAAATGGTGAATATAGGGTTGCAGTTGATTATCGAAAGCTGAATCAAGTAACTAAACCTATATTGTTTCCAGTCCCTCAAATTGATGATATATTTGATACAGTTGGAAACACAAATGGGGAGTACTATACAGTACTAGATCTTTGCTTTGGATATTGGCAGATCGAGATGAACAATGAATTGAAGCACAAGACTGCATTCATGACACACAATGGCATCTATCAGTTCCGAAAAATGTCCTTCGGTTTAAAGAACGCACCTATGGCCTTCTCTATGGTCATGACAGAGGTCCTTAGAGGACTTAGTTGGAAAAATGTAATCATATATGTAGATGATATCCTAGTATTTAGCAAAGATTTTGAGTCACATATGCATGATTTAGAAAGTGTATTCAATAGATTGAGAGCAGCAGGATTAAAGTTGAAACCATCAAAATGTAATTTTACCGCTAAATCAGTTGAATACCTAAGCCACATACTGTCAAACGATGGTATCAAGGTAGATAAAAATAAATCTTGGTCTCTACAACTATTATTGGAAATTTGTAAAAATGTTTTTCAAAGATAGCAGCTCCTCTAAATGCACTACTTCGAAAAGATACCAAATTTGGGTGGACAACAGAATGTGAGAATGCATTTAATCACCTGAAGACAATTCTCACATCTGAGCCAATAGTGTCATTTCCTGATTTCGATAAGGAATGCATTGTTCATACTGATGCTTCAGATCATGCAATTGGCTTTGTGTTAGGCCAAAGGCATGATAATGGGCATACGGTAGTTATTGCATATGGTGGTAGATCATTAACTGCAACAGAAAGGAAATGGCCAATTACAGCACATGAATGTTTTGCCCTAATTAAACAATATCATATATACCTGGCACCCAGACATTTCACAGTTTACACTGATCATAAAACATTAGAACATCTCAAATCAGTTGTTTGGCATAACCCCATTTATAACGCTGGGCACTGGAATTGCAGGAATACAACTATGAAATTGTATATACGTAAGGCGTTGACAATGGAAATGCTGATGCACTTAGTAAAATAAAATATGCAGATACAAATAATTCCAAACATTACACTACTAATCAATCGCAGACACATTCTAGACATTTAGAGAATATAAACAAAATTAATGATTACATCCATACAATTAACAGGGATGATGATGATGAATCAACATACACAGATAGTACACACCAAGCAAAACAACCAAACACATTTGACACATTTACTAGCATGATCATGGCAAATGAACAGTATTGCATGGCAGACCCACCACTGATAAATTGAAGAAATTCTTGCAATTGAGAGCAGAACTATTAAAGAGCATCAAGAGAATAACAATGAACTTAAACCTTACATTAACTACTTAATGAATAGGGAACTACGAGCAGATGATAATGAATCTCGAAAGGTTAGGCAGGGATGTGAGGAGCTGACCATAACGGATGGTATACTCGATCATATGTACTATCCAAGAGGCATAGGTAAACGAGCTGATAGAATAAGTTGGCAATTAGTAGTACCTACAGTGTTAAAGGATGATATTCTCAAGTCCTATCATGACTCATTGCAAAGCTGTCACCAAGGGATTCAAAGAATGCTTGAACATATTAGGCAGAACTACTGTTGGTGGGGCATGTATACGGACATAGAGTACTACACTAAATCTTGTATATCATGCCAACATGCTAAACGTAATTATCACTTTGCAAGCGCTCCATTACGACCACTTCCAGTAGACGAACCATTTACGAGGTTTCATATCAATATTTTGGGCCCACTACCCACACGCACAGATGGCTTCAAACATATATTATTGATAGTTGATTCATTCACAAAATGGTGTGAGGCCTTTCCATTAAAGACCCAAGAGGCATCAGCAATTGCTAGAATTGTATACAATAAAATAATATGTAGGCATGAAGCTCCACACACCCTGTTGTCTGATAGAGGAACGAATTTTCTGTCAAAAACCATTAAAGAAACGTGCACTGCATTTCGGATTTCTAAGGTTCTAACTAGTTCATATCACGCCAGACCAATGCAACTGCTGAATGTATGAACTCTGTGATAGAGCTGTCACTCAGACAATATTGTAATGTGACACAAACAAATTGTCCAGAGTTAATACCAAGTATTATGTCTGCATACCGATCATCACCAGCAACAAAATCAACAATGTACACACCATACTACCTACTATATGGGCGTGAATCATGTCTGCCTATAGATGTAGCCTTAATACCTGAAGACCACGCATACACATCTAATAACCTCACAGCATATATGAGAGACCTAACAAATGAATTGAAAATTGCCAAAGGAACAACAACAGAAAACATTAGAGCTGCACGCACCAGATACAAACAAAACCATGATAAAACACAAAAGAACCCATATTTGATTTAGAACAACAGGTATGGCTCTACTGCACAAAAACACCAGTGGAACTCTCGCCAAAATGGCATTGCAAATGGGTAGGGCCATAGTATATAGTAGATTCAGGTATCAACTATACATACAAGCTTAGGCGAAGCAGTGGCAACAAACAAGTGCAATCACGAGTCCATTCAAACAGATTGAAACCATTTATAAACCCACGGGATAGGCCCACAAATACGCCTCTAGAGCTAATACAAACAGAAGACCTTGATCCTGAGCAAATTGATAATGAGTTAGCCATGCCTCAAAGAAATGAACAACCACACATATTTACTACATGCCAACAGGGACAAGACACAGTAGACACGCATACTGACCAACAGATACAGAACAACCAAATACCAAACACAATAGATGTCAGCACAGACAGCCCCCCACCAAATGCCAGTGGTAAAAATAAGGGGCCAACTAAAGCAAAGCAAAACCCTAACAAACACAAACAGAAATTAAATAAGGAATCAAATGACTGCAACCCAAAATCACAAAAACAACACGTAGTGAAGAAGGACAACACTTGGTACATAGCTGAACAACTTTTGGCTGCAAAACTCATTGAGGGCACCAGACACCTTAAGGCCAACTGCCAAGGTAACTTTCCGAATTCATGGGAGCCACGAGAAAACATGTCAGAAGCACTATTAAGAGCACACTACACAATCTGAACACAAAAGGGTAAGACACGTAGGCGTCCACCTCCAAAAACCTCAACAACAGCGCAATATTATAATGCTCCCACAGTCACAACCATTAGCACATACAAGACTAATACATACAATGAATCAATACCAAAACCACAAGACAAAAATGTAGCCTATCAACAAACTAGTAGCTACCTCAATAATAAATGGAATCACACATTAACATTGTAAACTCGAACACATAGAATGGATCCCTGTTTGGAATCTAGGTGAAGGTTCACTACGTATCAATTATGTACATTTGGATAGAAAGGTAAGGGAAAGGGCTGAACACAACAATAATCATCTACATCCACAAAGGAGGGACACAAATCAATACACCTTCTATTATCAAGACGATACGTATACAGATTATGTGATCAACAGAAAACGTATACATATGCTAAATTCAATGTGTACAATGGTTCATCACAGTATAGATATAAATATGTTGAACGCTCAAATGATCAGAGGAAAGCAAAAAAATACTGTGACTGTAATGAGTGCTATACATTGTCACATGGTCAATATGAACACAAACAGAGGTCAACTAATCAGAGAAATGCAAGGAACTATGTATTACGATTCATTACAGAAGAAATCCAATACTAGACAGTCAAATGGTCAAAATAAAGAAAACAAAGGTGAATGTAATGCATGTTCTCAGCTCTCATATGCAAATGCACTAGATACACATAGCAAAATTGTGAAATAGGTTGATGATCTGGTAAGCATAGCACAACATAAATTAATTGACGGCCAGCCCAGATGAACTGACATAGAGGGATTACTGCACATAAATGAAGAACTTAACAACCTAGCCAGAACAATGGGGCAGCCCGAGACAAACACCACAGTAGCAGATAATCTGAAGAAGATATTAGAATCAATGAACACGGTTCCTGGTGAAGCAGACCCCCCCCCCCCCTCCCTATGCCCAAATCAGATAAGTGATAATGCATCTATCGATGGTCAATACGATTGCCAGATGCATATAATATGGTAGAATAATTTAATTGCATGGCGCTGCTATGGAAAAGCATGGTGTCCAAAAATAAATGGTAATTTGTATCGCATAGTGTATCATATTTAAGTTATATGTGTATTAGAACTGATAATAACCAAGTGCTGTTTATGTTCAAAGGCATACATGTTCAAAGGCATACGTAAATATTCATCCGTCTTTAAAAAGAAAAAGAAAAAAGGAAACCATATGGTAATCTAAATGATTAAAATGATGCTACTGTGAGTTCGTTGCCTTTTATTTTGCAGGTCAGGCAGTAAGCAGGAGGCGAGTGAAACACGAGGTAGGATAGTATGTATACAAGATAATGAATAAGCCATGATAACGGTAAGTTTATGGTATCAAAGTGACTATTACTGAGGCCAGTATATGGTCTAAATGCGAAATTGTTATGTATTCGATGCAACCGTTTCTGTATCCTAGTTCATGCAGGAAATAGGCATGTATTTGGTATGCAAGCAAAGATTACATTCATAATAGCCGGGTATCTAGGATGGCAGTATTGGGTGCACACAATACTACCTCCGCTGAGTCCGGCTTTCGTTCACATAAGGAAAAATCTTTTGGGAAATATTATTCAGGAAATATGTTCCTAGAAACCTGTAAACGAGATCTTTTAATACATTTGTCTGTTGCTCTTACCAACTTGAAAGCATATATCAGGTTCTTGCCTGGTGACATGATAAGATCACCGATTCATTCTCTCATAAAAACGTTTACAAATGGGATGATGAATAAGCAATAAATGAGTAATGAAGCTGATGGAGAGTGGAGATATTATGAGCTAGCATCCTAGAATATCATAATATTGCATACTACTTAAATGAGAATGCAAGAGGTGTTTTGAATAAAAATATAAATTTCCGTATAATAAGTTGCTGGGACATTGGTATCTAAAGACTAATACATTGTGAAAAAGTATCTCTATAAGTCTCTACCAGCTAGTACAAACTATGACGTCATATGTTCCACTAAGAAAGAGAAAGTTTGATACGCTAGCACATTTTAACATACCGAATATTCATACCTCTAATTCTATTATAGAGTCTATAATTATACATTTGAAAACGTAACACAGTGTAGAGTTGTGTTATATTAAGCAGCATAATAGTGTCTGGCGTTCTACTGTAAAGCTCTTATGTATAAATATTGTTAAAAAGATTGTTTCCACTATTGCTAGGTTAAATGTGATGAAAGAGTGTGTTGAAATCATTGAAAATGATCTAAGGTTAAAGAATTATAACGTTGTTTCTATGTGGTATCACTTCATGGGATATGGAGTATCCTAGGGGAAGCAGAGGATAATATGGTACAGAGGACGGGAGCATTTCAGCAAACGCACAAAAGACACGCACAAGAACACACAACTGACCACACGATTCATAAACGGACATACACCACATGCGCACCAGGAGACACTCCAGGACAGAACTGGATATACACACACGCCCATACAGGAGCACACAAAGGACTGCAGGCACACGCGCACAGGGCTGTCACATGAATAAATGAGCACGCCACGCCCACAGATAAGCACACACGTGAACTAACATACATCGACAGTGGCACACAGCGCTATTGACTTACACACACTGCTGCGGATTATATATACACCAGGCGTATACGAAAGAGGATTGTTGAATATAGTGTGTCCATACTTTAATGTTGTAGTTAATCTTGTAATACGTACTGTATGTACTCAACGTGTTTGTTTCCAACGTTTGTGACCATGGACTGACGTCACATGTTTCGAATAGAACATGGAACGGCAGGCAGTCGGAGTGTGGCGTTGGGCTCAGTTACTTGTTGTTTTGGATAGTTGGTCCCACCCCACGACTGGAATATCACACTGTGCATTGTAGCTAACTGTGCAAACGATCCAGTGATAGTTCCCCAGCATAAGTTGTATATTAATAAAGTATTACCGTAACTAAAAATACGTTATTGGCTGTGTTATCTCAACAGCCAGATGAACGATCCTGATGATAGGGAAACAAACGGTATTAGACTTTTCATAATGTGTACCATTGAGTTCACTTTCAATCTTGCGATTCACATATGCCCATCATACTACCAGAGAACTCATGCTACAGTACAGTTCAGAAATTAATTAACATATCTCCAAAACAAAATAAAACACAGGCCTATTGTGTATATACATGGATGAGAAGACACTGCTGCCATATTTACCAGACCACTTCTTACTAACAAATATGTTTCTGGTGTGTTTTTCTTTTGTGTCGGAAACATTCTACATTATGTATGAGCTGTAGTGTATGAATGACTAATGGACACATGCAAGTGCCTTATCACGCAGCAGCCGAGCAATTGCACTCCATCGATTCACAATGGAGGTATCGGAACTGGCACTCATGTATATCTTTCTTCTTTTCGTTCGCTGATCATACCGCCAGTCCTGTAAGTGACTATCGACATGATCATAAGCGTGCATTATGTCATACTCGATTATGCCACATGTAGTTTGATCTCACACTACACAGTGACGTACGTATATAGCCTTGCCGTGCACATTGGAAGGTTCCCCATTGTACACAATGCACGTACTTACTATTTAATGCATATGCTGTTTAATATTTTGAAACTAATTTGACTGTATACCATTGATCCATCAACATTAGTCTTTGTCAGCATTCGGTCTGAATTGCGCCCAGTTTTTGTCTATATCGTAGTAATGGAGATTAGCAGCATAGACATATCTCATACCAGTTTGGATCTTTCCCAAAACAATGCCCAGTCACACCAGACACGTTATCGGCAAAGACACTGATAATGTGTTTTTCTTCAAGCTTGGCTAAATGCCATATCGTTGTAATGACAACCTGGCCCAAAATAGTGAATGTCGGTCTCATGTTCCTCAGACGTGGCAGCACTTCTAGATTAGTTTCGGGGATATATAGCAGAGCACAACCGCTCTGTGTCAATGTGTGAAGTTACTATGTCGCATTCTCCATGCAATTCACCTTACCATTTTTAGCTATGCCCCGCCCATCACTAGCTAAGCTCCACCCACACCTCGCTATGTTGGGATTGATCGATCCCTAAATTCCCTAGCTATACATTTCCTGAAAAATATACAGGGAAGCTGTCGAATATTTTGTAACTAATTTTACTGGGTGGTGTTGCTGCCTATGGCAGCAACAGCTCCCAGTCAAATTAGTTTCAAAATATTCAACGGAGAATTTATTAAATAGTAAAAGCAAACAATTTGTACAACAACGCATAGACCGTCTTCAAATATGCGTTCATGACGTACTTATCGACGTCATTCATGACGGCATCCATTATGATATTATTGTACACACCACGTAGATGATTATGACGTCATATGTTGGGTGCATACTCTGGAAAGGTAAATTGGAACTTGATGATGAGGTGCATAAACAATGTATGGATATGTTCTGAACAACACTGTATTTATGAGATAAAAAATATAATACTGTTACCTGTTGCTTATAATTTAGGGATCCGGACATATGAGGTCATACTCAGTTACTTCTCTAGTTTGCTGATGTCGAAATTATACCGACATATGAATCTCTGCCAGAAATACCAAACCATCCGCCAGTAGTGTACGAATTGTATGTGTTTGATGAATTTACAATTTATTACAATTTCTTTTGAATGTTCTGAAACAAACCGCAACAGCACTAGTCAAATTAGTCTTGCAGTATTCAACATGTTACCAGTATTGCGTAACTACTCTGAAATCAAATTCTGGGAAACAAGGTATCACAGATTCAACTGGATTCCAACATGACTCACATTTCTGGCGGAAATTAGATAGAAATGAACAGCGCATAGCTATTAACGGCCCCTGAATATCCCCTTACCAATTCGCTTGTTGCTCACTCTTGGCCACCCTATTAACCTTACTTTAAGTATATAGTCAGTTTGTCCATGAAAGGCATCATCGGGGTCCTCCAGGGATTAGATATGAGATATCGGATCGTGGCAAGTATATGATAATGAATACATTTGTGAATCGGGTGTGTCAGAGCACGATGCCATTATGTGTGTAATAGCTTCATAGGTTGTCTACAGTCGCGTGAGTCTGAGAAACTGGGAATACTTTTGCAGAGTTAGTTTACTCCATTTGAGATTGTGCTGAGTGTATGTATAACATAATGTTTGTGTTGTGATTGAATATCGATGTGAATGTAAGGAGGTAGCTCTAGTCCGATTCGTGTGCATTACACAGTGGTATACAACATTGAACACATGCAATGCTTGCCATCGTTCACAATTGCAAACCATTACGAATCACCACTTACCACATAACCTGATCTAAACGCCATTACTTTCAAACTGTATGTGTGCATGTGGGCCATCATATGTGTGTGCGTATGCCAGTTTGTTCAGAACTGTATCTAAGCCGCTGCTGATATGGCTTAGGTCTGGTTTTAATGCAGCAAAACAGCCTGCGATGCAAGATGATTTCCAGATTCCGGATACAAGAATCTGTATCGTAATCGAATCAAATTCGGGATTTATGGATATCAGGCAACCTACAAGTCGAATTTACCTAACAATTCTAACACAGGAAACGGTGTGACCATAACATGGGAGTCAACGACATTTGGCGAGATCCTTCAAAATATCAAAAATCTAAAAACAATTTAAAAATCAGTACAATCTGTTCAACATGTGGCACACACGGGAAAGTGAGGGTCTGTACTCTCTGGTTATTCTGGCTATCTGTATTGCGATCACATCGAAGAAAGGTATACTCTAATACCACCTACCACGAAACAGAACATGTAAATGAACCAAGAGGGTGTGCAATCGGCAATGCATAGTATGCATGACCAGTTTACTTGGCGGCTGTAGCAGTAGAAACATCGTCCAGCTATAATCTGCCCCTCTTCACGTGTGCCCACTGTGTCTTACCCTCAGTCAAAATATTTAGCTTATTCAGGCACATTCCTGATTCTCAAGCCCTGGTTTCTTCAGGTGACCTCACAGCATGCTTAACATATGTATGCAATCACATACTCCTCTGACTTTGTATTTGCTGGCTCCTAGTATGGCCAATGCCAAGGATCCCTGTCTTCTGCCATTTTTAGCACATGGCCATGCCTGAGCCGTCTGTGCTGGGCGATTTTTACGAACAGCGGCCATGTATTATGCAGCTTGTATAGTGCATCATTAGAAATTATGCTCCTTGGCTATCGGTGTCCGGTGACGGTGTGTAGGTGTACACATAGTGGCAATGTTTAAAGAAAACGATTTCCTGCTGTTTCAAATTTCGACTACCCTCTGCCGCATTCAAAATATTACACCTGTCTTTAAAATTATGTTTGATCGTGTAGGTGATATGATCGTCGAAATTAATAGTTTTCATTTCACCTTTAAATAACTGCATTCCGATGGTCACACGATTGAAGTAAAGGAACGTTATTATAGTTCAACTTCCCAAATAATAATAATAATAATAATAATAATAATAATAATAATAATAATAATAATATATTAATGATACAGAATGCAATCATCATATGCTAAGATGTACCTTGTTTCACTACAATGAGGTAAACAATTCATGCCTCTAAAATTATACAATCACAACAGTTTAATTTTTTAGAATTCTGGTGTGAACGTGTGCTTTGAAGATGGTTGCTAAACCAACGTTACCCGTTCCTACAATATGTACTACCATCCCATATGCCATCGATGCAGTATACATCTAATGTTGGGTACCGCACCATGGTATCCCATGTCTGGGATATCAGGCGCACACATCGTCCAGTTACAATCTGTCCCTCTTCTCGTGTTCCCACTGTGTCTTACCCTCAGTCAACATATTCAACTTGGACAGTGTCGGTCAAGGCACACATTATGATGCTTTGTGGAACTATACAGTCGGCACGACGATTCTGAAAATTGCAATGAACGACAAAGAATCATGATGTTGCTGCCAAGTACATGTAAACTCATACAAGATATAATGGTTTGAACACGTACGATTAAAGAATGGATAGATTTGATCGACATATTATTAAAATGTTCCGGGTGTGTTTGTATAGAGGAATCATATGTTTCGTGCATTCTCGCTCAGGCAGTTAGAACCAACGTGCTCGTGTATTGATTTTAATAAACCAATATTTCTGTCATCGCCTACGCTGAACATGCAGCCGTGTGCCTGATACCAAGTATTGCCATTGCCCTGTTATCATACGGTATTACATGAAACGCCTTATACTAAGTGGCTCTATTTAGTCATGTGCACTTGCTACTTAGGAATTGCGCATGCATCGATGCCGTGTACAACATCCAAAGTCTTCAATGGCATGGTAAATATCCATTGTTAGCTGGAGGATTTGCACTTCTGTTTAATGTTCAGTATTTAGCTATTTGGACATTTCATGGCTGTGCTATTTTTAACAGGGCAATACCTGGCGAATCCCCACAATGTGGGAATGCAGAGAATACTGCTTACATGTTCTAGGGAGTAGGCCCTAACATCTACAAAACAGGCTTGTTCTTGAACTCAAGGTCAACTAAAGATGCACAAATCAACTAGCACAACGACTTTTTTTATAAACACACACTTCCATTTTAAATGCACATACAATTGGATTCAAAATTGATAAACGGACAATATAGGGATCCGATTTGCCACTCAAGTATATGACGTCATAATCATTAATGCCACACAGAAGATGATGACACACTCAAAATGCGTATTAAATGATTTACCTAGCAGTGTCCGAATCGGATGCCTTTGATGGATTTACTCTTTAATAATCATTATGTCCAATATTTTAAAACTATTTTGTGAATTCAGTATATATATATAATCAGAAATGTTATATATATATATATATATATATATATATATATATATATATATATATATATATATATATATATATATATATATATATATATATATATATATATATATATATATATATATATATATAATCAGAAATGTAAAGCGTTTTTTAATAGCCATTTGCATTGGCAACAATAACGCGTTGATGTTAATATAAATATATATGCCTTAGTGATAGTGTAACTGTGACTATGGAATATGACAATTGTGTTCGATCTGTTCGAGTCAAGCCAGTGAAGTGGTGATCCGCCTCGAAAGCAATCTCTTTATATTATACTGTTAATCATGTCAGTCCTCTAATACTCTCTCACTACGCCACCCGGGGCATCATCTCACACGGTAACAATGCCCACACGTGAATAGTAATATACATGGACACCAGCCATATTATGTTACATCCATAATGGGCATGACTTTAATAAAACGAAATATCTGGTGTGTAATTTCGACCTCGTCAAAATTTGGATTTATCATGCGTAATTACTGTATTTATTTTGAAGTGCGCCTCGTAAAGAATTGCCACCCCTGCCCGCACACACCCCCCCCCCCCAACCTCCCCACCTCAGTAGCCCAGTAGTATACTATATCTTAATCAGCATCGACATCAATATCTTGGTATTATGCTCTTGATTATGTCAGTCCTGGTAATACGTTCTCACTATGCAAACTGGGACATTACCGAGTAATAATGTTCACACGGGAGTACCGAAGAACACGAGATATATACAATTGCGATTACTTTTGCCCCCTTGGAGTGATAGTTCTGGGAAGCTCGCATGTTTCACGAGAGGTAGATTACATAATGTCTGCATTTCCTAGACCGATTTGAAGGGCATGCTAATGACATTCAGAACGTGTACAGTGATTTTGGCGAGTGTTCTCCGAATAATAGATGGAATCGATCACGCCACCTGAAACTAAGTCACAATTACTATGTGTTATGAATGAGAGTACAGGCCCACAATTGGCATTGGCTAGCCCATCAAGTGTACACAGGTGCGTTTCTGTACTATGTAATAAAAAGCCTGTACAATTACAACAGGATAAGTTGAGAAGGCACATACTTGCCTGAAAAATACACACGATGGCGTGCATAATGAAATATTCAAATATGCAAGTGGCATTGCCATACACCTGATCACGCACCAGTCAATTCAGCGTGTATACCCCCCCCCCACCTTCCCATCGGCGCTGTAAGCCAAGGCACTCGTATCGAACTGCCCAGGCCCTAGAAGTCACGCGGCTCACCAGCGAATCTGCGGAGCAGTGTGCTCCTCGACAGAATATGGGAAAATCATATCCAATATTACTTTAAGCATCCGAGGCAAGATCGATGATTTCCTGTGAAAGTGGCTTTAAAGGTGGACGCGTCTACGCATAGACTGTATGGGCCCATCACTTGCCCATCGGCTTGACACGAGCCTTTGATACAAGTAAGCGCTCAGAGATAGTAGGTGCACTACACCAGACCGGTTGCGCTGACGATGAGCTACGACTAATGAGGTTCCTACTTGCAGGCGCGAGGCTGACAGTACGAGTCAAGTAAGCGAAGACTGCATAGTATGGGATATCAATCGGCTCCCTGCATGGAGATGATCTATCACCCGGTTCTTTTCAGGTGTTTTTTTAACTTCCTGGTCCATTCACATCTGTGCAGGAATATTTCACATGACCAAATCCCACCCCACCCTCCCCCGGTTGTGACCACCGCGCGCATTAACCACCGCCGTACATCGCTTTCTCATGCTTCGAATTAAGTACCCTGATGTCACGAAGAGGAATCGCATCCCATTCATGGAGCAGTGTATCTTCTAGCTCCCGCACGTTGTGAAGAGGTGGATGTTCTCACGCACCATACGGCCAAGAATGTCCCACACGTGTTCGATAGGAGACAGGCCCGGTGATCGCGCTGGCCAGTCCAACACCGGAGCGTTGTTAGCCTCAAGGAAATCACTGCTGACCCTAGCTTAATGAGGACGGGCGTTGTCTTGCTGGAACATAAAGTCTGCATGATGTTGCATAAAGGGGATGACAACAGGGGCGACAACTTCGTCACAGTAACGTTGAGCCATTAAATTTCCGCGAATCACAATAAGATCTGTTTTGCCATGTTCATGGATTCCAGCCCAAACCAAGACACTGCCGCCCCCGAATCTGTCGTGCTGAATGAAGTTGGCTGCATCATACCGTTCTCCCAAACTTCGCAAAACCCGTTGCCTACCATCCGCCAGATCCACACAACACCTCGACTCATCACTGAACAAAACGTGGCTCCAGTGTTGAGCACGCCATCGGGGATGAGTCCTTGCCCATGCAAACCGATTCTCAATGGGACGCTCTGTAAGCGGAACAGCAACAAGTGGACGACGGGCATGCACGCCAGCATCATGGAGTCTGTTCGCACAGTTTGTGCATGCACTGTAGTGCCGTTAGCGGTGTGCAAATTACCAAACAACCGCGGCGCAGTCTCAGACCTGTGACATCGTGATGACGTCACTAAGTAGCGGTCTTCTCGTGGTGTTGTTGCTCTCGGTCTGCCAGATCGTGGTCGGTCATGTACATGTCCTGTTTCCTGCTCACGTGGGCGCAGAAGGGAAATGGTTGAGGCGTGAACATTAAAATGTCGAGCAACAGCGCGAACTCTCTGCCCAGCAGCGAGTCTTCCCATTGCTTCATGGCGCTGATTTTTGGGTAGACCTGGGCGGCGGCCCATGTTCGGTAGGGTAAACGTTTAAGCGTTTTCTGTTAACGTTCGTTATCTGCTTTTGCAATATGGTGAATTTTTGCCTTCGCTACCGGCCAATGTGGGCCAGTGCATGAACAATGCATTTTCACATGCAATAAGCGTGCGGCCGAGAAATGCAAGAAATGATTTGCATTTCTTCATGATCAGCGAGGCATTACATTGACGAAACATGCCTGCAAATTTGGTTATAAATGAACGCATAATTTTAATACAACAAACCAAACCTCACTGTTGCTAAACTTTTTTGGCTCAGTGTAATCAGTGCACGTGTTATTGCCACTACAACAGATTAGCGTGTCAGGGCAGAACTGGAAATGAAACGCTAAATTAAATAAATAAATAAATACATAAACAATTACATAAATAATACTCTCTTTCTCTCTCTCTCTGTCTCTCTCTCCCTCCTTCCCTCCCTCCCTCCCCCTCTCTCTCTCTCTCTCTCTCTCTCGTCAGCTCCGATTAACACATCGTCACAAACTGGAATCGGGGTGGGGGGATCGACAGTAGCAGGCCAAGATAATACCATACAGCTTAAAAGATGGTATCTGTAAGATAAAACTAATCTTCTCCTGGCTTGCACTTGGACATTCAATAAGGATATATTTTGATTTTCTTGACCACAGTGTGCTTTGCATGTGTTAATACAGTTATGAGCACAGCATGTCCTTATTGTCTTAGCATTGTTTCTGAGGCATGTTCTCTAGCTACATTATTTATCAAATACGATGCGAAAATGTCAGGTTCATTGGGGTTATGTACACAGGCGCAATTGTGGTAGTCGTCGTAGACTGTTGGAATTACAACATGTTGTATATGTGGTCCCTCTAGAGACTAATTTACCTTATTTAAAAAGCTTCTTTTTTATTGTCAAAATGTACTTCATCCAGTCTTGATGAATCCAATCTATTTGTGAAAACATATAGTCACGGTTTCTATAGATATTACATATTTGCGCTTGTGCTATGTGCGATATAGTAACCATGTTTGTGTGTCAGGTTTTTGATGGTATAACGTTTCGGTTATGTCGACTTGCATTCTAAGCATGCTATCTCATTAATAGTTTCGTTTTCAAAAGTGCTTTATACAACGTCTACAGGATATTTTGAAACCCCATTGGCGAAAATTCGATGCTGAGCCTCGGCAGCAACCAGTTTCCGTTAGACTTGATTGAAATTGATAACTGGCTTTGGCAATATCGTGTCCTCAATACAAGCCACGTGTTTTGCGACACTGCCACGTCTTAACCCCTTCACTCACAACGTTTCAGAGCCTCGAGTATAAGTATTATTATGCAGATATACTTTCGAACGCTACAAAGACGTATTTAACTAGGAAATGTTGCGGGCAACAACACCCAGTCTACTTAGCTTCGAAAATCCTTAACACAGTGTTTCCAAGAATTTACGGCCATATGTTTAATGTCTGGATGTCAGTAGTACCTGCTGGAGGACACAACACGACGAATGTCGAGGAGAGAGAGGGAGAGACACATTGAGAGGGAGATACACAGAGAGGTGGGATGAGAAGAAAGTATAAGGGGAAGGGAGACTGGGAGAGGGGCGGCTGAAAACTACTCTTAAAGTAGCAAATGCTCAGCTAGATGGCCCACACAACCAATGCAATACGTGAATGAGAAGTCCTCGATGTTTTAAGAATGCAAGGGGACAGGACCCCGATAAGGTTGGGATGGGGACAAATTTCCTTAAAAGTAAGAAAGAAATACTCAGTAAACAAGCACTCTTTATATCTAACACCCTCTGTATCTGTAATAGACAGGTGGCCAAATGGAATGTGAATTGACAAAGAGTGTATGTATAATTATTACTGAATAACTAACCGTTGCTCTTCTAGTGAGACCTCGTTAACTATTATTGACATCCATTAATACTTAATAAAGAACGAACGACGTGGGAGTGCGTCAGGTGTGGTGGGGGAGAGGGGGGGGGGGGGGTTGGAGAGCTCTCGCGATTACTAATCGCGTGCATAGCCACAGTCACCAGCAGTCAAACAACAGCTCCGGATAACGGAAATATCACCAGGTTTAACATTCGCCAAAGTATGCTCCTACAGCTGACAAATTGAGCACTGCGCGTGTTCCAGATGTGTTGAGAGTTCCGCTACCGCTGTCTTTCTCTGGATTTAGCGTCACGGCCAAGAGAATAGCTTTGTGTCTGCAGGGCATTGGCGATCCCCCGCAAAGTCATGCCATAGATCTGTGCGCGACATGTATATTAAATGATTTATTTTGGGAGAATTTGATCAGTTACTTTGCTGGTTGTTCATTAGCAATGGCCATACAGAGAGAATGTCTGGACACAACATAATCAATCCCCTAAGGTTGGCCATTGCTGATCTGGCCACGTGTAGATGGTCAACAGTAATCAGTTGTATTGTGGCACTATTCATGAGCAACATTAATCCACTCAGCACATAATGCTGGAGTTTTTATCCGCGAGTATCAAGCCTGCAGTCGATACATCCATGAGAGTGCATTATTGAGGTGGCCAGCGCGCTCGCGTATATCTAAGTTGTAGTTAAGCTGATATACGTCCGACATCATGTTCTATTAAGTGCACTGGACACAGTCATATATGATTGCATGTAGGGTTCCGGTGAAGTGGATCCTTAGTATATCTGCATTGGCTATGTATTGTTCATTTTTCACAAATCCCTGCGTTCTCCATCGACTTCCATCATTGACATATCTGTAATGCACTTGTAAACCAACTTACAATCTTTGTAATTAGCTAACACGCCTTAGACGTATGTGAATAGGTTTAAAAGATTTACTGAATTCGTGGTGAATTAGACGTATCTGATATGCACGGCTGACAACAGCCATCTCTCCCAATACAGAAACATATTCAGAGCTGTGTGTCCCAAGCATAAGGGAGAGGTATTTAGTGCGTATTTTGAATTCCAATGATGTGATTACTATTCGTGTTATGCCCTTGAACGGATCTAAGAGAGAGTTTTCATTTAGGTGGTCAGGATATATTGATTCATCACAAGCTGATCACAGAATAACGGTGAGTATGTGGATGTGGCATAGATCCTATGAGTGGATAGTGATTGGACATTCTCTTCACTGAGATCGAACAGTTTACATTTCTAGTATATCTTGCGAAGTAATTCAATTTGGATATTTAACGCAGACACCTATGATCACCAAATAGGCAAATTCCTGGCTCTGTGTTTACATTATTTGAATATTGGTAAATTTGTAGTTTTCATTGTTATATTGCTATGCTATGTTCTACATTGATGTATTTAGACAAAAAATCAGCTAACCTGTATGAGATTCGCTCAAATTATTATCCCAGTGATCAGCAGTCCGCGTCAAAAATACCATTATGCTTCAGGCGATTGTAGTTTAAAAAATGTCCACAATTCTGAGATTTCTAGACAATCTACAAATGTATATATTGTGTTTAATTGTGGTCCTGGACAGATGGAAATTGAAAATAGCTTTCTTGGCTAATCACAATTTGGCATTGTGCTGACGGCGCCTATCCATGTGAAATCGCCTCTCTGACTGATCGTTGATTTCCTTTCATGTTGTGCTCGATGAGGGATAGGATATAGGCTCGATTGTTTAGGTTTATCTAACGTCATGTAGAAACGATATAGATAACCGTTCTTATGCGTGTGCGTGCGTGATTGTTAGCCACGCTCACGGGCGCGTGTCTGCGTGCGTGCGTGCGTGCGTGCGTGCGTGCGTGCGTGCGTGTGTGTGCGTGTGTGCGGGTGTGCGCGTGCGGTATGGGTGGTTGGGGGTAGGGCGGTTGGGGTGGTGGTGGCGTCGTGTGTGGCATTCTCATATTGAAGAATTATTAGAAACAGCATCAGTGTTCAGAAAGTCTACCATGTGATTCTGTGGACTATATGGCGTGAGAGTTCGCAACACACACAGACAATCGTATTACAATCTTTTCTTGCATCATTTTGTTTTACTTACAACATACCACGAAAATAAGTCGGTCTGCCTACTTGTTTACATGCCTGGTGCGCGCGTGTATGGGCACCTTCCAAACAGACAGAAGCCCGTGAGTTGATAGATGGATATATGGTTGTAATTCCTTCCTTCTTTCTCTCCTTCTTGTCTGGATGAATGGACGGCCTGAATGGAGGGTCAGGTTGGTCACGATGGATGAATAGATGGATGGATGGATGGACGGACGGACGGACGGACGGACGGATGGGCGGGCGGGCTGGCGGGCGGCGGGCGGGCGGGCGGACAGGCGGGCGGGCGGGCGGACGGAGGGAGGGAGGGAGGGAGGGAGGGAGCGAGGGATGTATGGATCGATGGATAGACGGATGATATGTATGGGCTGGCTGGGCTGGGTGTGTTGGGTATGCTGGATGGATGATCTGGGTGGATGGATGGATGAATGGGCTGGATGGATGGATATATGGAGTGATGGATCACTCTTCCATCTTTCTCTCCATCCCTCCTTCTTGCAGCACCCCCCCCCCATTCCTTCCCCTCTTGTACACGCATCCATACAATTGCTCTCGGTTTGGAGAGCGAACTTGAAACTAGGTTTATTGAAAGTTGTGTTGAGGCGACCAACAACAAGATACATTCAGCATCACAAATCTCAGAATGATTTTAACACAATATTCATTAATTTAAATTTAAAGGAAATCATTTCCAAATTGACTAAATTATTCCCAGTTTGAAGTTTAATTCTAGCTGAATAAATCAAACATTGGACACAATACCAATCCCACGCCTTTGACGAATAGAGAACAATTTACTGACTTAATGGCCGAGGTTTGATCCTGTGATCAATGACTTCTCAATCAAGTGAGTGACACCCAACACTCGCTCTGAAACCCTAGTACTAAATCGGTAGCAAAGGGTATTACAGAATTGAATTTAACGCCTATGGTGGTATGATATGAATTTTTAACGTAAATAAGTTCGTGATTTCAAAGCAATGCGTAGTTTTCGAAGACACGCGCCTAATGTCAGCCAGCCTAAAAAATAAACAGTAGTTATGATGGAAAGACAGATTTGTTCTCACGGCTCTGAAGAAGGTTAGTCTTAACCAAACCCAGCCAGCCTAGCAAGACGGTATTATCAAATTGTGAGTTATCTATGCTAAAGTGCTATTATTGTATTGACTGTATATTTAAATATTAAAATGCTACTTTCTTTCATCTTCCATTTCCGGTAGTAGTTATAAAATAACGGTTCTGGCGCACGTCTTCCTGAATGCAACGACAAAGGCGACCGCGCCTCCCACAGGGGCTTCAGAATCCTGGCGCACTGACTGCTGAAAGACAGAGCTGCGCTATAGCTGTGCTATACTCATAGGGACTCCGAAGGAGGCGACCACACCTTCCACACGGGTGTCAGAAAATGGCGGAGAATCGTCAACTGCTCTATACCCATAGGCCCCGCCCCATCCCCGGCGGGGGGTGGGGGGGGCACAAGCCTGCTCAGACCGAGCCGGCACAAAACATTCATACATCCTAAGATTAATCGTCAGAAATCGAGATCAGATTTCAAAGTATGTGCATATATTGCGTGTACGCCGTATTATACTAGAGCAAATATAAAAAATAATTTAAACAATTATAAATTTAAAAACATTGTTTTTGTTCCATTTAGATATATAAACATCCTAAGAATAATCATGTCAAACAAAAAATCCAGATCAGATTTTAAAAAGTCAGATACTCGAGAAAGAAATGTCCACTTAGACATAAGCCCAACTATATGTATATCAATGGATACATCTGCCCAAGAATTGATAAGATTGCTACAGCAAGGGTTAATCAATTCTACAACATATGCTGAAGGGTTAGCAGCTCTTTCGCCAGCTTCTGATCCCTCACCGGATCCACGCGGGAAGCTACCACCCACCCCTGATAAGGCTACCCCATGTAGGAAGTCAACTCCTACACAAGATACTAAGTACCAGACTTTGTCAAAACACCACATGCCATCCAGAACTACTTGAGGGTTTGGGTACTACAAGGACATAGGAAAGACGCAGATGCTTTCATAGCAGACAACCAAAACAAGATTGTAGAGAAGGTGATAGAAGAAATATTCGACCTCAGAGGAGTCAAGTCCAATCTTGCTCTCAGGGTCACTCGCAGTAAGCAGAAGAATGATGGAACAGAGATCACCACAGATCCCCTGTTCTGGTCAAGGCAGCAACCTGTCTTGAAAGCAAGCGATATTAGCGAAGCTGTGCATGAAGCCAAAGCCACGGTGCTGCAAGGCCTTACGAACTCGACTCTCGAAGGGTCGGAATGGACCGTGGATTGAGCGGAATCTCTACCTTAACATCGCCAGATACGAACCTCTACGCAGCCTCCTTACCTCAATCAAACATAAGCATGGAGTGAGCAATGTTAAGAATAAGGATGCCTACTGTCTCCGATGGTCACTCCTAGATGCACTACATCCAGTTGATAAGGATCCTCAGAGAGTCTCCAAATATGCCCCGCACTGGGATACCCTCAATATGGCAGGTGTAGACTCCCCAACCACTCTCCACCAGCTTATACGTGGTGAGCGACAGAATGGCTTGGCTATTAATGTATTCGGGCATGCCAAGGGTGTCTACACATTGCAGCTAAGTGATGCTGACCCCGTTATTCCGAGAACCAATCTCCTACTGATGGAGAAAGCTGGTAAGCAGCACTACACCTGGTTTAAGGCCCTTAATCGACTGCTCCATGACCAAAGTAGATATGATGGGAGAAGAAACTTCTGTGAACGTTGCCTCCAGTGCTATTCCCGAGAGGATCTACTCATCAAGGACAAACCAGAGTGCCGTGGTATCAGTGACAGACCAATGCGTATAAGAATGACTACAGAGGACACGAAGATGCTACAGTTTACCAACTACCACACGCAACTCAAGGGGCCATTCATCATCTATGCCGACTTTGAAGCCCTACCAACCAAGATTGA
The DNA here is from genome assembly GCA_034401795.1 of Chaetoderma sp. LZ-2023a. Classification (NCBI taxonomy): domain Eukaryota; kingdom Metazoa; phylum Mollusca; class Caudofoveata; order Chaetodermatida; family Chaetodermatidae; genus Chaetoderma; species Chaetoderma sp. LZ-2023a. The sequence continues at coordinate 187,127,237 of CM067359.1, forward strand.
GGGACCAGAGGTGAATCCAACTCAGAGCAACATACAGAACACACAACACCATGAGATCTGTGTGTTGTCATACATTGTGGTCCGCTGTGACAGCGCGAGTAAACCACCAGTGCTGTATCGAGTAGATGATGCAGCTAAGCTCTTCCTGGATCAGTTGGCACGGGAAGAGGAGAAGATAAAGACCGTGTTCGCCCACCATAAGCCGATAGAGATGACTAGAGAGGACTGGAGAGCTCATAAAACCGCAGTCAGGTGTCATGTATGCGATAGATCGTTAAATGGAGATAGTGTCAGAGATCACTGACACATCACTGGCCTCTACCGGGGAGCAGCACACGAGGTGTATAATCTAAAGCTGCGCCTCAACCCTGAGACCACCACCATCCCGGTCGTGTTCCACAACCTGCGTGGGTATGATTCTCACCTCATCACGCAGGCCATCTCCCAAACAGAGGGACAGGTCAACTGCATTCCCAACAATATGGAGAAGCACATCTCCTTCAGCCTCCATCGGCTGCGGTTCATCGACTCGGCCCAGTTCCTCTCAGCATCTCTTGACAAGCTGGTAGCTAGTTCCACAACGTTCCCACTTACAAAACTGTATGGCACGGCTTGCAGTGTAAGCGCACGTGAGCTCCTACTCCACAAAGGTGTATACCCCTATGAGCACATGGATGAGTGGCCCCGTTTCAATGAGACCTATCTTCCACCTCAAGCTGCTTTCTACAGTATACTCTCTGGCAAAATATCTGACAGCGACTACAACCACGCGCATGCTGTCCGGGCCGAGTTCAGCTGCCAGACCATGGGTGACTATCATGATCTCTATCTGAGAACTGACACTCTACTTCTCGCATATGTCTTTGACAACGTCCGCATCACGTGCCTCCTGTATAGCCTCCAGTGGTTTGTGATCTGAGTGAACCACAACAGGTCTGCCATAGAGGTATTGGTGGAACGGCTCCCATCCAAAAACTACTGCATACATCTCCTTCTCTATCCGCCCATATGTCTGCTCTGTTTCAATGAGAGACTTGGATACATAGGCAACTGGCTCGCCTTCTTGAAGGAGCGCCACTCCTAGGCCACTGCGTGATGCGTCTACCCCCCATAATTACTTCTTTGCTGCCATCAACGAATGCTAACACCGGTGCCGCTGAGAGTGTGGCCTTCATTGCTTGGAAGGCCTTGTCATGGTTTGCATCCCACTGGAACCGAATGTCTTTCTGCATTAGCTCTCTAAGTGGTGATGTTGCATTGGCCAAGTTTGGGCAACACTTCGTCAAATAGTTCACCATGCCTAATATGGTTTCCAGCTGGCTGTTATCTGAGGGTGGTGCCATTTCTCGAATTGCCATGGATGGATCTCGTCTCATGCCGTCTGCTGTGATGACATGGCCAAAATATGTAACCTGAGTGATGCCGATTTCTTTCTTGTCTGGGTTGCGTTTTACACCTTTATCCCTGGATCGTTGCAGCATCGCTTGCAGATGTTGGTCATGTTCCTGCATTGTATGACCAAATATAAGTATGTCATCTATCAGCACCCGCACTCCTTGTAGACCTTCATATACTTCATCCATTTTTTTCCGAAAGACCTCCTGCGCTGAGTGGATTCCAAATGTCATTCTACGGAAGCAGTATCTTCCATGCGGGATGTTGAATGTTGACAATTTAGATCTTCTCTCATCCAACTTTATCTGCCAATACCCAGAGCGAGCATCCATTTTGCTGAAATATGTGGCACCTGCCAGCTTATCTACAACGTCCTCTAGAGTAGGAATCGTATAGTGCTCTCGCCTGATGGCGCTGTTCAATTCTTTGGGGTCGAGACAAATTCTTATGTCACCAGATGCTTCCTCTACTAAGACAATGGAGTTAACCCATTTTGTCAGTTCGTCGACTTTGCTGATAATATCCATGTCGGTCAAGCGATCCAGTTCTGCCTTGAGTCTATCCTGCAGTGCCAAAGGTACTCTTCTAGGAGCATGTATTTTAGGTTCCACATCTGGTTCCAACCGCATCCCATAAGTGTCCCAATTCCCTGGAACGCATCTGAATACATGTTGATAATTTGGTTTGCTTTGCTATTATTTGTTTTGACTATTTGACTTGTAATTTCCTCAACCGCTAGTACTAAATTTATCAGATTTAACGCAACACACGATAGCAGACCCACAATGGGGTTTGCTTCTGTGTCTACAATACAGAATTCAAGTTCTCGCTCACCCTGTATGTGCACACATTCAAGCATACACTTTCCTTTCACATGTAATTGGGAGCCCCCATACCCGACCAGTTTGTTGTTGCATGTTTGCATAGGCATTTCATGTTTGAATTGAGATTAATAGATATGCCAAAGTAGCACGTTCACTTGTGCACCTGTGTCTAACTTAAATTCAACCGCGTGTCTCTTTTTTCCTATTTTAATGTCAACCAACATCTGATCAGGAATGTTCTTTTCACCAACAATGTTATCAACGACGGTGTCTATGAAAAACTGTTCATTGTCAATGTCATCTTCTATACTATGTACTGTCTGACGTCTTTGGGAATGTTCTTTGACCCTGGACCGACACAGTTCAATGAAATGACCTGCTTTCCCACATTTGTGACATATCATCGGCGTTTCCGGGCATAGATATGGTGGATTGTTTGCTCTACCGCATTTGTCGTGTAAAAGCCTACCATCTGGGGCCATTTTATTTATAGAGCTGAGGACAGACAGATGTATTCACTGATATACACATTCGAATGCAATATATGTGTCCACCTATGGGGCATATTTAGATGTTATCCATAAGCATACATAAAACAAATCTGCTTATTGATCATGCTATATTTCTTGTGTGATGCAATGCATATATATATATGTGTGTTGATGAATTCCTGAGTAGATCTGCCCGCTCGGTTAATCGAAGCGGCATGATGATCCTCGTCCGACGCGTAGATGCCAGGCACCATTACCAGTCATCAGTGTCGTGCATTCTCTTTGATCTAATCCCAGTGTAATATCCTAATGTATCATCGGAGCTCGAATGAACAGGTGATAGATTTCCACAATGCGTTTCGTGTGCTTGTTTCTTTCCAGTAGCCATTGATCGACAGAAGTCGTTATCAAAATGATTGAATCAGTATAATTTAAATGATAATGGCACGTTAATCTGCGCCGACAATTGCCTGTCTTCGAATCAGAACAGTTAATGGAAGGCCAACCTTATGCGGTCTTTGATCTGACGCTGGTGCGTTACAATGGAAGGAGAGGTTTGTGATTTCCCACTATTAGATGGACAAAACAGCTGTGCCGCCACGTTTGGGAAACTACGCCAAGTGTTCAGAATAATATCTGCTAGGGAAATGCATGCTAGTAAATACGATTCCGAGATTGATTACCCAATAACGATAACTCCCCTCAAACGGTATTATACATTGACATATGTGTTTGGTGATGCGCATTGTAGCGACCTGGGTATATGTATGACTTTCTCGATTACACAGTACAATTACGCTATTGCCGTGACGGCAATAGATATTTGCGACATTGATTAACGCTTAGAAGTACGCATTCTGCACAAGAAGCATTGCACACATTGCACATATTCCTTGCCAATGTGTTTTCTAACAATTGATTCCCTTGTCTATGCCTGCTCTAATCATTGATTCACTTGACAATGTGTTTCTAATCAGTAAGTCCATTGCCAATGTGTTTTCTAATCATCCATTCAGTTGTCAATGTGTGCTCTAATCATTGATTCGCTTAGCAATGCGTCCGCTAGTCATTGATTCACTAGTCAATGCATGCACGAATAATCGATTCGCTTGCCAATGCGTACACTAATCATCGAGTCAATTGCTAATGTATACTCTAATCATCGATTCATGTGCCAATTTGTACTCTAATTATTGATTCACTTGCTAATGTATACTCTAATCCTCGATTCACGTGCCAATTTGTACGCTAATCATTGAGTCACTTGCCAGTGGGTGCTCTACTCATTGATTCAGTTGTCAATGTGTATTGTAATCATCGATTCAGAGGCCAATGTGTACACAAGCCATTCAATAATGGGATATCATTCCCTGTAGTGTACTAGCGTAGTCGATGGTGTACTATCACAATGTGTTTTACACAAGTCTATATATGCAAGCAGTCCTGAGTCTTCCGTTGCTGCTGTATCCCATTCATACTTCACTGAATCTGTGTTATTGATAATGAGTGTTGTAATATGTAAGGCGTGTATATGCTAGTTCCCAATGCTAGGGTATAGACTCACGCCTGTGAATTGCTACTGATAAAGCCTCCCATATCCTTTTATCTAGATCTTGGAATATACATTCTATCTTCATGCACTTTTTGGACAGATGGCGAACTCGAGAGACATTCCCCGATAATTAGATATGATGTATTGGACATTTATAAATAGTGTTGGATTCTAAAATCGGAATGCAGATGAAACCCATTTTCAATCAGACAATATCGAGTTTATTTTAGCCTGGCGTAAATATACAAATACGCAGCCTACGTGGAGAGAGAGGGGGAACATTGGGGGGGGGTGGTCGAAGAGAGAGCAAGAGGGGAGGGGGGAGAGAGGGAGAGAGAGAGGGAGTGGAGAGAGAGAGAGAGAGAGAAAGAGAGAGAGAGAGCGAGAGAGAGAGCGAGAGAGACAGAGAGATAGAGAGAGAGAGAGAGAGAGAGAGAGAGAGAGAGATGTGCAAGCTCGCAAAGGCACATACGCACAGACGCACGCATGCACGCATGCAAAGACACGCAGCCACACCATCCTAACCTCACCACAAGCGCACTCATCAAAGAGAATCCTGCAATACCTGTCGATTCGTAACCTGGCCGTGTGGTCGTCGCAATTAATTTGTCCATAAAGCAGTGCTGTTAAATGGCATTAACATTCACGTTAGCAGCTGATCGTGACATTGATAGCTTTTGCAGAAATATAAAGATATGCTTGGCACATAGGGGATGTCTCTCCAGACGGTTGCTACACTGCTCCCTCGATAGTTGAAATATAGCTCGCCACTGCTTCATATCTGAGAGCTACAGGTGATAAATAACTAGCAACACAGCTAGTCCTCATATTGCAGTAACTAGCATGCCATAGCAATTTGCAGTATACAATGCACAACATATAGATAGGGTGAGCTAGCCATGGCTCATACATAACATAATGGATGGCAGTTATTATCATTATTCCGCCAGATGAAACACGCCGTGGTGTGTATAAATATCTCTTGGACTATCCTGTTACAATCCCTCTTCATGTATATCATGAACTTATGAACTGCCTTTTCACACCTACTCCTCGTGTGTATCCTCCTCGTGTAGCTTATGATGTCTAGGACTGTCCTGTTATAACGAATCATCAGCCAATCCTCATCTCTAGAACTGATCTGTTACAGGCCCTCCTCATGTATATCATGATCCCTAGAACACTCATGTAACAGCCACTCCTCATATATAACCTCATCCCAAGATATGTCCTGTCACCACCTTATTATAAGTTTTGATAATAGTTTAGCCAGATTAGTGTTTTTATAATAGTTTTGCCGGATTAGTGTTTTATAATAGCTTAGCCACTTTAGGACCACCTTATTATAAGTTTTGACAAAAGTTTAAGCCAGATTAGTGTTTTATAACAGTTTTGCCAGATTGGTGTTACATAATATCTTAGCCACTTTAGTGTTTTAGTGCAAATAATCTAGGAAATATGGCCTCCAACAGAAATCAACAAACGTAAGTTTTTATTGTAATATATATACTGTAATAATGTTTTTGTTTTGCTTTCAATATAATATATCTTCGTAAACAGACACCATATCTTCCAATCTTGTTTTTTAACCACACACACGCACAAGCGCACACACGCACGCACACACACACACACACACACACACACACACACACACACACACACACACACACACGCACACACACACATGCGCGCGCACGCACCTGTCCACTATGAATCCAGAGGATAACAGGCCACAGACCAGGAGCCAGACAGAGTTACACCCAAAGTCCACACCCACACCAATACAAACCAGACAATCAGTCAACCCTACAGAAGAACACACAATTACAACGCACAACCCAACAGCAACCACCCCGCCGTCACCACCACCACCACAACAATCGGCCACCTCTGCAGCCACTACTAACACCACCACATTAACAACAAAAGCACACACGGATGCAGAAACACAGACACGCCTACCACCAATCTTCAGCAAAGCCGATTTAGAGCACCCGGTCAACCAACAGCACGAAAACACATTTCAGCAACTATACAAATCCCTATACAAAACAGAACAACTGCAGCACCACATACAGAACATAGAACATGCCATCAAGAACAACACACATATCGTTAAGCCAGACATAGCACTAGCCATCGTAGACCCCAACACAGAAACCCCTGCAGAGATAGACTCGATCTTAAAAGCCGCGGCTAACAGCATCCAACACGCAATCCTAGGCCACAAACAGCAAGCACACATAATTGAAGGGAATCTGTTAGACTAACTTTTAGGGGACAGAGCTGTTGCTAAGGCACACAGGATAGCTGCTAAGTTCGCCACAACCAGCATAAAGACACACAAAACAAACACAAACAGGACACACAATGACACACACAAACAAAGCACACACAACCCAGTCATGCGAAAGGCAAACATCCCGCCTTTGACGGATCTACAACATCAAATAAACCACACGCAGAAGCAAGCACGCCCAGCATAACACGCACCAACAGAGAGACGCCACAGACCACCGCTGTTGCCAACACCTCAACCCGCACAAAGACAACACACAAAGCAAAACCCACATACATACATAATACCACAAACACCACAGAACAACCAAACCACAACTCAATGGTGTAGACCTACACAGCTCAAACAGCAACCACACCACATTCACCACAAACCACCTTCAAACCAGGGCAAGTTGGACCAAAACAAACATCACAAACCAACCGCCACTACACAAACAACCGACACTTTATAATACCCTACTCAAGACAACCACCTCCCATCCACCACGCACATCCATCACCACCAAACCCAACCCATCCAAACAACATCACAGACAAGTACAAGCACACCACAAACCAAATCATATGCTGAAGCCATAAAATAATCCAAAAACGAAAATGTGAAAAAACTACTCTTAGAAATAATCGGCCAATTAGACGTTTAACATCAGGTACACAACTACAAAAACGCAGAAAACAACGCATCATCAACAAACAAAAAACAACACCAGATATTGTCGTTAACCTGTCCAACCACAAACTTACCAAAACAGACAATTCCATTCTAAACAAAGGCCTTTCATTTGTACCCACACCACACCACATATCACCAGACACACACTTACATTGCATAGATCAATTCATCAGGAAGTTAGAATGCAAATACTACTTTTACAGCAACAACCTTGAAAAACCCACAGCACCATCCAAATTCAAACTACCCTCAGAATGGAGACCAAGCACAACACCCAATGCCATCAACCCACTCCGGTCATCACTCACCAAGCTTATCACCAAACCACCCGACAAGTCACCACGATCCAACATCACACACCATGAGAAAACAGCCCTCAAAACATTAGCTAATAACACAAACATAGTCATCAGACCAGCAGACAAAGGCTCCGCAATAGTCATTCTCAACAAAACAGACTACATTGCAGAAGTACACAGACAACTTACAGATGTCGCATACTACACCAAACTCAGTGAAAATCCCACTTTAGAATATAAAGACACCATAGATGCATACATTAACGAACTTCTAATCACCGGAGCCATCACAGGACATACACACAGATATCTCACCGAATTCAATGTCAGAACTCCACGCATCTACATTAACCCTAAGATACACAAAGGCAAAATACCACCACCCAGACGCCCGATTGTATCCAACTGCGATGGCCTCACGTCACGCATTAATGAATTCACAGACCACCAACTAAAAGACACGGAAAATGATATCCCAAATCTACTACAAGTCACCACTGCATTCATCCAACATATAGAAAACACTACAGTGGATGCTGGCTCAATCCTATGCACAATGGATGTCAGCTCACTATACACAAACATCCCACACGAAGAAGGCATACAGATTGTCACAGAACATTACAGACATACACTTGAAAAAACAAACACAAACAACAATAACCACACACCTGCACACATCTACCCAGACGAATTGGCCCAAATAATGAGATACATTCTTACAAAAAACAGCTTCCAATTCAATGAAGACTACTACATACAAACACATGGAACAGCCATGGGAGCCAAGTTTGCTGTCAAATATGCTAACATTTACGTGTACACCATAGTAAGCAGAATGTTATCAACATGGACGGGCAGCACTCCATCTCACTTAGTTAGATACATAGATGACATATTTTTCATTTGGAACACCCGTGAGAACGAACTACTTGAATTTCACGCACACATGAATAAAGAGCATTCCACAATAACATTTAACTTGGAATATTCAACAGAAAAAATCCGATTTTTGGACACAATGGTATACAAAGAAGATAACAAGCTTAAATTGGACCTATACAGAAAACCTACAGACAAACAACAGTATCTTCACAAACAATCAAGCCACCCTAAAAACACAAAACATTCCATAATCTACAGCCAAGCATTAAGATACAAACGCATCATCACAGATCCCACTAGATTAAAACAACGCACACAGGAACTCACAGATGCATTCATCCACCGGGGATACAAAGAGACAGAAATTAAAGCCATCATAGAAAAAACCGACAACACACAGAGAGAAGACATTCTTTACAAACAACCCACACAAAAACAGCCTATGCCAGCTTGCATACTACAATACCACCCATCATTAGAACACATAGGCAAATCCATTCGGACCTACTGGGAAAAGTGCATCTTGTCTTCACCAATCTTAGCACCAATTTTTCCCAACTACCCAGTAGTAGCATTCAAGAAAAATAAAATCATTAGGGACCACCTAGTCCACTCTAGCCTAATTAAAATAAAAAATCCAGATGCTAACAATAAGATCGTACCGACACCAGATGACACTCACGACATAGTAGGGACACTCCAACAATGCAACAACAGCAATTGCATCACATGCAAACAATACATGAACACTGCTGACAAATTCACTAGTTACGTCACTGGTAAAGACTACAAAATCAACACACAAATGAGCTGCAATACCACCAACATTATTTACCTCATAGAATGCAAACAATGCAGCTCTCAATACATAGGAGAAACAAGTCAAACACTCAGCAAACGACTCACACAACATATCCATGCAATCCGACACCGAACAGACACGAGAATCTCATGGCATTTCAACCAACCAAGACATTCTATGAAAGACATCACGATAAGACCAATTGAAAGATTTTTACAGATAACAAAAAACTAAGATTAAACAGAGAACACTACTGGATCAAAGAACTCCCCCCGTTCGGAATAAACAAAAAAACATAACACACTCACTCACTCACTCACTCACACACCCACCCACCCACCCACCCACCCACCCACCCACCCACTCACTCACTCACTCACTCACTCACTCACTCACTCACCCACCCACTCACTCACTCACTCACTCACTCACTCGCTCGCTCACTCACTCACTCACTCACTCCCTCACTCACTCACTCCCTCACACACTCATTCACTCACCCACTCACTCACTCACTCACTCACTCACTCACTCACTCACCCACCGACTCACTCACTCACTCACTCACTCACTCACTCACTCACTCACTCACTCACTCACTCACTCACTCACTCACTCACTCACTCACTCACTCACTCACTCACTCACTCACTCACTCACTCACTCACTCACTCACTCACTCACTCACTCACTCACTCACTCACTCACTCACTCACTCACTCACTCACTCACTCACTCACTCACTCACTCACTCACTCACTCACTCACTCACTCACTCACTCACTCACTCACTCACTCACTCACTCACTCACTCACTCACTCACTCACTCACTCACTCACTCACTCACTCACTCACTCACTCACTCACTCACTCACACACTCACTCACTCACACATAGGAGGTTTGACGGAAGTTTGCAGACTGGTAGGTATGCATAGGTAACTATGTAAATACCTGGGTCGGCGTTTTTAAATTACTCCTCATATATAACCTCATCCAAAGAGATGTCCTCTCACAGCCACTCCTCGTGTATAACCTCATCTCTAGATATATCCTGTCATAGCCAATGCTCGTGTATATCCTTATCTCTAGAAATGTCCCGTTACAGCAACTGCTCGTGAATAACCTTATCGCTAGAACTGTTCTGTTACAGTCACTCCTCCCGTACATCATGTCCTCTAGCACTGTCCTGCTACAGCCCCTCCTCAAGTATATCATGATCTATAGAACTGTCCTGTTGCCGTCAACCTCATGTATATCATAATATCCAGAGCGGTCCGCGTACAGTCCCTCCAAATGAAGACCATGCCCTATAGGACTGTCCTGTTACAGCCTCTCCTCATGTATATCATCGTCTCTAGAAATGTCGTAGTACAGCCACTCCTAATGTATATCCTCATCACTAGGAATATCCTGTTACAGCCACTCCTCATGTATATCCTCATCTCTAGAAATGTCCTGTTACAGCCACTCCTCATGTATAACCTCATCTCTAGAAATGTCTTGTTACATCCACTGCTCATGTATATCCTCATCTCTAGAAAGGTACTGTTACTGCCACTCTTCATGTATATCCTCATCTCTGGAAATGTCTTGTTACAGCCACTCCTCATGTATATCATCGTCTCTAGAAATGTCCTGTTACAGCCACTCTTCATGTATATCATCTTCTCTAGAAAGGTCCTGTTTCAGCCACTCTCCATGTATATCCTCATCTGTAGAGATGTCCTGTTACAGCCACTCCTCATGTATAACCTCATCTCTAGAAATGTCCTGTTACAGCCACTCCTCATGTATATCATCGTCTCTAGACATGTCCTGGTACAGCCACTCCTCATGTATATCCTCATTTCTAGAGATATACTGTTACATCCACTCCTCATGTATAACCTCATTTCTAGAAATATCCTGTTACATCCACTCCTCCTGTATATCCTCATCAATAGAAATGTCCTGTTACATCCACTCCTCATGTATAACCTCATTTCTATGAATATCCTGTTACATCTACGTCTCATGTATAACCTCATCTCTAGAAATGCCCTGTTACAGCCACTCTTCATGTATATCCTCATCAATAGAAATGTCCTGATAGAACCACTCCTCATGTATAACTCCATCTCTAGATGTCCTGTTACAGCCACTCCTCATGGATATCATCGACTCTAGAAATGTCCTGTTACAGCCACACATCATGTATATCCACATCTCTAGAAATGCCCTGTTACAGCCACTCTTCATGTATATCCTCAGCAATAGAAATGTCCTGATAGAACCACTCCTCATGTATAACTCCATCTCTAGATGTCCTGTTACAGCCACTCCTCATGTATATTATCGTCTCTAGAAATGTCCTGTTACAGACACACATCATGTATATCCACATCTCTAGAAATGTCCTGTTACAGCCACTCCTCAAGCATATCCTCATCACTAGAAATGGCCTGTTACAGCCACTCCTCATGTATAACCTCATCTCTAGAAATGTCGTGTTACATCCACTCATCATGTATATCCCCAACTATAGACATATCCTGCTACATCCACTCCTCATGTATATCCCCATCCCTAGAAATGTGCTGTTACAGCCACTCCTCATGTATATCCTCATTTCTAGAAATATCCTGTGTCAGCCACTCTTCATGTATATCCTCATCTCTAGAAATGCCCTGTTACAGCCACTCTTCATGTATATCCTCATCAATAGAAATGTCCTGGTACAGCCACCCCTCATGTATATCCTCATTTCTAGTAATATCCTGTTACATCCTCTCCTCATGTATAACCTCATTTCTAGAAATATCCTTTTACATCCACTCCTCATGTATATCCTCATCTCTAGAAATGTCCTGTTACAGCCACTCCTCATGTATAACCTCATCTCTAGAAATGTCCTGGTACAGCCGCTCCTCGTGTATATCCTCATTTCTAGGAATACCCTGTTACATCCACTCCTCATGTATATCCCCATCTCTAGAAATGTCCTGTTACATCCACTCGTCATGTATAACCTCATCTCTAGAAATGTCCTGTTACATACACTCCTCATGTATATCCCCATCTCTAGAAATATCCTGTTAAATCCACTCCTCATGTATATCCCCATCTCTAGAAATATCCTGTTACATCCACTCCTCATGTATATCCCCATCCCTAGAAATGTTCTGTTACAGCCACTCCTCATGTATATCCTCATCTCTAGATGTCCTGTTACAGCCACTCCTCATGTATATCCTCATCTCTAGAAATGTCATGCTACATCCACTCCTCATGTATAACCTTATTTCTATAACTATCCTGTTACATCCACTCTTCATGTGTATCCTCATCTCTAGAAATGTCCTGTTACAGCCACTCATCATGTATATCCTCATTTCTAGAAATATCGTGTTACATCCACTCCTCATGTATATCCCCATCTCTAGAAATGTCCTGTTACATCCACTCCTCATGTACAGCCTCATCTCTAGAAATGTCCTGTTACATGCACTCCTCATGTATATCCCCATCTCTAGAAATATCCTGTTACACCCACTCCTCATGTATATCCCCATCCCTAGATGCCCTCTTACATCCACTCCTCATGTATATCCCCATCCCTAGAACTGTCCTGTTACAGCCACTCCTCATGTATATCCTCATCTCTAGAAATATCCTGTTACATCCACTCCTCATGTATATCCCCATCTCTAGAAATGTCCTGTTACATCCACTCCTCATGTATATCCTCATCTCTATAACTATACTGTTACATCCACTCTTCATGTGTATCCTCATCTCTAGAAATGTCCTGTTACAGCCACTCATCATGTATATCCTCATTTCTAGAAATATCCTGTTACATCCACTTCTCATGTATATCCTCATCTCTAGTAATATCCTGTTACAGCCACTCCTCATGTATAACCTCATCTCTACTAATGTCCTGGGACAGCCGCTCCTCATGTATATCCTCGTTTCTAGGAATATCCTGTTACATCCACTCCTCATGTGGATCCTCATCCCGAGAAATATCCTGTTACAGCCACTCCTCATGTATAACCTCATCTCTGGAAATGTCCTATACAGCCACTCTTCATGTATAACCTCATCTCTAGAAGTGTCCTGTTACAGCCACTCTTAATGTATAACCTGATCTCTAGGAATGTCCTGTTACATCCATTCCTCATGTATAACCTCATCTCTAGAAATGTCCTGTTACAGCCACTCTTCAGGTATGACCTCATCTCTAGAAATGTCCTGTTACATCCACTCCCCATGTATGTCCTCATCCCTAGAAATGTCCTGTTACAGTCACTCATCAAGTATAACATTATCTCTAGAAATGTCCTGTTACAGACATTTCTCATTAATATCTTCATCTCTAGAAAGATCCTGTTACAGCGACTCTTCATGTATAACCTCATCTCTAGAAATGTCCTGTGTTCGCCACTATTCATGTATAACCTCATCTCTGGAAATGTCCGGTGTCAGCCACTCCTCATGTGGATCCTCGTCTAGAGAAATATCCTGTTACAGCCACTCTTCATGTGGATCCTCATCTCTAGAAAGGTCCTGTTACAGCCACTCCTCATGCAGATCCTCATCTCTAGAAATGTCCTGTTACAGCCACTCCTCATGTATAACCTCATCTCTAGAAATGTCATGTGTCAGCCACTCCTCATGTAGATACTCATCTCTAGAAATGTCCTGTTACAGCCACACCTCATGCATGACCTCCTCTCTTGAAATGTCCTGTGTCCGCCACTATTCATGTATACCCTCATCTCTAGAAATGTCCGGTGTCAGCCACTCCTCATGTGGATCCTCGTCTCTAGAAATGTCCTGTTACAGCCACTCCTCATGTGGATCCTTATCTCTAGAAAGGTCCTGTTACAGCCACTCCTCATGTAGATCCTCATCTCTAGAAATGTCCGGTGTCAGCCACTCCTCATGTGGATCATCGTCTCTAGAAATGTCATGTTACTGCCACTCCGCATGTGGATCCTCATCTCTAGAAAGGTCCTGTTACAGCCACTCCTCATGTAGATCCTCATCTCTAGAAATGTCCTGTTACAGCCACTCCTCATGTATAACATCATCTCTAGAAATGTCCTGTTACAGCCACTCCTCATGTAGATCCTCATCTCTAGAAATGTCCTGTTACAGCCACACATCATGCATGACCTCGTCTCTAGAAATGTCCTGTTACAGCCACTCCTCATGTATAACCTCATCACTAGAAAGTTCCTGTTATAGCCACTCCTCATGCGGATCCTCATCTCTAGAAAGGTACTGTTACAGCCACTACTCATGTATATCCTCATCTCTAGACATGTCCTGTTACAGCCACTGATCATGCATAACCTCGTCTCTAGAAATGTCCTGTTACAGCCACTGATCATGCATAACCTCGTCTCTAGAAATGTCCTGTTACATCCACTCATCATGTATATCCTCATCTCTAGAAATGTCCTGTTACAGCCGCTCCTCATAAATAACCTCATCTCTGGAAATGTCCTGTTACAGCTACTCCTCATGTATATCCTCATCTCTAGATGTCCTGTTACAGCCACTCCTCGTGTATATCCTCTTCTCTAGAAATGTCCTGCTACATCCACTCCTCATGTATAACCTCATTTCTATAACTATCCTGTTACATCCATTCTTCATGTATATCCTCATCTCTAGAAATGTCCTGTTACAGCCACTCCTCATGTATATCCACATTTCTAGAAATATCGTGTTACATCCACTCCTCATGTATATCCCCATCTCTAGAAATGTCCTGTTACATCCACTCCTCATGTATAACCTCATCTCTAGAAATGTCCTGTTACATACACTCCTCATGTATATCCCCATCTCTAGAAATATCCTGTTACACCCACTCCTCATGTATATCCCCATCTCTAGATGCCCGCTTACATCCACTCCTCATGTATATCCCCATCCCTAGAACTGTCCTGTTACAGCCACTCCTCATGTATATCCTCATCTCTAGAAATATCCTGTTACATCCACTCCTCATGTATATCCTCATCTCTAGAAATGTCCTGTTACATCCACTCCTCATGTATAACCTCATTTCTATAACTATCCTGTTACATCCACTCTTCATGTGTATCCTCATCTCTAGAAATGTCCTGTTACAGCCACTCATCATGTATATCCTCATTTCTAGAAATATCCTGTTACATCCACTCCTCATGTATATCCCCATCTCTAGAAATGTCCTGTTACATCCACTCCTCATGTATAACCTCATCTCTAGAAATGTCCTGTTACATACACTCCTCATGTATATCCCCATCTCTAGAAATATCCTGGTACATCCACTCCTCGTGTATATCCCCATCTCTAGAAATATCCTGTTACATCCACTCCTCATGTATATCCTCATCCCTAGTACTGTCCTGTTACAGCCACTCTTCATGTATATCCTCATTTCTAGAAATATCCTGTTACATCCACTCCTCATATATATCCTCATCTCTAGAAATGTCCTGCTACATCCACTCCTCATGTATAACCTCATTTCTATAACTATCCTTTTACATCCACTCTTCATGTATATCCTCATCTCTAGAAATGTCCTGTTACAGCCACTCTTCAGGTATGACCTCATCTCTAGAAATGTCCTGTTACTTCCACTCCCCATTTATGTCCTCATCCCTAGACATGTCCTGTTACATCCACTCATCAAGTATAACCTCATCTCTAGAAATGTCTTGTTACAGACATTTCTCATTAATATCTTCATCTCTAGAAAGATCCTGTTACAGCGACTCTTCATGTATAACCTCATCTCTAGAAATGTCCTGTGTCCGCCACTATTCATGTATAACCTCATCTCTAGAAATGTCCGGTGTCAGCCACTCCTCGTGTGGATCCTCGTCTCTAGAAATGTCCTGTTACAGCCACTCTTCATATGGATCCTCATCTCTAGAAAGGTCCTGTTACAGCCACTCCTCATGTAGATCCTCATCTCTAGAAATGTCCTGTTACAGCCACTCCTCAAGTATAACCTCATCTCTAGAAATGTCCTGTGTCAGCCACTCCTCATGTAGATCCTCATCTCTAGAAATGTCCTGTTACAGCCACACCTCATGCATGACCTCGTCTCTTGAAATGTCCTGTGTCCGCCACTATTCATGTATACCCTCATCTCTAGAAATGTCCGGTGTCAGCCACTCCTCATGTGGATCCTCGTCTCTAGAAAGGTCCTGTTACAGCCACTCCTCATGTAGATCCTCATCTCTAGAAATGTCCTGTTACAGCTACTCCTCATGTATAACATCATCTCTAGAAATGTCCTCTTACAGCCACTCCTCATGTAGATACTCATCTCTAGAAATGTCCTGTTACAGCCACACCTCATGCATGACGTCGTCTCTAGAAATGTCCTGTTACAGCCACTCCTCATGTATAACCTCATCGCTAGAAATGTCCTGTTACAGCCACTCCTCATGTGGATCATCATCTCTAGAAAGTTCCTGTTATAGCCACTCCTCATGTGGATCTTCATCTCTAGAAAGGTCCTGTTACAGCCACTACTCATGTATATCCTCATCTCTAGACATGTCCTGTTACAGCCACTGATCATGCATAACCTCGTCTCTAGAAATGTCCTGTTACATCCACTCCTCATATATATCCTCATCTCTAGAAATATCCTGTTACATCCACTCTTCGTGTATATCACCATCTCTAGAAATATCCTGTTACATCCACTCCTCATGTATATCCCCATCCCTAGAACTGTCCTGTTACAGCCACTCCTCATGTATATCCTCATTTCTAGAAATATCCTGTTACATCCACTCCTCATATATATCCTCATCTCTAGAAATGTCCTGCTACATCCACTCCTCATGTATAACCTCATTTCTATAACTATCCTGTTACATCCACTCTTCATGTATATCATCATCTCTAGAAATGTCCTGTTACAGCCACTCCTCATGTATATCCACATTTCTAGAAATATCCTGTTACATCCACTCCTCATGTATAACCTCCTTTCTAGTAATATCCTGTTACAGCCACTCCTCATGTATAACCTCATCACTACTAATGTCCTGGGACAGCCGCTCCTCATGTATATCCTCATTTCTAGGAATATCCTGTTACATCCACTCCTCATGTGGATCCTCATCTCGAGAAATATCCTGTTACAGCCACTCTTCATGTATAACCTCATCTCTAGAAGTGTCCTGTTACAGCCACTCTTCATGTATAACCTGATCTCTAGGAATGTCCTGTTACATCCATTCCTCATGTATAACCTCATCTCTAGAAATGTCCTGTTACAGCCACTCTTCAGGTATGACCTCATCTCTAGAAATGTCCTGTTACATCCACTCCCCATGTATGTCCTCATCCGAAGAAATGTCCTGTTACATCCACTCATCAAGTATAACCTCATCTCTAGAAATGTCATGTTACAGACATTTCTCATTAATATCTTCATCTCTAGAAAGATCCTGTTACAGCGACTCCTCATGTATAACCTCATCTCTAGAAATGTCCTGTGTCCGCCACTATTCATGTATAACCTCATCTCTAGAAATGTCAGGTGTCAGCCACTCCTCATGTGGATCCTCGTCTCTAGAAATGTCCTGTTACAGCCACTCTTCATATGGATCCTCATCTCTAGAAAGGTCCGTTACAGCCACTCCTCATGTAGATCCTCATCTCTAGAAATGTCCTGTTACAGCCACTCCTCAAGTATAACCTCATCTCTAGAAATGTCCTGTGTCAGCCACTCCTCATGTAGATCCTCATCTCTAGAAATGTCCTGTTACAGCCACACCTCATGCATGACCTCGTCTCTTGAAATGTCCTGTGTCCGCCACTATTCATGTATACCCTCATCTCTAGAAATGTCCGGTGTCAGCCACTCCTCATGTGGATCCTCGTCTCTAGAAAGGTCCTGTTACAGCCACTCCTCATGGAGATCCTCATCTCGAGAAATGTCCTGTTAGAGCTACTCCTCATGTATAACATCATCTCTAGAAATGTCCGGTGTCAGCCACTCCTCATGTGGATCCTCGTCTCTAGAAAGGTCCTGTTACAGCCACTCCTCATGTAGATCCTCATCTCTAGAAATGTCCTGTTACAGCTACTCCTCATGTATAACATCATCTTTAGAAATGTCCTGTTACAGCCACTCCTCATGTAGATCCTCATCTCTAGAAATGTCCTGTTACAGCCACACCTCATGCATGACGTCGTCTCTAGAAATGTCCTGTTACAGCCACTCCTCATGTATAACCTCATCGCTAGAAATGTCCTGTTACAGCCACTCCTCATGTGGATCATCATCTCTAGAAAGTTCCTGTTATAGCCACTCCTCATGTGGATCCTCATCTCTAGAAAGGTCCTGTTACAGCCACTACTCATGTATATCCTCATCTCTAGACATGTCCTGTTACAGCCACTGATCATGCATAACCTCGTCTCTAGAAATGTCCTGTTACATCTACTCCTCATATATATCCTCATCTCTAGAAATATCCTGTTACATCCACTCTTCGTGTATATCACCATCTCTAGAAATATCCTGTTACATCCACTCCTCATGTATATCCCCATCCCTAGAACTGTCCTGTTACAGCCACTCCTCATGTATATCCTCATTTCTAGAAATATCCTGTTACATCCACTCCTCATATATATCCTCATCTCTAGAAATGTCCTGCTACATCCACTCCTCATGTATAACCTCATTTCTATAACTATCCTGTTACATCCACTCTTCATGTATATCATCATCTCTAGAAATGTCCTGTTACAGCCACTCCTCATGTATATCCACATTTCTAGAAATATCCTGTTACATCCACTCCTCATGTATAACCTCCTTTCTAGAAATATCCTGTTACATCCACTCCTCATGTATATCCTCATCTCTAGTAATATCCTGTTACAGCCACTCCTCATGTATAACCTCATCACTACTAATGTCCTGGGACAGCCGCTCCTCATGTATATCCTCATTTCTAGGAATATCCTGTTACATCCACTCCTCATGTGGATCCTCATCTCGAGAAATATCCTGTTACAGCCACTCCTCATGTATAACCTCATCTCTGGAAATGTCCTATACAGCCACTCTTCATGTATAACCTCATCTCTAGAAGTGTCCTGTTACATCCACTCATCAAGTATAACCTCATCCCTAGAAATGTCCTGTTACATCCACTCATCATGTATATCCTCATCTCTAGAAATGTCCTGCTACATCCACTCCTCATGTATAACCTCATTTCTATAACTATCCTGTTACATCCATTCTTCATGTATATCCTCATCTCTAGAAATGTCCTGTTACGGCCACTCCTCATGTATATCATCGTCTCTAGAAATGTCCTGTTACAGCCACTCCTCATGTATATCACCATCTCTAGACATGTCCTGTTACAGCCACACCTCATGTATAACCTCATCTCTAGAAATGTCCTGTTACAGCCAGTCATCATGTATATCCCCATCTCTAGAAATGTCCTGTTACAGCCACTCCTCATGTATAACCTCATCTCTAGAAATGTCCTGTTACAGCAACTCCTAATGTATAACCTCATCTCCAGAAATGTCCTGTTACAGCCACTCCTCATGTATATCCTCATCTCTAGAAATGTCCTGTTACAGACACTCATCAAGTATAACCTCATCTCTAGAAATGTCCTGTTACAGACACTTCTCGTGTATAACCTCATCTCTAGAAAGGTCCTATTACAGCCACTCATCAGGTATATCCTCATTTCTAGATATATCGTGTGTCAGCCACTCTTCCTGTATATGCTCATCTCTAGAAATATCCTTTTACATCCTCTCCTCATGTATAACCTCATTTCTAGAAATATCCTTTTACATCCACTCCTCATGTATATCCTCATCTCTAGAAATGTCCTGTTACAGCCACTCCTCATGTATATCCTCATTTCTAGAAATATCCTGTTACATCCCCTCCTCATGTATAACCTCCTTTCTAGAAATATCCTGTTACAGCCACTCTTCATGTATAACCTCATCTCTAGAAATGTCCTGTTACAGCCACTCCTCATGTATAACCTCATCTCTAGAAATGTCCTGGTACAGCCGCTCCTCATGTATATCCTCATTTCTAGGAATACCCTGTTACATCCACTCCTCATGTATATCCCCATCTCTAGAAATGTCTTGTTCCATCCACTCCTCGTGTATATCCTCATCTCTAATTATGTCCTGTTACAGCCACTCCTCGTGTATATCCTCATCTCTAGAACTGTCCAGTTACAACCACTACTCTTGTATATCCTCATGTCTAGAAATGTCCTGTTACAGCCACTCACCATGTGGATCCTCATCTGTAGAAATGTCCTATTACAGCCGCTCCTCATGTATAACCTCATCTCTAGAAGTGTCCTGTTACAGCCATTCCTCATGTGGATCCTCATTTCTAGAAATGTCCTGTTACAACCACTCCTCTGGTATATCCTCATCTCTAGAAATGTCCTGTTACAGCCACTCCTCGTGTATATCCTCATCTCTAGAAATGTCCTGTTACATTCACTCCTCATGTATATCCCCATCTCTAATTATGTCCTGTTACAGCCACTCCTCGTGTATATCCTCATCTCTAGAACTGTCCAGTTACAACCACTACTCTTGTATATCCTCATGTCTAGAAATGTCCTGTTACATCCACTGCTCATGTATATCCTCATCTCTAGAAATGTCCTGTTACATCCACTCCTCATGTATAACCTCATCTCTAGAAATGTCCTGTTACACCCACTCCTCATATATAACCTCATCTCTAGAAATGTCCTGTTACACCCACTCCTCATATATAACCTCATCTCTAGAAATGTCCTGTTACACCCACTCCTCATATATAACCTCATCTCTAGAAATGTCCTGTTACATCCACTCCTCATATATAACCTCATCTCTAGAAATATCCTGTTACATCCCTTCCTCATGTATAACCTCCTTTCTAGAAATATCCTGTTACAGCCACTCTTCATGTATAACCTCATCTCTAGAAATGTCCTGTTACAGCCACTCCTCATGTATAACCTCATCTCTAGAAATGTCCTGGTACAGCCGCTCCTCATGTATATCCTCATTTCTAGGAATGTCCTGTTACATCCACTCCTCATATATAACCTCATCTCTAGAAATATCCTGTTACATCCCTTCCTCATGTATAACCTCCTTTCTAGAAATGTCCTGTTACAGACACTTCTCGTGTATAACCTCATCTCTAGAAAGGTCCTATTACAGCCACTCATCAGGTATATCCTCATTTCTAGATATATCGTGTGTCAGCCACTCTTCCTGTATATGCTCATCTCTAGAAATATCCTTTTACATCCTCTCCTCATGTATAACCTCATTTCTAGAAATATCCTTTTACATCCACTCCTCATGTATATCCTCATCTCTAGAAATGTCCTCACTCCTCATATATAACCTCATCTCTAGAAATATCCTGTTACATCCCTTCCTCATGTATAACCTCCTTTCTAGAAATATCCTGTTACAGCCACTCTTCATGTATAACCTCATCTCTAGAAATGTCCTTTTACAGCCACTCCTCATGTATAACCTCATCTCTAGAAATGTCCTGGTACAGCCGCTCCTCATGTATATCCTCATTTCTAGGAATACCCTGTTACATCCACTCCTCATGTATATCCCCATCTCTAGAAATGTCTTGTTCCATCCACTCCTCGTGTATATCCTCATCTCTAGAACTGTCCAGTTACAACCACTCCTCATGTATATCCTCATCTCTAGAAATGTCCTGTTACATCTACTCCTCATGTATATCCTCATCTCTAGAAATGTCCTGTTACAGCCACTCACCATGTGGATCCTCATCTCTAGAAATGTCCTATTACAGCCGCTCCTCATGTATAACCTCATCTCTAGAAGTGTCCTGTTACAGCCATTCCTCATGTGGATCCTCATTTCTAGAAATGTCCTGTTAAAACCACTCCTCTGGTATATCCTCATCTCTAGAAATGTCCTGTTACAGCCACTCCTCGTGTATATCCTCATCTCTAGAAATGTCCTGTTACATTCACTCCTCATGTATATCCCCATCTCTAATTATGTCCTGTTACAGCCACTCCTCGTGTATATCCTCATCTCTAGAACTGTCCAGTTACAACCACTACTCTTGTATATCCTCATGTCTAGAAATGTCCTGTTACATCCACTGCTCATGTATATCCTCATCTCTAGAAATGTCCTGTTACATCCACTCCTCATGTATAACCTCATCTCTAGAAATGTCCTGTTACACCCACTCCTCATATATATCCTCATCTCTAGAAATGTCCTGTTACACCCACTCCTCATATATAACCTCATCTCTAGAAATGTCCTGTTACATCCACTCCTCATATATAACCTCATCTCTAGAAATATCCTGTTACATCCCTTCCTCATGTATAACCTCCTTTCTAGAAATATCCTGTTACAGCCACTCTTCATGTATAACCTCATCTCTAGAAATGTCCTGTTACAGCCACTCCTCATGTATAACCTCATCTCTAGAAATGTCCTGGTACAGCCGCTCCTCATGTATATCCTCATTTCTAGGAATACCCTGTTACATCCACTCCTCATGTATATCCCCATCTCTAGAAATGTCTTGTTCCATCCACTCCTCGTGTATATCCTCATCTCTAGAACTGTCCAGTTACAACCACTCCTCATGTATATCCTCATCTCTAGAAATGTCCTGTTACATCTACTCCTCATGTATATCCTCATCTCTAGAAATGTCCTGTTACAGCCACTCACCATGTGGATCCTCATCTCTAGAAATGTCCTATTACAGCCGCTCCTCATGTATAACCTCATCTCTAGAAATGTCCTGCTACAGCCACTCCTCATGTATATCCTCATCTATAGAAATGTCCTGTTACAGACAATCATCAAGTATAACCTCATCTCTAGAAATGTCCTGTCACAGCCAGTCATCATGTATATCCCCATCTCTAGAAATGTCCTGTTACAGCCACTCCTCATTTATAACCTCATCTCTAGAAATGTCCTGTTACAGCACCTCCTCATGTATAACCTCATCTCTAGAAATGTCCTGTTACAGCCACTTCACATGTATAACCTCATCTCTAGAAATGTCCTGTTACAGCCACTCCTCATGTATATTCTCATCTCTAGAAATGTCCTGTTACAGACACTCATCAAGTATAACCTCATCTCTAGAAATGTCCTGTTACAGACACTTCTCATGTATAACCTCATCTCTAGAAAGGTCCTGTTACAGCCACTCATCATGTATATCCCCATCTATAGAAATATCCTGTTACATCCACTCCTCATGTATATCCCCATCGCTAGAAATGTGCTGTTACAGCCACTCCTCATGTATATCCTCATTTCTAGAAATATCCTGTGTCAGCCACTCTTCATGTATATCCTCATCTCTAGACATGCCCTGTTACAGCCACTCTTCATGTATGTCCTCATCAATATAAATGTCCTGGTACAGCCGCTCCTCATGTATATCCTCATTTCTAGGAATACCCTGTTACATCCACTCATCATGTATATCCTCATCTCTATAAATGTCCTGTTACAGCCACTCACCATGTGGATCCTCATCTCTAGAAATGTCCTGTTACAGCCACTCACCATGTGGATCCTCATCTCTAGAAATGTTCTGTTACAGCCACTCCTCATGTATATCCTCATCTCTAGAAATGTCCTGTTACAGCCACTCCTCATGTATATCCTCATTTCTAGAAATATCCTGTTACATTCACTCCTCATGTATAACCTCATCACTAGAAATGTCCAGGTACAGCCACCCCTCATGTATATCCTCATTTCTAAAACTATCCTGTTACATCCTCCCCTCATGTATAACCTCATTTCTAGAAATATCCTTTTACATCCACTCCTCATGTTTATCCTCATCTCTAGAAATGTCCTGTTACAGCCACTCCTCATGTATATCCTCATTTCTAGAAATATCCTGTTACATTCACTCCTCATGTATAACCTCCTTTCTAGAAATATCCTGTTACAGCCACTCTTCATGTATAACCTCATCTCTAGAAATGTCCTGTTACAGCCACTCCTCATGCATAACCTCATCTCTAGAAATGTCCTGGTACAGCCGCTCCTCATGTATATCCTCATTTCTAGGAATACCCTGTTACATCCACTCATCATGTATATCCTCATCTCTAGAAATGTCCTGTTACAGCCACTCACCATGTGGAGCCTCATCTCTAGAAGTGTCCTGTTACAGCCACTCCTCATGTGGATCCTCATTTCTAGAAATGTCCTGTTACAACCACTCCTCAGGTATATCCTCATCTCTAGAAATGTCCTGTTACAGCCACTCCTCGTGTATATCCTCATCTCTAGAAATGTCCTGCTACAACCACTACTTATGTATATCCTCATCTCTAGAATTGTCCTGTTACATTCACTCCTCATGTATATCCCCATCTCTAATTATGTCCTGTTACAGCCACTCCTCGTGTATATCCTCATCTCTAGAACTGTCCAGTTACAACCACTACTCTTGTATATCCTCATGTCTAGAAATGTCCTGTTACATCCACTGCTCATGTATATCCTCATCTCTAGAAATGTCCTGTTACATCCACTCCTCATGTATAACCTCATCTCTAGAAATGTCCTGTTACACCCACTCCTCATATATAACCTCATCTCTAGAAATGTCCTGTTACATCCACTCCTCATATATAACCTCATCTCTAGAAATGTCCTGTTACATCCACTCATCATGTGGATCCTCGTCTCTAGAAATGTCCTGTTACAGCCACTCCTCATGTATATCATCGTTTCTAGAAATGTCCTGTTACAGCCACTCCTCATGTATATCACCATCTCTAGACATGTCCTGTTACAGCCACACCTCATGTATAACCTCATCTCTAGAAATGTCCTGTTACAGCCACTTCACATGTATAACCTCATCTCTAGAAATGTCCTGTTACAGCCACTCCTCATGTAAATCCTCATTTCTAGAAATGTCCTGTTACAGACACTCATCAAGTATAACCTCATCTCTAGAAATGTCCTGTTACAGACACTTCTCATGTATAACCTCATCACTAGAAATGTCCTGTTACAGCCACTCCTTATGTATATCCTCATTTCTAGAAATGTCCTGGTACAGCCGCTCCTCATGTATATCCTCATTTCTAGGAATACCCTGTTACATCCACTCCTCATGTATATCCCCATCTCTAGAAATGTCCTGTTCCATCAACTCCTCGTGTATATCCTCATCTCTAGAACTGTCCAGTTACAACCACTACTCTTGTATATCCTCATGTCTAGAAATGTCCTGTTACATCCACTCCTCATGTATATCCTAATCTCTAGAAATGTCCTATTACACCCACTCCTCATGTATATCCTCATCTCTAGAAATGTCCTGTTACAGCCACTCACCATGTGGATCCTCATCTCTAGAAATGTCCTATTACAGCCGCTCCTCATGTATAACCTCATCTCTAGAAATGTCCTGCTACAGCCACTCCTCATGTATATCCTCATCTCTAGAAATGTCCTGTTACAGACAATCATTAAGTATAACCTCATCTCTAGTAATGTCCTGTTACAGCCAGTCATCATGTATATCCCCATCTCTAGAAAGGTCCTGTTACAGCAACTCCTCATGTATAACCTCATCTCTAGAAATGTCCTGTTACAGCCACTCCACATGTATAACCTCATCTCTAGAAATGTCCTGTTACAGCCACTCCTCATGTATATTCTCATCTCTAGAAATGTCCTGTTACAGACACTCATCAAGTATAACCTAATCTCTAGAAATGTCCTGTTACAGACACTTCTCATGTATAACCTCATCTCTAGAAAGGTCCTGTTACAGCCACTCATCATGTATATCCCCATCTATAGAAATATCCTGTTACATCCACTCCTCGTGTATATCCCCATCCCTAGAAATGTGCTGTTACAGCCACTCCTCATGTATATCCTCATCTCTAGAAATGTCCTGTTACAGCCACTCCACATGTATAACCTCATCTCTAGAAATGTCCTGTTACAGCCACTCCTCATGTATATTCTCATCTCTAGAAATGTCCTGTTACAGACACTCATCAAGTATAACCTAATCTCTAGAAATGTCCTGTTACAGACACTTCTCATGTATAACCTCATCTCTAGAAAGGTCCTGTTACAGCCACTCATCATGTATATCCCCATCTATAGAAATATCCTGTTACATCCACTCCTCGTGTATATCCCCATCCCTAGAAATGTGCTGTTACAGCCACTCCTCATGTATATCCTCATGTTTAGAAATATCCTGTGTCAGCCACTCTTCATGTATAACCTCATCTCTAGAAATGCCCTGTTACAGCCACTCTTCATGTATGTCCTCATCAATAGAAATGTCCAGGTACAGCCACCCCTCATGTATATCCTCATTTCTAGAACTATCCTGTTACATCCTCCCCTCATGTATAACCTCATTTCTAGAAATATCCATTTACATCCACTCCTCATGTATATCCTCATTTCTAGAAATATCCTGTTACATTCACTCCTCATGTATAACCTACTTTCTAGAAATATCCTGTTACAGCCACTCTTCATGTAAAACCTCATCTCTAGAAATGTCCTGTTACAGCCACTCCTCATGTATAACCTCATCTCTAGAAATGTCCTTGTACAGCCGCTCCTCATGTATATCCTCATTTCTAGGAATACCCTGTTACATCCACTCATCATGTATATCCTCATCTCTAGAAATGTCCTGTTACAGCCACTCACCATGTGGATCCTCATCTCTAGAAATGTCCTATTACAGCCACTCATCATGTATAACCTCATCTCTAGAAATGCCCTGTTACAGCCACGCCTCATGTATATCCTCATCTCTAGAAATGTCCTGTTACAGACACTCATCAAGTATAACCCCATCTCTAGAAATGTCCTGTTACAGACACTTCTCATGTATAACCTCATCTCTAGAAATGTCCTGTTACATCCACTCATCATGTGGATCCTCGTCTCTAGAAATGTCCTGTTACAGCCACTCCTCATGTATATCATCGTCTCTAGAAATGTCCTGTTACAGCCACTCCTCATGTATATCACCATCTCTAGACATGTCCTGTTACAGCCACACCTCATGTATAACCTCATCTCTAGAAATGTCCTGTTACAGCCACTTCACATGTATAACCTCATCTCTAGAAATGTCCTGTTACAGCCACTCCTCATGTAAATCCTCATTTCTAGAAATGTCCTGTTACAGACACTCATCAAGTATAACCTCATCTCTAGAAATGTCCTGTTACAGACACTTCTCATGTATAACCTCATCACTAGAAAGGTCCTGTTACAGCCACTCATCATGTATATCCCCATCTATAGAAATATCCTGTTACATCCACCCCTCATGTATATCCCAATCCCTAGAAATGTGCTGTTACAGCCACTCCTTATGTATATCCTCATTTCTAGAAATGTCCTGGTACAGCCGCTCCTCATGTATATCCTCATTTCTAGGAATACCCTGTTACATCCACTCCTCATGTATATCCCCATCTCTAGAAATGTCCTGTTCCATCAACTCCTCGTGTATATCCTCATCTCTAGAACTGTCCAGTTACAACCACTACTCTTGTATATCCTCATGTCTAGAAATGTCCTGTTACATCCACTCCTCATGTATATCCTAATCTCTAGAAATGTCCTGTTACACCCACTCCTCATGTATATCCTCATCTCTAGAAATGTCCTGTTACAGCCACTCACCATGTGGATCCTCATCTCTAGAAATGTCCTATTACAGCCGCTCCTCATGTATAACCTCATCTCTAGAAATGTCCTGCTACAGCCACTCCTCATGTATATCCTCATCTCTAGAAATGTCCTGTTACAGACAATCATTAAGTATAACCTCATCTCTAGAAATGTCCTGTTACAGCCAGTCATCATGTATATCCCCATCTCTAGAAAGGTCCTGTTACAGCCACTCCTCATTTATAACCTCATCTCTAGAAATGTCCTGTTACAGCAACTCCTCATGTATAACCTCATCTCTAGAAATGTCCTGTTACAGCCACTCCACATGTATAACCTCATCTCTAGAAATGTCCTGTTACAGCCACACCTCATGTATATTCTCATCTCTAGAAATGTCCTGTTACAGACACTCATCAAGTATAACCTAATCTCTAGAAATGTCCTGTTACAGCAACTCCTCATGTATAACCTCATCTCTAGAAATGTCCTGTTACAGCCACTCATCATGTATAACCTCATCTCTAGAAATGTCCTGTTACAGCCACACCTCATGTATATTCTCATCTCTAGAAATGTCCTGTTACATTCACTCCTCATGTATAACCTCCTTTCTAGAAATATCCTGTTACAGCCACTCTTCATGTATAACCTCATCTCTAGAAATGTCCTGTTACAGCCACTCCTCATGTATAACCTCATCTCTAGAAATGTCCTGGTACAGCCGCTCCTCATGTATATCCTCATCTCTAGAAATGTCCTGGTACATCCACTCCTCATGTATAACCTCATCTCTAGAAAGGTCCTGTTACAGCCACTCATCATGTATATCCCCATCTATAGAAATATCCTGTTACATCCACTCCTCGTGTATATCCCCATCCCTAGAAATGTGCTGTTACAGCCACTCCTCATGTATATCCTCATGTTTAGAAATATCCTGTGTCAGCCACTCTTCATGTATAACCTCATCTCTAGAAATGCCCTGTTACAGCCACTCTTCATGTATGTCCTCATCAATAGAAATGTCCTGGTACAGCCACCCCTCATGTATATCCTCATTTCTAGAACTATCCTGTTACATCCTCCCCTCATGTATAACCTCATTTCTAGAAATATCCATTTACATCCACTCCTCATGTATATCCTCATCTCTAGAAATGTCCTGTTACAGCCACTCCTCATGTATATCCTCATTTCTAGAAATATCCTGTTACATTCACTCCTCATGTATAACCTACTTTCTAGAAATATCCTGTTACAGCCACTCTTCATGTAAAACCTCATCTCTAGAAATGTCCTGTTACAGCCACTCCTCATGTATAACCTCATCTCTAGAAATGTCCTTGTACAGCCGCTCCTCATGTATATCCTCATTTCTAGGAATACCCTGTTACATCCACTCATCATGTATATCCTCATCTCTAGAAATGTCCTGTTACAGCCACTCACCATGTGGATCCTCATCTCTAGAAAGGTCCTGTTACAGCCACTCCACATGTATACCCTCATCTCTAGATATGTCATGTTACAGCCACGCCTCATGTATATCCTCATCTCTAGAAATGTCCTGTTACAGACACACATCAAGTATAACCTCATCTCTAGAAATGTCCTGTTACAGCCACTCATCATGTGGATCCTCATCTCGAGAAATGTCCTGTTACAACCACTCCTCATGTGGATCCTCGTCACTGCAAATGTCCTGTTACAGCCACTCCCCATGTATAACCTCCTCTCTAGAAATGTCCTGTTACATCCACTCATCATGTGGATCCTCGTCTCTAGAAATGTCCTGTTACAGCCACTCCTCATGTATATCATCGTCTCTAGAAATGTCCTGTTACAGCCACTCCACATGTATAACCTCATCTCTAGAAATGTCCTGTTACAGACACTTCTCATGTATAACCTCATCTCTAGAAAGGTCCTGTTACAGCCACTCATCATGTACATCCTCATCTCTAGAAATGCCCTGTTACAGCCACTCTTCATGTATATCCTCATCGATAGAAATGTCCTGTTACAGCCACTCCTCATGTATATCCTCATCTCTAGAAATGTGCTGTTACAGCCACTCCTCATGTATATCCTCATTTCTAGAAATATCCTGTTACATTCACTCCTCATGTATAACCTCCTTTCTAGAAATATCCTGTTACAGCCACTCTTCATGTATAACCTCATCTCTAGAAATGTCCTGTTACAGCCACTCCTCATGTATAACCTCATCTCTAGAAATGTCCTGGTACAGCCGCTCCTCATGTATATCCTCATCTCTAGAAATGTCCTGGTACATCCACTCCTCATGTATATCCCCATCTCTAGAAATGTCCTGTTACATCCACTCCTCGTGTATATCATCATCTCTAGAACTGTCCAGTTACAACCAATATAAATCTCTAGAAATGTCCTGTTGCAGCCACTCCTCATGTATAACCTCATCTCTAGAAATGTCCTGTTACAGCCACTCCTCATGTATAACCTCATCTCTAGAAATGTCCTGGTACATCCACTCCTCATGTATATCCCCATCTCTAGAAATGTCCTGTTACATCCACTCCTCGTGTATATCATCATCTCTAGAACTGTCCAGTTACAACCAATATAAATCTCTAGAAATGTCCTGTTGCAGCCACTCCTCATGTATAACCTCCTCTCTAGAAATGTCCTTGTACAGCCGCTCCTCATGTATATCCTCATTTCTAGAAAAATCCTGTGTCAGCCACTCGTCATGTATAACCTCATCTCTAGAAATGTCCTGTTACAGCCACTCACCATGTGGATTCACATCTCTAGAAATGTCATATTACAGCCACTCCTCATGTATAACCTCCTCTCTAGAAATGTCCTGTTACAGCCACTCCTCATGTATATCCTCATTTCTAGAAAAATCCTGTGTCAGCCACTCTTCATGTATAACCTCATCTCTAGAAATGCCCTGTTACAGCCACTCTTCATGTATGTCCTCATCAATAGAAATGCCCTGTTACAGCCACCCCTCATGTATATCCTCATTTCTAGAACTATCCTGTTACATCCTCCCCTCATGTATAACCTCATTTCTAGAAATATCCTTTTACATCCACTCCTCATGTATATCTTCATCTCTAGAAATGTCCTGTTACAGCCACTCCTCATGTATATCCTCATTTCTAGAAATATCCTGCTACATTCACTCCTCATGTATAACCTCCTTTCTAGAAATATCCTGTTACAGCCACTCTTTATGTATAACCTCATCTCTAGAAATGTCCTGTTACAGCCACTCCTCATGTATAACCTCATCTCTAGAAATGTCCTTGTACAGCCGCTCCTCATGTATATCCTCATTTCTAGGAATACCCTGTTACATCCACTCATCATGTATATCCTCATCTCTAGAAATGTCCTGTTACAGCCACTCACCATGTGGATCCTCATCTCTAGAAATGTCCTATTACAGCCACTCATCATGTATAACCTCATCTCTAGGAATGCCCTGTTACAGCCACGCCTCATGTATATCCTCATCTCTAGAAATGTCATGTTACAGACACTCATCAAGTATAACCTCATCTCTAGAAATGTCCTGTTACAGACACTTCTCATGTATAACCTCATCTCTAGAAAGGTCCTGTTACAGCCACTCTTCATGTATAACCTCATCTCTAGAAATGTCCTGTGTCAGCCACTCTTCATGTATAACCTCATCTCTAGAAATGTCCTGTTACAGACACTCATCAAGTATAACCTCATCTCTAGAAATGTCCTTTTACAGCCACTCATCATGTGGATCCACATCTCTAGAAATGTCATATTACAACCACTCCTCATGTGGATCCTCGTCACTGCCAATGTCCTGTTACAGCCACTCCCCATGTATAACCTCCTCTCTAGAAATGTCCTGTTACATCCACTCATCATGTGGATCCTCGTCTCTAGAAATGTCCTGTTACAGCCACTCCTCATGTATATCATCGTCTCTAGAAATGTCCTGTTACAGTCACACCTCATGTATAACCTCATCTCTAGAAATGTCCTGTTACAGCCACTCCACATGTATAACCTCATCTCTAGAAATGTCCTGTTACAGCCACTCCTCATGTATATCCTCATCTCTAGAAATGTCCTGTTACAGACACTCATCAAGTATAACCTCATCTCTAGAAATGTCCTGTTACAGACACTTCTCATGTATAACCTCATCTCTAGAAATGCCCTGTTACAGCCACTCTTCATGTATATCCTCATCAATAGAAATGCCCTGTTACAGCCACCCCTCATGTACATCCTCATTTGTAGAACGATCCTGTTACATCCTCTCCTTATGTATAACCTCATTTCTAGAAATATCCTTTTACGTCCACTCCTCATGTATATCCTCATCTCTAGAAATGTGCTGTTACAGCCACTCCTCATGTATATCCTCATTTCTAGAAATATCCTGTTACATTCACTCCTCATGTATAACCTCCTTTCTAGAAATATCCTGTTACAGCCACTCTTCATGTATAACCTCATCTCTAGTAATGTCCTGTTACAGCCACTCCTCATGTATAACCTCATCTCTAGAAATGTCCTGGTACAGCCGCTCCTCATGTATATCCTCATTTCTAGGACTACCCTGTTACATCCACTCCTCATGTATATCCCCATCTCTAGAAATGTCCTGTTACATCCACTCCTCGTGTATATCATCATCGCTAGAACTGTCCAGTTACAACCACTAGAAATCTCTAGAAATGTCCTGTTACAGCCACTCACCATGTGGATCCACATCTCTAGAAATGTCATATTACAGCCACTCCTCATGTATAACCTCATTTCTAGAAATGTCCTGTTACATCCACTCCTCATGTATATCCTCATCTCTAGAAATGTCCTGTTACAGACACTCATCAAGTATAACCTCATCTCTAGAAATCTCCTGTTACAGACACTTCTCATGTATAACCTCATCTCTAGAAAGGTCCTGTTACAGCAACTCACCATGTGGATCCACATCTCTAGAAATGTCATATTACAGCCACTCCTCATGTATAACCTCATCTTTAGAAATGTCCTGTTACATCCACTCCTCATGTATATCCTCATCTCTAGAAATGTCCTGTTACAGACACTCATCAAGTATAACCTCATCTCTAGAAATGTCCTGTTACAGACACTTCTCATGTATAACCTCATCTCTAGAAAGGTCCTGTTACAGCCCCTCTTCATGTATAACCTCATCTCTAGAAATGTCCTGTTACAGCCACTCATCATGTGGATCCTCATCTCGAGAAATGTCCTGTTACAGCCACTCATCATGTATATATGCATCTCTAAAAATGTCCTGTTACAACCACTCCTCATGTGGATCCTCGTCTCTGGAAATGTCATGTTACAGCCACTCCCCATTTATAACCTCCTCTCTAGAAATGTCCTGTTACAGCCACTCCTCATGTATATCACCATCTCTAGACATGTCCTGTTACAGCCACACCTCATGTATAACCTCGTTTCTATAACTACCCTGTTACATACACTCTTCATGTACATCCTCATCTCTAGAAATGTCCTGTTACAGCCACTCCTCATGTATGTCCACATTTCTAGAAATATCCTGTTACATCCACTCCTCATGTATAACCTCCTTTCTAGAAATATCCTGTTACATCCACTCCTCATGTATAACCTCATCTCTGGAAATGTCCTATACATCCACTCTTCATGTATAACCTCATCTCTAGAAATGTCCTGTTACAGCCACTCCTCATGTATAACCTCATCTCTAGAAATGTCATGTTACAGCAACTCCTCATGTATAACCTCATCTCTAGAAATGTCCTGTTACAGCCACTCCTCATGTATATCCTCATCTCTAGAAATGTCCTGTTACAGACACTCATCAAGTATAACCTCATCTCTAGAAATGTCCTGTTACAGACACTTCTCATGTATAACTTCATCTCTAGAAAGGTCCAGTTACAGCCACTCATTATGTATATCCCCATCTATAGAAATATCCTGTTACATCCACTCCTCATGTATATCCCCATCCCAAGAAATGTGCTGTTACAGCCACTCCTCAAGGATATCCTCATTTCTAGAAATATCCTGTGTCAGCCACTCTTCATGTATATCCACATTTCTAGAAATATCCTGTTACATCCACTCCTCATGTATATCCCCATCTCTAGAAATGTCCTGTTACATCCACTCCTCATGTATAACCTCATCTCTAGAAATGTTCTGTTACATACATTCCTCATGTATATCCCCATCTCTAGAAATATCCTGTTACATCCACTCCTCATGTATATCCCCATCTCTAGGTGTCCTCTTACATCCACTCCTCATGTATATTCCCCATCCCTAGAACTGTCCTGTTACAGCCACTCTTCATGTATATCCTCATCTCTAGAAATATCCTATTACATCCACTCCTCATGTATATCCTCATCTCTAGAAATGTCCTGTTACATCCACTCCTCATGTATAACCTCATTTCTATAACTATCCTGTTACATCCACACTTCATGTATATCCTCATCTCTAGAAATGTCCTGTTACAGCCACTCATCATGTATATCCTCATTTCTAGAAATATCCTCTTACATCCACTCCTCATGTATATCCCCATCTCTAGAAATATCCTGTTACATCCACTCCTCATGTATAACCTCATCACTAGAAATGTCCTGTTACATACACTCCTCATGTATATCCCCATCTCTAGAAATATCCTGTTACATCCACTCCTCATGTATATCCCCATCTCTAGAAATATCCTGTTACATCCACTCCTCATGTATATTCCCATCCCTAGAACTGTCCTGTTACAGCCACTGCGCATGTATATCCTCATTTCTAGAAATATCCTGTTACATCCACTCCTCATGTATATCCTCATCTCTAGAAATGTCCTGCTACATCCACTCCTCATGTATAACCTCATTTCTATAACTACCCTGTTACATCCACTCTTCATGTATATCCTCATCTCTAGAAATGTCCTGTTACAGCCACTCCTCATGTATATCCACATTTCTAGAAATATCCTGTTACATCCACTCCTCATGTATAACCTCCTTTCTAGAAATATCCTGTTACATCCACTCCTCATGTATATCCTCATCTCTAGAAATGTCCTGTTACAGCCACTCCTCATGTATAACCTCATCTCTAGAAATGTCCTAGGACGGCCGCTCCTCATGTATAACCTCATCTCTGGAAATGTCCTATACAGCCACTCTTCATGTATAACCTCATCTCTAGAAATGTCCTGTTACAGCCACTCCTCATGTATAACCTCATCTCTAGAAATGTCATGTTACAGCAACTCCTCATGTATAACCTCATCTCTAGAAATGTCCTGTTACAGCCACTCCTCATGTATATCCTCATCTCTAGAAATGTCCTGTTACAGACACTCATCAAGTATAA
Organism: Chaetoderma sp. LZ-2023a; assembly: GCA_034401795.1. Lineage (NCBI taxonomy): Eukaryota > Metazoa > Mollusca > Caudofoveata > Chaetodermatida > Chaetodermatidae > Chaetoderma > Chaetoderma sp. LZ-2023a. The sequence goes on from CM067359.1 coordinate 187,162,634, forward strand.
CCTCATCTCTAGAAATGTCCTGTTACAGACACTTCTCCTGTATAACCTCATCTCTAGAAAGGTCCTGTTACAGCCACTCATCATGTATATCCCCATCTATAGAAATATCCTGTTACATCCACTCCTCATGTATATCCCCATCCCAAGAAATGTGCTGTTACAGCCACTCCTCATGTATATGCTCATTTCTAGAAATATCCTGTGTCAGCCACTCTTCATGTATATCCTCATCTCTAGAAATGCCCTGTTACAGCCCCTCTTCATGTATATCCTCATCAATAGAAATGTCCTGGTACAGCCACCCCTCATGTATATTCTCATTTCTAGAAATTTCCTGTTACATCCTCTCCTCATGTATAACCTCATTTCTAGAAATATCCTTTTACATCCACTCCTCATGTATATCCTCATCTCTAGAAATGTCCTGTTACAGCCACTCCTCATGTATATCCTCTTTTCTAGAAATATCCTGTTACATCCACTCCTCGCGTATTACCTCCTTTCTAGAAATATCCTGTTACAGCCACTCCTCATGTATATCCCCATCTCTAGAAATATCCTGTAACATCCATTCCTCATGTATATCCCCATCCCTAGAAATGTTCTGTTACAGCCACTCCTCATGTATATCCTCATCTCTAGATGTCCTGTTACAGCCACTCCTCATGTATATCCTCATCTCTAGAAATGTCCTGCTACATCCACTCCTCATGTATAACCTCATTTCTATAACTATCCTGTTACATCCATTCTTTATGTATATCCTCATCTCTAGAAATGTCCTGTTACAGCCATTCCTCATGTATATCCACATTTCTAGAAATATCCTGTTACATCCACTCCTAATGTATAACCTCCTTTCTAGAAATATCCTGTTACATCCACTCCTCATGTATAACCTCATCTCTGGAAATGTCCTATACAGCCACTCTTCATGTATAACCTCATCTCTAGAAATGTCCTGTTACAGCCACTCCTCATGTATAACCTCATCTCTAGAAATGTCATGTTACAGCAACTCCTCATGTATAAACTCATCTCTAGAAATGTCCTGTTACAGCCACTCCTCATGTATATCCTCATCTCTAGAAATGTCCTGTTACAGACACTCATCAAGTATAACCTCATCTCTAGAAATGTCCTGTTACAGCCACTTCTCATGTATAACCTCATCTCTAGAAAGGTCCAGTTACAGCCACTCATTATGTATATCCCCATCTATAGAAATATCCTGTTACATCCACTCCTCATGTATATCCCCATACCAAGAAATGTGCTGTTACAGCCACTCCTCAAGGATATCCTCATTTCTAGAAATATCCTGTGTCAGCCACTCTTCATGTATATCCACATTTCTAGAAATATATTGTTACATCCACTCCTCATGTATATCCCCATCTCTAGAAATGTCCTGCTACATCCACTCCTCATGTATAACCTCATCTCTAGAAATGTCCTGTTACATACATTCCTCATGTATATCCCCATCTCTAGAAATATCCTGTTACATCCACACCTCATGTATAACCTCATCTCTGGAAATGTCCTATACAGCCACTCTTCATGTATAACCTCATCTCTAGAAATGTCCTGTTACAGCCACTCCTCATGTATAACCTCATCTCTAGAAATGTCATGTTACAGCAACTCCTCATGTATAACCTCATCTCTAGAAATGTCCTGTTACAGCCACTCCTCATGTATATCCTCATCTCTAGAAATGTCCTGTTACAGACACTCATCAAGTATAACCTCATCTCTAGAAAGGTCCAGTTACAGCCACTCATTATGTATATCCCCATCTATAGAAATATCCTGTTACATCCACTCCTCATGTATATCCCCATCCCAAGAAATGTGCTGTTACAGCCACTCCTCAAGGATATCCTCATTTCTAGAAATATCCTGTGTCAGCCACTCTTCATGTATATCCACATTTCTAGAAATATCCTGTTACATCCACTCCTCATGTATATCCCCATCTCTAGAAATGTCCTGTTACATCCACTCCTCATGTATAACCTCATCTCTAGAAATGTCCTGTTACATCCACTCCTCATGTATATTCCCCATCCCTAGAAATATCCTGTTACATCCACTCCTCATGTATATCCCTATCTCTAGATGTCCTCTTACATCCACTCCTCATGTATATTCCCCATCCCTAGAACTGTCCTGTTACAGCCACTCTTCATGTATATCCTCATCTCTAGAAATATCCTATTACATCCACTCCTCATGTATATCCTCATCTCTAGAAATATCCTATTACATCCACTCCTCATGTATATCCTCATCTCTAGAAATGTCCTGTTACATCCACTCCTCATGTATAACCTCATTTCTATAACTATCCTGTTACATCCACACTTCATGTATATCCTCATCTCTAGAAATGTCCTGTTACAGCCTCTCATCATGTATATCCTCATCTCTAGAAATGTCCTGTTACATCCACTCCTCATGTATATCCCCATCTCTAGAAATATCCTGTTACATCCACTCCTCATGTATATTCCCATCCCTAGAACTGTCCTGTTACAGCCACTGCGCATGTATATCCTCATTTCTAGAAATATCCTGTTACATCCACTCCTCATGTATATCCTCATCTCTAGAAATGTCCTGCTACATCCACTCCTCATGTATAACCTCATTTCTATAACTACCCTGTTACATCCCCTCTTCATGTATATCCTCATCTCTAGAAATGTCCTGTTACAGCCACTCCTCATGTATATCCACATTTCTAGAAATATCCTGTTACATCCACTCCTCATGTATAACCTCCTTTCTAGAAATATCCTGTTACATCCACTCCTCATGTATATCCTCATCTCTAGAAATGTCCTGTTACAGCCACTCCTCATGTATAACCTCATCTCTAGAAATGTCCTGTTACAGCCACTCCTCATGTATAACCTCATCTCTAGAAATGTCATGTTACAGCAACTCCTCATGTATAACCTCATCTCTAGAAATGTCCTGTTACAGCCACTCCTCATGTATATCCTCATCTCTAGAAATGTCCTGTTACAGACACTCATCAAGTATAACCTCATCTCTAGAAATGTCCTGTTACAGACACTTCTCATGTATAACCTCATCTCTAGAAAGGTCCTGTTACAGCCACTCATCATGTATATCCCCATCTATAGAAATATCCTGTTACATCCACTCCTCATGTATATCCCCATCACAAGAAATGTGCTGTTACAGCCACTCCTCATGTATATGCTCATTTCTAGAAATATCCTGTGTCAGCCACTCTTCATGTATATCCTCATCTCTAGAAATGCCCTGTTACAGCCCCTCTTCATGTATATCCTCATCAATAGAAATGTCCTGGTACAGCCACCCCTCATGTATATTCTCATTTCTAGAAATATCCTGTTACATCCTCTCCTCATGTATAACCTCATTTCTAGAAATATCCTTTTACATCCACTCCTCATGTATATCCTCATCTCTAGAAATGTCCTGTTACAGCCACTCCTCATGTATATCCTCTTTTCTAGAAATATCCTGTTACATCCACTCCTCGCGTATTACCTCCTTTCTAGAAATATCCTGTTACAGCCACTCCTCATGTATATCCCCATCTCTAGAAATATCCTGTAACATCCATTCCTCATGTATATCCCCATCCCTAGAAATGTTCTGTTACAGCCACTCCTCATGTATATCCTCATCTCTAGATGTCCTGTTACAGCCACTCCTCATGTATATCCTCATCTCTAGAAATGTCCTGCTACATCCACTCCTCATGTATAACCTCATTTCTATAACTATCCTGTTACATCCATTCTTTATGTATATCCTCATCTCTAGAAATGTCCTGTTACAGCCATTCCCCATGTATATCCACATTTCTAGAAATATCCTGTTACATCCACTCCTCATGTATAACCTCCTTTCTAGAAATATCCTGTTACATCCATTCCTCATGTATAACCTCATCTCTGGAAATGTCCTATACAGCCACTCTTCATGTATAACCTCATCTCTAGAAATGTCCTGTTACAGCCACTCCTCATGTATAACCTCATCTCTAGAAATGTCATGTTACAGCAACTCCTCATGTATAAACTCATCTCTAGAAATGTCCTGTTACAGCCACTCCTCATGTATATCCTCATCTCTAGAAATGTCCTGTTACAGACACTCATCAAGTATAACCTCATCTCTAGAAATGTCCTGTTACAGACACTTCTCATGTATAACCTCATCTCTAGAAAGGTCCAGTTACAGCCACTCATTATGTATATCCCCATCTATAGAAATATACTGTTACATCCACTCCTCATGTATATCCCCATCCCAAGAAATGTGCTGTTACAGCCACTCCTCAAGGATATCCTCATTTCTAGAAATATCCTGTGTCAGCCACTCTTCATGTATATCCACATTTCTAGAAATATCCTGTTACATCCACTCCTCATGTATATCCCCATCTCTAGAAATGTCCTGCTACATCCACTCCTCATGTATAACCTCATCTCTAGAAATGTCCTGTTACATACATTCCTCATGTATATCCCCATCTCTAGAAATATCCTGTTACATCCACTCCTCATGTATATCCCCATCTCTAGATGTCCTCTTACATCCACTCCTCATGTATATTCCCCATCCCTAGAACTGTCCTGTTACAGCCACTCTTCATGTATATCCTCATCTCTAGAAATATCCTATTACATCCACTCCTCATGTATATCCTCATCTCTAGAAATGTCCTGTTACATCCACTCCTCATGTATAACCTCATTTCTATATCTATCCTGTTACATCCACACTTCATGTATATCCTCATCTCTAGAAATGTCCTGTTACAGCCACTCATCATGTATATCCTCATTTCTAGAAATATCCTCTTACATCCACTCCTCCTGTATATCCCCATCTCTAGAAATATCCTGTTACATCCACTCCTCATGTATAACCTCATCACTAGAAATGTCCTGTTACATACACTCCTCATGTATATCCCCATCTCTAGAAATATCCTGTTACATCCACTCCTCATGTATATCCCCATCTCTAGAAATATCCTGTTACATCCACTCCTCATGTATATTCCCATCCCTAGAACTGTCCTGTTACAGCCACTGCGCATGTATATCCTAATTTCTAGAAATATCCTGTTACATCCACTCCTCATGTATATCCTCATCTCTAGAAATGTCCTGCTACATCCACTCCTCATGTATAACCTCATTTCTATTACTACCCTGTTACATCCACTCTTCATGTATATCCTCATCTCTAGAAATGTCCTGTTACAGCCACTCCTCATGTATATCCACATTTCTAGAAATATCCTCTTACATCCACTCCTCATGTATATCCCCATCTCTAGAAATATCCTGTTACATCCACTCCTCATGTATAACCTCATCACTAGAAATGTCCTGTTACATACACTCCTCATGTATATCCCCATCTCTAGAAATATCCTGTTACATCCACTCCTCATGTATATCCCCATCTCTGGAAATATCCTGTTACATCCATTCCTCATGTATAACCTCATCTCTGGAAATGTCCTATACAGCCACTCTTCATGTATAACCTCATCTCTAGAAATGTCCTGTTACAGCCACTCCTCATGTATAACCTCATCTCTAGAAATGTCATGTTACAGCAACTCCTCATGTATAACCTCATCTCTAGAAAGGTCCAGTTACAGCCACTCATTATGTATATCCCCATCTATAGAAATATACTGTTACATCCACTCCTCATGTATATCCCCATCCCAAGAAATGTGCTGTTACAACCACTCCTCAAGGATATCCTCATTTCTAGAAATATCCTGTGTCAGCCACTCTTCATGTATATCCACATTTCTAGAAATATCCTGTTACATCCACTCCTCATGTATATCCCCATCTCTAGAAATGTCCTGCTACATCCACTCCTCATGTATAACCTCATCTCTAGAAATGTCCTGTTACATACATTCCTCATGTATATCCCCATCTCTAGAAATATCCTGTTACATCCACTCCTCATGTATATCCCCATCTCTAGATGTCCTCTTACATCCACTCCTCATGTATATTCCCCATCCCTAGAACTGTCCTGTTACAGCCACTCTTCATGTATATCCTCATCTCTAGAAATATCCTATTACATCCACTCCTCATGTATATCCTCATCTCTAGAAATGTCCTGTTACATCCACTCCTCATGTATAACCTCATTTCTATATCTATCCTGTTACATCCACACTTCATGTATATCCTCATCTCTAGAAATGTCCTGTTACAGCCACTCATCATGTATATCCTCATTTCTAGAAATATCCTCTTACATCCACTCCTCCTGTATATCCCCATCTCTAGAAATATCCTGTTACATCCACTCCTCATGTATAACCTCATCACTAGAAATGTCCTGTTACATACACTCCTCATGTATATCCCCATCTCTAGAAATATCCTGTTACATCCACTCCTCATGTATATCCCCATCTCTAGAAATATCCTGTTACATCCACTCCTCATGTATATTCCCATCCCTAGAACTGTCCTGTTACAGCCACTGCGCATGTATATCCTAATTTCTAGAAATATCCTGTTACATCCACTCCTCATGTATATCCTCATCTCTAGAAATGTCCTGCTACATCCACTCCTCATGTATAACCTCATTTCTATTACTACCCTGTTACATCCACTCTTCATGTATATCCTCATCTCTAGAAATGTCCTGTTACAGCCACTCCTCATGTATATCCACATTTCTAGAAATATCCTCTTACATCCACTCCTCATGTATATCCCCATCTCTAGAAATATCCTGTTACATCCACTCCTCATGTATAACCTCATCACTAGAAATGTCCTGTTACATACACTCCTCATGTATATCCCCATCTCTAGAAATATCCTGTTACATCCACTCCTCATGTATATCCCCATCTCTAGAAATGTCATGTTACATCCACTCCTCATGTATAACCTCATCTCTAGAAATGTCCTGTTACATACACTCCTCATGTATATCCCCATCTCTAGAAATATCCTGTTACATCCACTACTCATGTATATCCCCATCTCTAGAAATATCCTGTTACATCCACTACGCATGTATATCCCCATCTCTAGATGTCCTGTTACAGCCACTCCTCATGTATATCCTCATCTCTAGAAATATCCTGTTACATCCACTCCTCATGTATAACCTCATTTCTATAACTATCCTGTTACATCCACACTTCATGTATATCCTCATCTCTAGTAATGTCCTGTTACAGCCACTCATCATGTATATCCTCATTTCTAGAAATATCCTGTTACATCCACTCCTCATGTATAACCTCATCTCTAGAAATGTCCTGTTACATACACTCCTCATGTATATCCCCATCTCTAGAAATATCATGTTACATCCACTCCTCATGTATATACCCATCTCTAGAAATATCCTGTTACATCCACTCCTCATGTATATCCTCATTTCTAGAAATATCCTGTTACATCCACTCCTCATGTATATCCTCATTTCTAGAAATATCCTGCTACATCCACTCCTCATGTATAACCTCATTTCTATAACTACCCTGTTACATCCACTCTTCATGTATATACCCATCTCTAGAAATATCCTGTTACATCCACTCCTCATGTATATCCTCATCAATAGAAATGTCCTGGTACAGCCACCCCTCATGTATATCCTCATTTCTAGAAATATCCTGTTACATCCTCTCCTCATGTATAACCTCATTTCTAGAAATATCCTTTTACATCCACTCCTCATGTATATCCTCATCTCTAGAAATGTCCTGTTACAGCCACTCCTCATGTATATCCTCTTTTCTAGAAATATCCTGTTACATCCACTCCTCGCGTATTACCTCCTTTCTAGAAATATCCTGTTACAGCCACTCCTCATGGATATCCCCATCTCTAGAAATATCCTGTAACATCCATTCCTCATGTATATCCCCATCCCTAGAAATGTTCTGTTACAGCCACTCCTCATGTATATCCTCATCTCTAGATGTCCTGTTACAGCCACTCCTCATGTATATCCTCATCTCTAGAAATGTCCTGCTACATCCACTCCTCATGTATAACCTCATTTCTATAACTATCCTGTTACATCCATTCTTTATGTATATCCTCATCTCTAGAAATGTCCTGTTACAGCCATTCCTCATGTATATCCACATTTCTAGAAATATCCTGTTACATCCACTCCTCATGTATAACCTCCTTTCTAGAAATATCCTGTTACATCCATTCCTCATGTATAACCTCATCTCTGGAAATGTCCTATACAGCCACTCTTCATGTATAACCTCATCTCTAGAAATGTCCTGTTACAGCCACTCCTCATGTATAACCTCATCTCTAGAAATGTCATGTTACAGCAACTCCTCATGTATAAACTCATCTCTAGAAATGTCCTGTTACAGCCACTCCTCATGTATATCCTCATCTCTAGAAATGTCCTGTTACAGACACTCATCAAGTATAACCTCATCTCTAGAAATGTCCTGTTACAGACACTTCTCATGTATAACCTCATCTCTAGAAAGGTCCAGTTACAGCCACTCATTATGTATATCCCCATCTATAGAAATATACTGTTACATCCACTCCTCATGTATATCCCCATCCCAAGAAATGTGCTGTTACAGCCACTCCTCAAGGATATCCTCATTTCTAGAAATATCCTGTGTCAGCCACTCTTCATGTATATCCACATTTCTAGAAATATCCTGTTACATCCACTCCTCATGTATATCCCCATCTCTAGAAATGTCCTGCTACATCCACTCCTCATGTATAACCTCATCTCTAGAAATGTCCTGTTACATACATTCCTCATGTATATCCCCATCTCTAGAAATATCCTGTTACATCCACTCCTCATGTATATCCCCATCTCTAGATGTCCTCTTACATCCACTCCTCATGTATATTCCCCATCCCTAGAACTGTCCTGTTACAGCCACTCTTCATGTATATCCTCATCTCTAGAAATATCCTATTACATCCACTCCTCATGTATATCCTCATCTCTAGAAATGTCCTGTTACATCCACTCCTCATGTATAACCTCATTTCTATATCTATCCTGTTACATCCACACTTCATGTATATCCTCATCTCTAGAAATGTCCTGTTACAGCCACTCATCATGTATATCCTCATTTCTAGAAATATCCTCTTACATCCACTCCTCCTGTATATCCCCATCTCTAGAAATATCCTGTTACATCCACTCCTCATGTATAACCTCATCACTAGAAATGTCCTGTTACATACACTCCTCATGTATATCCCCATCTCTAGAAATATCCTGTTACATCCACTCCTCATGTATATCCCCATCTCTAGAAATATCCTGTTACATCCACTCCTCATGTATATTCCCATCCCTAGAACTGTCCTGTTACAGCCACTGCGCATGTATATCCTAATTTCTAGAAATATCCTGTTACATCCACTCCTCATGTATATCCTCATCTCTAGAAATGTCCTGCTACATCCACTCCTCATGTATAACCTCATTTCTATTACTACCCTGTTACATCCACTCTTCATGTATATCCTCATCTCTAGAAATGTCCTGTTACAGCCACTCCTCATGTATATCCACATTTCTAGAAATATCCTCTTACATCCACTCCTCCTGTATATCCCCATCTCTAGAAATATCCTGTTACATCCACTCCTCATGTATAACCTCATCACTAGAAATGTCCTGTTACATACACTCCTCATGTATATCCCCATCTCTAGAAATATCCTGTTACATCCACTCCTCATGTATATCCCCATCTCTGGAAATGTCCTATACAGCCACTCTTCATGTATAACCTCATCTCTAAAAATGTCCTGTTACAGCCACTCCTCATGTATAACCTCATCTCTAGAAATGTCATGTTACAGCAACTCCTCATGTATAACCTCATCTCTAGAAATGTCCTGTTACAGCCACTCCTCATGTATATCCTCATCTCTAGAAATATCCTGTTACAGACACTTCTCATGTATAACCTCATCTCTAGAAAGGTCCTGTTACAGCCACTCATCATGTATATCCCCATCTATAGAAATATCCTGTTACATCCACTCCTCATGTATATCCCCATCCCAAGAAATGTGCTGTTACAGCCACTCCTCATGTATATCCTCATTTCTAGAAATATCCTGTGTCAGCCACTCTTCATGTATATCCTCATCTCTAGAAATGCCCTGTTACAGCCCCTCTTCATGTATATCCTCATCAATAGAAATGTCCTGGTACAGCCACCCCTCATGTATATCCTCATTTCTAGAAATATCCTGTTACATCCTCTCCTCATGTATAACCTCATTTCTAGAAATATCCTATTACATCCACTCCTCATGTATATCCTCATCTCTAGAAATGTCCTGTTACAGCCACTCCTCATGTATATCCTCTTTTCTAGAAATATCCTGTTACATCCACTCCTCGCGTATTACCTCCTTTCTAGAAATATCCTGTTACAGCCACTCCTCATGTATATCCCCATCTCTAGAAATATCCTGTAACATCCATTCCTCATGTATATCCCCATCCCTAGAAATGTTCTGTTACAGCCACTCCTCATGTATATCCTCATCTCTAGATGTCCTGTTACAGCCACTACTCATGTATATCCTCATCTCTAGAAATGTCCTGCTACATCCACTCCTCATGTATAACCTCCTTTCTATAACTATCCTGTTACATCCATTCTTTACGTATATCCTCATCTCTAGAAATGTCCTGTTACAGCCATTCCTCATGTATATCCACATTTCTAGAAATATCCTGTTACATCCACTCCTCATGTATATCCCCATCTCTAGAAATGTCATGTTACATCCACTCCTCATGTATAACCTCATCTCTAGAAATGTCCTGTTACATACACTCCTCATGTATATCCCCATCTCTAGAAATATCCTGTTACATCCACTACTCATGTATATCCCCATCTCTAGAAATATCCTGTTACATCCACTACGCATGTATATCCCCATCTCTAGATGTCCTGTTACAGCCACTCCTCATGTATATCCTCATCTCTAGAAATATCCTGTTACATCCACTCCTCATGTATAACCTCATTTCTATAACTATCCTGTTACATCCACACTTCATGTATATCCTCATCTCTAGTAATGTCCTGTTACAGCCACTCATCATGTATATCCTCATTTCTAGAAATATCCTGTTACATCCACTCCTCATGTATAACCTCATCTCTAGAAATGTCCTGTTACATACACTCCTCATGTATATCCCCATCTCTAGAAATATCATGTTACATCCACTCCTCATGTATATACCCATCTCTAGAAATATCCTGTTACATCCACTCCTCATGTATATCCTCATTTCTAGAAATATCCTGTTACATCCACTCCTCATGTATATCCTCATTTCTAGAAATATCCTGCTACATCCACTCCTCATGTATAACCTCATTTCTATAACTACCCTGTTACATCCACTCTTCATGTATATACCCATCTCTAGAAATATCCTGTTACATCCACTCCTCATGTATATCCTCATCAATAGAAATGTCCTGGTACAGCCACCCCTCATGTATATCCTCATTTCTAGAAATATCCTGTTACATCCTCTCCTCATGTATAACCTCATTTCTAGAAATATCCTTTTACATCCACTCCTCATGTATATCCTCATCTCTAGAAATGTCCTGTTACAGCCACTCCTCATGTATATCCTCTTTTCTAGAAATATCCTGTTACATCCACTCCTCGCGTATTACCTCCTTTCTAGAAATATCCTGTTACAGCCACTCCTCATGTATATCCCCATCTCTAGAAATATCCTGTAACATCCATTCCTCATGTATATCCCCATCCCTAGAAATGTTCTGTTACAGCCACTCCTCATGTATATCCTCATCTCTAGATGTCCTGTTACAGCCACTCCTCATGTATATCCTCATCTCTAGAAATGTCCTGCTACATCCACTCCTCATGTATAACCTCATTTCTATAACTATCCTGTTACATCCATTCTTTATGTATATCCTCATCTCTAGAAATGTCCTGTTACAGCCATTCCTCATGTATATCCACATTTCTAGAAATATCCTGTTACATCCACTCCTCATGTATATCCCCATCTCTAGAAATGTCATGTTACATCCACTCCTCATGTATAACCTCATCTCTAGAAATGTCCTGTTACATACACTCCTCATGTATATCCCCATCTCTAGAAATATCCTGTTACATCCACTACTCATGTATATCCCCATCTCTAGATGTCCCCTTACATCCACTCCTCATGTATATCCCCATCCCTAGAACTGTCCTGTTACAGCCACTCCTCATGTATATCCTCATCTCTAGAAATATCCTGTTACATCCACTCCTCATGTATAACCTCATTTCTATAACTATCCTGTTACATGCACACAACATGTACATCCTCATCTCTAGTAATGTCCTGTTACAGCCACTCATCATGTATATCCTCTTTTCTAGAAATATCCTGTTACATCCACTCCTCATGTATAACCTCATCTCTAGAAATGTCCTGTTACATACACTCCTCATGTATATCCCCATCTCTAGAAATATACTGTTACATCCACTCCTCATGTATATCCCCATCTCTAGAAATATCCTGTTACATCCACTCCTCATGTATATCCCCATCCCTAGAATTGGCCTGTTACAGCCACTGCTCATGTATATCCTCATTTCTAGAAATATCCTGTTACATCCACTACTCATGTTTATCCTCATTTCTAGAAATGTCCTGCTACATCCACTCCTCATGTATAACCTCATTTCTATAACTACCCTGTTACATCCACTCTTCATGTATATCCTCATCTCTAGATATGTCCTGTTACAGCCACTCCTCATGTATATCCACATTTCTAGAAATATCCTGTTACATCCACTCCTCATGTATAACCTCCTTTCTAGAAATATCCTGTTACATCCACTCCTCATGTATATCCTCATCTCTAGAAATGTCCTGTTACAGCCACTCCTCATGTATAACCTCATCTCTAGAAATGTCCTGGGACGGCCGCTCCTCATGTATAACCTCAACACTGGAAATGGCCTATACGTCCACTCTTCATGTATAACCTCATCTCTAGAAGTCTCCTGTTACAGCCACTCTTCATGTATAACCTGATCTCTAGGAATGTCCTGTTACATCCACTCCTCATGTATAACTTCATCTCTAGAAATGTCCTGTTACAGCCACTCTTCATGTATGACCTCCTCTCTAGAAATGTCCTGTTACATCCACTCCCCATGTATGTCCTCATCACTAGAAATGTCCTGTTACATCCACTCATCAAGTATAACCTCATCTCTAGAAATGTCCTGTTACAGACACTTCTCATTAATATCTTCATCTCTAGAAAGATCCTGTTACTGCGACTCTTCATGTATAACCTCATCTCTAGAAATGTCCTGTGTCCGCACTATTCATGTATAACCTCATCTCTAGAAATGTCCGGTGTCAGCCACTCCTCATGTGGATCCTCGTCTCTAGAAATGTCCTGTTACAGCCACTCCTCATGTATATCCCCATCCCAAGAAATGTGCTGTTACAGCCACTCCTCATGTAGATCCTCATCTCTAGAAATGTCCTGTTACAGCCACTCCTCGTGCATAGCCTCGTCTCTAGAAATATCCTGTTACAGCCACTCCTCATGTAGATCCTCATCTCTAGAAATGTCCTGTTACAGCCACTCCTCCTGCATAACCTCGTCTCTAGAAATGTCCTGTTACAGCCACTCCACATGTATAACCTCATCTCTAGAAATGTCCTGTTACAGGCCCTCCTCATGTGGATCCTCATCTCTGGAAATGTCCTGTTACATCCACTCGTCATGTATATCCTCATCTCTAGAAATGTCCTGTTAGAACCACTCCTCATGTGGATCCTTATCTCTAGAAATGTCCTGTTACAGCCGCTCCTCATAAATAACCTCATCTCTGGAAATGTCCTGTTACGGCTACTCCTCATGTATATCCTCATCTCTGGAAATGTCCTGTTACATCCACTCGTCATGTATATCCTCATCTCTAGAAATGTCCTGTTAGAACCACTCCTCATGTGGATCCTTATCTCCAGAAATGTACTGTTATTGCCACTCCTCATGTATATCCTCATCTCTAGAACTGTCCTGTTACAACCACTCCTCGTGTGGATCCTCATCTCTAGAAATGTCCTGTTACAACCACTCCTCATGTGGAGCCTCATCTCTAGAAGTGTCCTGCTACAGCCACTCCTCATGTGGATCCTCATTTCTAGAAATGTCCTGTTACAACCACTCCTCAGGTATATCCTCATCTCTAGAAATGTCCTGTTACAGCCACTCCTCGTGTATATCCTCATCTCTAGAAATGTCCTGTTACAACCACTACTTATGTATATCCTCATCTTTAGAAATGTCCTGTTACATCGACTCCTCATGTATATCCCCATCTCTAAAAATGTCCTGTTACAGCCACTTCTCGTGTATATCCTCATGTCTAGAAATATCCTGTTACATCCACTCCTCATGTATATCCCCATCCCTAGAATTGGCCTGTTACAGCCACTGCTCATGTATATCCTCATTTCTAGAAATATCCTGTTACATCCACTCCTCATGTATAACCTCATTTCTATAACTACCCTGTTACATCCACTCCTCATGTATATCCACATTTCTAGAAATATCCTGTTACATCCACTCCTCATGTATAACCTCCTTTCTAGAAATATCCTGTTACATCCACTCCTCATGTATATCCTCATCTCTAGAAATGTCCTGTTACATCCACTCCTCATGTATAACTTCATCTCTAGAAATGTCCTGTTACAGCCACTCTTCATGTATGACCTCCTCTCTAGAAATGTCCTGTTACATCCACTCCCCATGTATGTCCTCATCCCTAGAAATGTCCTGTTACATCCACTCATCAAGTATAACCTCATCTCTAGAAATGTCCTGTTACAGACACTTCTCATTAATATCTTCATCTCTAGAAAGATCCTGTTACTGCGACTCTTCATGTATAACCTCATCTCTAGAAATGTCCTGTGTCCGCACTATTCATGTATAACCTCATCTCTAGAAATGTCCGGTGTCAGCCACTCCTCATGTGGATCCTCGTCTCTAGAAATGTCCTGTTACAGCCACTCCTCATGTATATCCCCATCCCAAGAAATGTGCTGTTACAGCCACTCCTCATGTAGATCCTCATCTCTAGAAATGTCCTGTTACAGCCACTCCTCGTGCATAGCCTCGTCTCTAGAAATATCCTGTTACAGCCACTCCTCATGTAGATCCTCATCTCTAGAAATGTCCTGTTACAGCCACTCCTCATGCATAACCTCGTCTCTAGAAATGTCCTGTTACAGCCACTCCACATGTATAACCTCATCTCTAGAAATGTCCTGTTACAGGCCCTCCTCATGTGGATCCTCATCTCTAGAAATGTCCTGTTACAGCCGCTCCTCATAAATAACCTCATCTCTGGAAATGTCCTGTTACAGCTACTCCTCATGTATATCCTCATCTCTGGAAATGTCCTGTTACATCCACTCGTCATGTATATCCTCATCTCTAGAAATGTCCTGTTAGAACCACTCCTCATGTGGATCCTTATCTCCAGAAATCTACTGTTATTGCCACTCCTCATGTATATCCTCATCTCTAGAACTGTCCTGTTACAACCACTCCTCGTGTGGATCCTCATCTCTAGAAATGTCCTGTTACAACCACTCCTCATGTGGAGCCTCATCTCTAGAAGTGTCCTGCTACAGCCACTCCTCATGTGGATCCTCATTTCTAGAAATGTCCTGTTACAACAACTCCTCAGGTATATCCTCATCTCTAGAAATGTCCTGTTACAGCCACTCCTCGTGTATATCCTCATCTCTAGAAATGTCCTGTTACAACCACTACTTATGTATATCCTCATCTTTAGAAATGTCCTGTTACATCGACTCCTCATGTATATCCCCATCTCTAAAAATGTCCTGTTACAGCCACTTCTCGTGTATATCCTCATGTCTAGAAATGTCCTGTTACAGCCACTCACCATGTGGATCCTCATCTCGAGAAATGTCCTATTAAGCCACTCCTCATGTATAACCTCATCTCTAGAAATGTCATGTTACAGCCACTCCTCATGTATATCCTCATCTCTAGGAATGTCCTGTTACAGACACTCATCAAGTATAACCTCATCAGTAGAAATGTCCTATTACAGACACCTCTCATGTATAACCTCATCTCTAGAAAGGTCCTGTTACAGCCACTCTTCATGTATAACCTCATCTCTAGAAATGACCTGTGTCAGCCACTCTTCATGTATAACCTCATATCTAGAAATGTCCTGTTACAGACACTCATCAAGTATAACCTCATCTCTAGAAATGTCCTGTTACAGCCACTCCTCATGTATATCATCATCTCTAGAAATGTCCTGTGTCAGCCACTCTTCATGTATAACCGCATCTCGAGAAATGTCCTGTTACAGCCACTCCTCATGTATAACCTCATCTCTAGAAATGTCCTGTTACAGCCACTCACCATGTGGATCCTCATCTCTAGAAATGTCCTATTACAGCCACCCCTCATGTATAACCTCATCTCTAGAAATGTCCTGTTACAGCCACCCCTCATGTATATCCTCATCTCTAGAAATGTTCTGTTACAGACACTCATCAAGTATAACCTCATCTCTAGAAATGTCCTGTTACAGACACTTCTCATGTATAACCTCATCTCTAGAAAGGTCCTGTTACAGCCACTCTTCATGTATAACCTCATCTCTAGAAATGTCCTGTGTCAGCCACTCTTCATGTAAAACCTCATCTCTAGAAATGTCCAATTACAGACACTCATCAAGTATAACCTCATCTCTAGAAATGTCCTGTTACAGCCACTCATCATGTGGATCCTCATCTCGAGAAATGTCCTGTTACAGCCACTCATCATGTATATCTGCATCTCTGGAAATGTCCTGTTACAGCCACTCCTCATGTATATCATCGTCTCTAGAAATATCCTTTTACATCCACTCCTCATGTATATCCTCATCTCTAGAAATGTCCTGTTACAGCCACTCCTCATGTATATCCTCATTTCTAGAAATATCCTGTTACATCCACTCCTCGTGTATTACCTCCTTTCTAGAAATATCCTGTTACAGCCACTCCTCAGGTATATCCCCATCTCTAGAAATATCCTGTTACATCCACTCCTCATGTATATCCCCATCCCTAGAAATGTTCTGTTACAGCCACTCCTCATGTATATCCTCATCTCTAGATGTCCTGTTACAGCCACTCCTCATGTATATCCTCATCTCTAGAAATGTCCTGCCACATCCACTCCTCATGTATAACCTCATTTCTATAACTATCCTGTTACATCCATTCTTCATGTATATCCTCATCTCTAGAAATGTCCTGTTACAGCCACTCCTCATGTATATCCACATTTCTAGAAATATCCTGTTACATCCACTCCTCATGTATATCCCCATCTCTAGAAATGTCCTGTTACATTCACTCCTCATGTATAACCTCATCTCTAGAAATGTCCTGTTACATACACTCCTCATGTATATCCCCATCTCTAGAAATATCCTGTTACATCCACTACTCATGTATATCCCCATCTCTAGAAATATCCTGTTACATCCACTAGTCATGTATATCCCCATCTCTAGATGTCCTCTTACATCCACTCCTCATGTATATCCCCATCCCTAGAACTGTCCTGTTACAGCCACTCCTCATGTACATCCTCATCTCTAGAAATATCCTGTTACATCCACTCCTCATGTATAACCTCATTTCTATAACTATCTTGTTACATCCACACTTCATGTATATCCTCATCTCTAGAAATGTCCTGTTACAGCCACTCATCATGTATATCCTCATTTCTAGAAATATCCTGTTACATCCACTCCTAATGTATAACCTCATCTCTAGAAATGTCCTGTTACATATACTCCTCATGTATATCCCCATCTCTAGAAATATCCTGTTACATCCACTCCTCATGTATATCCCCATCTCTAGAAATATCCTGTTACATCCACTCCTCATGTATATCCCCATCCCTAGAACTGGCCTGTTACAGCCACTGCTCATGTATATCCTCATTTCTAGAAATATCCTGTTACATCCACTCCTCATGTATATCCTCATTTCTAGAAATGTCCTGCTACATCCACTCCTCATGTATAACCTCATTTCTATAACTACCCTGTTACATCCACTCTTCATGTATATCCTCATATCTAGAAATGTCCTGTTACAGCCACTCCTCATGTATATCCACATTTCTAGAAATATCCTGTTACATCCACTCCTCATGTATAACCTCCTTTCTAGAAATATCCTGTTACATCCACTCCTCATGTATATCCTCATCTATAGAAATGTCCTGTTACAGCCACTCCTCATGTATAACCTCATCTCTAGAAATGTCCTGGGACGGCCGCTCCTCATGTATAACCTCATCTCTGGAAATGGCCTATACGGCAACTCTTCATGTATAACCTCATCTCTAGAAGTGTCCTGTTACAGCCACTCTTCATGTATAACCTGATCTCTAGGAATGTCCTGTTACATCCACTCCTCATGTATAACTTCATCTCTAGAAATGTCCTGTTACAGCCACTCTTCATGTATGACCTCCTCTCTAGAAATGTCCTGTTACATCCACTCCCCATGTATGTCCTCATCCCTAGAAATGTCCTGTTACATCCACTCATCAAGTATAACCTCATCTCTAGAAATGTCCTGTTACAGACACTTCTCATTAATATCTTCATCTCTAGAAAGATCCTGTTACTGCGACTCTTCGTGTATAACCTCATCTCTAGAAATGTCCTGTGTCCACACTATTCATGTATAACCTCATCTCTAGAAATGTCAGGTGTCAGCCACTCCTCATGTGGATCCTCGTCTCTAGAAATGTCCTGTTACAGCCACTCCTCATGTGGATCCACATCTATAGAAAGGTCCTGTTACAGCCACTCCTCATGTAGATCCTCATCTCTAGAAATGTCCTGTTACAACCACTCCTCATGCATGGCCTCGTCTCTAGAAATATCCTGTTACAGCCACTCCTCATGTAGATCCTCATCTCTAGAAATGTCCTGTTACAGCCACTCCTCATGCATAACCTCGTCTCTAGAAATGTCCTGTTACAGCCACTCCACATGTATAACATCATCTCTAGAAATGTCCTGCTACAGGCCCTCCTCATGTGGATCCTCATCTCTAGAAATGTCCTGTTACAGCCGCTCCTCATAAATAACCTCATCTCTGGAAATGTCCTGTTACAGCTACTCCTCATGTATATCCTCATCTCTGGAAATGTCCTGTTACATCCACTCGTCATGTATATCCTCATCTCTAGAAATGTCCTGTTAGAATCACTCCTCATGTGGATCCTTATCTCCAGACATGTACTGTTATTGCCACTCCTCATGTATAACCTCATCTCTAGAAAGGTCCTGTTACAGCCACTCTTCATGTATAACCTCATCTCTAGAAATGTCCTGTGTCAGCCACTCTTCATGTATAACCTCATCTCTAGAAATGTCCAATTACAGACACTCATCAAGTATAACCTCATCTCTAGAAATGTCCTGTTACAGCCACTCATCATGTGGATCCTCATCTCGAGAAATGTCCTGTTACAGCCACTCATCATGTATATCTGCATCTCTGGAAATGTCCTGTTACAGCCACTCCTCATGTACATCACCATCCCTAGACATGTCCTGTTACAGCCACACCTCATGTATATCCTCATCTCTAGAAATGTCCTGTTACAGCCACTCCTCATGTATATCCTCATTTCTAGAAATATCCTGTTACATCCACTCCTCGTGTATTACCTCCTTTCTAGAAATATCCTGTTACAGCCACTCCACATGTATACCCTCATCTCTAGAAATATCCTGTTACATCCACTCCTCATGTATATCCCCATCTCTAGAAATGTCCTGTTACAGCCACTCCTCATGTATATCCTCATCTCTAGAAATGTCCTGTTACAGACACTCATCAAGTATAACCCCATCTCTAGAAATGTCCTGTTACAGACACTCCTCATGTAGATCCTCATCTCTAGAAATGTCCTGTTACAGCCACTCCTCATGCATAGCCTCGTCTCTAGAAATATCCTGTTACAGCCACTCCTCATGTAGATCCTCATCTCTAGAAATGTCCTGTTACAGCCACTCCTCATGCATAACCTCGTCTCTAGAAATGTCCTGTTACAGCCACTCCACATGTATAACCTCATCTCTAGAAATGTCCTGTTACAGGCCCTCCTCATGTGGATCCTCATCTCTAGAAATGTCCTGTTACAGCCGCTCCTCATAAATAACCTCATCTCTGGATATGTCCTGTTACAGCTACTCCTCATGTATATCCTCATCTCTGGAAATGTCCTGTTACATCCACTCGTCATGTATATCCTCATCTCTAGAAATGTCCTGTTAGAACCACTCCTCATGTGGATCCTTATCTCCAGAAATGTACTGTTATTGCCACTCCTCTTGTATATCCTCATCTCTAGAACTGTCCTGTTACAACCACTCCTCATGTGGATCCTCATCTCTAGAAATGTCCTGTTACAACCACTCCTCATGTGGAGCCTCATCTCTAGAAGTGTCCTGCTACAGCCTCTCCTCATGTGGATCCTCATTTCAAGAAATGTCCTGTTACAACCACTCCTCAGGTATATCCTCATCTCTAGAAACGTCCTGGTACAGCCACTCCTCGTGTATATCCTCATCTCTAGAAATGTCCTGTTACAACCACTACTTATGTATATCCTCATCTCTAGAAATGTCCTGTTACATCCACTCCTCATGTATATCCCCATCTCTAAAAATGTCCTGTTACAGCCACTTCTCGTGTATATCCTCATCTCTAGAGCTGTCCAGTTACAACCACTACTCTTGTATATCCTTATGTCTAGAAATGTCCTGTTACAGCCACTCACCATGTGGATCCTCATCTCGAGAAATGTCCTATTAAGCCACTCCTCATGTATATCCTCATCTCTAGGAATGTCCTGTTACAGACACTCATCAAGTATAACCTCATCAGTAGAAATGTCCTATTACAGACACCTCTCATGTATAACCTCATCTCTAGAAAGGTCCTGTTACAGCCACTCTTCATGTATAACCTCATCTCTAGAAATGACCTGTGTCAGCCACTCTTCATGTATAACCTCATCTCTAGAAATGTCCTGTTACAGACACTCATCAAGTATAACCTCATCTCTAGAAATGTCCTGTTACAGCCACTCCTCATGTATATCCTCATCTCTAGAAATGTCCTGTGTCAGCCACTCTTCATGTATAACCGCATCTCGAGAAATGTCCTGTTAGAGCCACTCCTCATGTATAACCTCATCTCTAGAAATGTCCTGTTACAGCCACTCACCATGTGGATCCTCATCTCTAGAAATGTCCTATTACAGCAAGCCCTCATGTATAACCTCATCTCTAGAAATGTCCTGTTACAGCCACTCACCATGTGGATCCTCATCTCTAGAAATGTCCTATTACAGCCACCCCTCATGTATAACCTCCTCTCTAGAAATGTCCTGTTACAGCCACTCCTCATGTATATCCTCATCTCTAGAAATGTCCTGTTACAGACACTCATCAAGTATAACCTCATCTCTAGAAATGTCCTGTTACAGCCACTCCTCATGTATATCCTCATCTCTAGAAATGTCCTGTGTCAGCCACTCTTCATGTATAACCGCATCTCGAGAAATGTCCTGTTAGAGCCACTCCTCATGTATAACCTCATCTCTAGAAATGTCCTGTTACAGCCACTCACCATGTGGATCCTCATCTCTAGAAATGTCCTATTACAGCAAGCCCTCATGTATAACCTCATCTCTAGAAATGTCCTGTTACAGCCACTCACCATGTGGATCCTCATCTCTAGAAATGTCCTATTACAGCCACCCCTCATGTATAACCTCCTCTCTAGAAATGTCCTGTTACAGCCACTCCTCATGTATATCCTCATCTCTAGAAATGTCCTGTTACAGCCACTCATCATGTGGATCCTCATCTCGAGAAATGTCCTGTTACAGCCACTCATCATGTATATCTGCATCTCTGGAAATGTCCTGTTACAGCCACTCCTCATGTACATCACCATCCCTAGACATGTCCTGTTACAGCCACACCTCATGTATACCCTCATCTCTAGAAATGTCCTGTTACAGCCAGTCATAATGTATATCCCCATCTCTAGAAATGTCCTGTTACAGCCTCTCCTCATGTATAACCACATCTTTAGAAAGGTCCTGTTACAGCCACTCCACATGTATACCCTCATCTCTAGATATGTCATGTTACAACCACTCCTCATGTATATCCCCATCTCTAGAAATGTCCTGTTACAGCCACTCCTCATGTATATCCCCATCCCAAGAAATGTGCTGTTACAGCCACTCCTCATGTAGATCCTCATCTCTAGAAATGTCCTGTTACAGCCACCCCTCATGTATAACCTCATCTCTAGAAATGTCCTGTTACAGCCACTCACCATGTGGATCCTCATCTCTAGAAATGTCCTATTACAGCCACCCCTCATGTATAACCTCCTCTCTAGAAATGTCCTGTTACAGCCACTCCTCATGTATATCCTCATCTCTAGAAATGTCCTGTTACAGACACTCATCAAGTATAACCTCATCTCTAGAAATGTCCTGTTACAGCCACTCATCATGTGGATCCTCATCTCGAGAAATGTCCTGTTACAGCCACTCATCATGTATATCTGCATCTCTGGAAATGTCCTGTTACAGCCACTCCTCATGTACATCACCATCCCTAGACATGTCCTGTTACAGCCACACCTCATGTATACCCTCATCTCTAGAAATGTCCTGTTACAGCCAGTCATAATGTATATCCCCATCTCTAGAAATGTCCTGTTACAGCCTCTCCTCATGTATATCCCCATCTCTAAAAATGTCCTGTTACAGCCACTTCTCGTGTATATCCTCATCTCTAGAGCTGTCCAGTTACAACCACTACTCTTGTATATCCTTATGTCTAGAAATGTCCTGTTACAGCCACTCACCATGTGGATCCTCATCTCGAGAAATGTCCTATTAAGCCACTCCTCATGTATATCCTCATCTCTAGGAATGTCCTGTTACAGACACTCATCAAGTATAACCTCATCAGTAGAAATGTCCTATTACAGACACCTCTCATGTATAACCTCATCTCTAGAAAGGTCCTGTTACAGCCACTCTTCATGTATAACCTCATCTCTAGAAATGACCTGTGTCAGCCACTCTTCATGTATAACCTCATCTCTAGAAATGTCCTGTTACAGACACTCATCAAGTATAACCTCATCTCTAGAAATGTCCTGTTACAGCCACTCCTCATGTATATCCTCATCTCTAGAAATGTCCTGTGTCAGCCACTCACCATGTGGATCCTCATCTCTAGAAATGTCCTATTACAGCCACCCCTCATGTATAACAGTCATCATGTATATCCCCATCTCTAGAAATGTCATGTTACAGCCACTCCTCATGTATAACCTCATCTCTAGAAATGTCCTGTGACAGCAACTCCTCATGTATAACCTCATCTCTAGAAATGTCCTGTTACATCCACTCCTCATGTATATCCCCATATCTAGAAATGTCCTGTTACAGCCACTCCTCGTGTATATCCTCATCTCTAGAACTGTCCTGTTACAGCCACTACTCTTGTATATCCTCATTTCTAGAAATGTCCTGTTACATCCACTCCTCATGTATATCCTCATCTCTAGAAATGTCCTGTTACATCCACTCCTCATGTATATCCTCATCTCTAGAAATGTCCTGTTACAGCCACTCATCATGTACAACATCATCTCTAGAAATGTCCTGTTACAGCCACTCAAAATGTATATCCTCATCTCTAGAAATGTCCTGTTACAGACACTCATCAAGTATAACGTCATCTCTAGAAATGTCCTGTTACCGACACTTCTCATGTATAACCTCATCTCTAGAAAGGTCCTGTTACAGCCACGCTTCATGTATAACCTCATCTCTAGAAATGTCTTGTGTCAGCCACTCTTCATGTATAACCTCATCTCTAGATATGTCCTGTTACAGACACTCATCAAGTATAACCTCATCTCTAGGAATGTCCTGTTACAGCTACTCATCATGTGGATCCTCATCTCGAGAAAGCTCCTGTTACAATCACTCTTCAGGTGGATCCTCGTCTCTGGAAATGTCCTGTTACAGCCACTCCTCATGTATAACCTCATATCTAGAAATGTCCTGTTACCACCACTCCTCATGTATATCCCCACCTCTAGAAATGTCCTGTTACAGCCACTCCTCATGTATATCCTCATTTCTAGAAATGTCCTGCTACATCCACTCCTCATGTATAACCTCATTTCTATAACTACCCTGTTACATCCACTCCTCATGTATATCACCATCTCTAGACATGTCCTGTTACAGCCACTCCTCATGTATAACCTCATCTCTAGAAATGTCCTGTTACAGCCAGTCATCATGTATATCCCCATCTCTAGAAATGTCATGTTACAGCCACTCCTCATGTATAACCTCATCTCTAGAAATGTCCTGTGACAGCAACTCCTCATGTATAACCTCATCTCTAGAAATGTCCTGTTACAGCCACTCCACATGTATATCCCCATCTCTAGAAATGTCCTGTTACCGCCCCTCCTCATGTATATCCTCATCTCTAGAAATATCCTGTTACAGACACTCATCAAGTATAACCCCATCTCTAGAAATGTTCTGTTACAGACACTTCTCATGTATAACCTCATCTCTAGAAATGTCCTGTGTCAGCCACTCGTCATGTATAACCTCATCTCTAGAAATGTAATGTTACACCCACTCATCATATATAACCTCATCTCTAGAAATGTCCTGTTACATCCACTCATCATGTGGATCCTCGTCTCTAGAAATGTCCTGTTACAGCCACTCCTCATGTATATCCCCATCTCTAGAAATGTCCTGTTACAGCCACTCCTCGTGTATATCCTCATCTCTAGAACTGTCCTGTTACAGCCACTACACTTGTATATCCTCATGTCTAGAAATGTCCTGTTACATCCACTCCTCATGTATATCCTCATCTCTAGAAATGTCCTGTTACATCCACTCCTCATGTATATCCTCATCTCTAGAAATGTCCTGTTACAGCCACTCATCATGTATAACATCATCTCTAGAAATGTCCTGTTACAGCCACTCACCATGTGGATCCTCATCTCTAGAAATGTCCTATTACAGCCACTCCTCATGTATAACCTCATCTCTAGAAATGTCCTGTTACATCCACTCCTCATGTATATCCTCATCTATAGAAATGTCCTGTTACATCCACTCCTCATGTATATCCCCATATCTAGAAATGTCCTGTTACAGCCACTCCTCGTGTATATCCTCATCTCTAGAACTGTCCTGTTACAGCCACTACTCTTGTATATCCTCATTTCTAGAAATGTCCTGTTACATCCACTCCTCATGTATATCCTCATCTCTAGAAATGTCCTGTTACATCCACTCCTCATGTATATCCTCATCTCTAGAAATGTCCTGTTACAGCCACTCATCATGTACAACATCATCTCTAGAAATGTCCTGTTACAGCCACTCAAAATGTATATCCTCATCTCTAGAAATGTCCTGTTACAGACACTCATCAAGTATAACGTCATCTCTAGAAATGTCCTGTTACCGACACTTCTCATGTATAACCTCATCTCTAGAAAGGTCCTGTTACAGCCACGCTTCATGTATAACCTCATCTCTAGAAATGTCTTGTGTCAGCCACTCTTCATGTATAACCTCATCTCTAGATATGTCCTGTTACAGACACTCATCAAGTATAACCTCATCTCTAGGAATGTCCTGTTACAGCTACTCATCATGTGGATCCTCATCTCGAGAAAGCTCCTGTTACAATCACTCTTCAGGTGGATCCTCGTCTCTGGAAATGTCCTGTTACAGCCACTCCTCATGTATAACCTCATATCTAGAAATGTCCTGTTACCACCACTCCTCATGTATATCCCCACCTCTAGAAATGTCCTGTTACAGCCACTCCTCATGTATATCCTCATTTCTAGAAATGTCCTGCTACATCCACTCCTCATGTATAACCTCATTTCTATAACTACCCTGTTACATCCACTCCTCATGTATATCACCATCTCTAGACATGTCCTGTTACAGCCACTCCTCATGTATAACCTCATCTCTAGAAATGTCCTGTTACAGCCAGTCATCATGTATATCCCCATCTCTAGAAATGTCATGTTACAGCCACTCCTCATGTATAACCTCATCTCTAGAAATGTCCTGTGACAGCAACTCCTCATGTATAACCTCATCTCTAGAAATGTCCTGTTACAGCCACTCCACATGTATATCCCCATCTCTAGAAATGTCCTGTTACCGCCCCTCCTCATGTATATCCTCATCTCTAGAAATATCCTGTTACAGACACTCATCAAGTATAACCCCATCTCTAGAAATGTTCTGTTACAGACACTTCTCATGTATAACCTCATCTCTAGAAATGTCCTGTGTCAGCCACTCGTCATGTATAACCTCATCTCTAGAAATGTAATGTTACACCCACTCATCATATATAACCTCATCTCTAGAAATGTCCTGTTACATCCACTCATCATGTGGATCCTCGTCTCTAGAAATGTCCTGTTACAGCCACTCCTCATGTATAACCTCATATCTAGAAATGTCCTGTTACAACCACTCCTCATGTATATCCCCATCTCTAGAAATGTTCTGTTACAGCCACTCCTCATGTATATCACAATCTCGAGAAATGTCCTGTTACAGCCACTCCTCATGTATAACCTCATCTCTAGAAATGTCCTGTTACAGCCACTCCTCATGTATAACCTCATCTCTAGAAATGTCATGTTACAACCACTCCTCGTGTATATCCCCATCTCTAGAAATGTCGTGTTACAGCCACACCTCATGTATAACCTCATCTCCAGAATGTCCTGTTACATCCACTCCTCATGTATATCCTCATCTATAGAAATGTCCTGTTACATCCACTCCTCATGTATATCCCCATATCTAGAAATGTCCTGTTACAGCCACTCCTCGTGTATATCCTCATCTCTAGAACTGTCCTGTTACAGCCACTACTCTTGTATATCCTCATTTCTAGAAATGTCCTGTTACATCCACTCCTCATGTATATCCTCATCTCTAGAAATGTCCTGTTACATCCACTCCTCATGTATATCCTCATCTCTAGAAATGTCCTGTTACAGCCACTCATCATGTACAACATCATCTCTAGAAATGTCCTGTTACAGCCACTCAAAATGTATATCCTCATCTCTAGAAATGTCCTGTTACAGACACTCATCAAGTATAACGTCATCTCTAGAAATGTCCTGTTACCGACACTTCTCATGTATAACCTCATCTCTAGAAAGGTCCTGTTACAGCCACGCTTCATGTATAACCTCATCTCTAGAAATGTCTTGTGTCAGCCACTCTTCATGTATAACCTCATCTCTAGATATGTCCTGTTACAGACACTCATCAAGTATAACCTCATCTCTAGGAATGTCCTGTTACAGCTACTCATCATGTGGATCCTCATCTCGAGAAAGCTCCTGTTACAATCACTCTTCAGGTGGATCCTCGTCTCTGGAAATGTCCTGTTACAGCCACTCCTCATGTATAACCTCATATCTAGAAATGTCCTGTTACCACCACTCCTCATGTATATCCCCACCTCTAGAAATGTCCTGTTACAGCCACTCCTCATGTATATCCTCATTTCTAGAAATGTCCTGCTACATCCACTCCTCATGTATAACCTCATTTCTATAACTACCCTGTTACATCCACTCCTCATGTATATCACCATCTCTAGACATGTCCTGTTACAGCCACTCCTCATGTATAACCTCATCTCTAGAAATGTCCTGTTACAGCCAGTCATCATGTATATCCCCATCTCTAGAAATGTCATGTTACAGCCACTCCTCATGTATAACCTCATCTCTAGAAATGTCCTGTGACAGCAACTCCTCATGTATAACCTCATCTCTAGAAATGTCCTGTTACAGCCACTCCTCATGTATATCCTCATCTCTAGAAATATCCTGTTACAGACACTCATCAAGTATAACCCCATCTCTAGAAATGTTCTGTTACAGACACTTCTCATGTATAACCTCATCTCTAGAAATGTCCTGTGTCAGCCACTCGTCATGTATAACCTCATCTCTAGAAATGTAATGTTACACCCACTCATCATATATAACCTCATCTCTAGAAATGTCCTGTTACATCCACTCATCATGTGGATCCTCGTCTCTAGAAATGTCCTGTTACAGCCACTCCTCATGTATAACCTCATATCTAGAAATGTCCTGTTACAACCACTCCTCATGTATATCCCCATCTCTAGAAATGTTCTGTTACAGCCACTCCTCATGTATATCACAATCTCGAGAAATGTCCTGTTACAGCCACTCCTCATGTATAACCTCATCTCTAGAAATGTCCTGTTACAGCCACTCCTCATGTATAACCTCATCTCTAGAAATGTCATGTTACAACCACTCCTCGTGTATATCCCCATCTCTAGAAATGTCGTGTTACAGCCACACCTCATGTATAACCTCATCTCCAGAATGTCCTGTTACAACCACTCCTCATGTATATCCCCATCTCTAGAAATGGCATGTTACAGCCACTCCTCATTTATATCCTCATCTCTAGAAATGTCCTGTTACAGACACTCATCAAGTATAACCTCATCTCTAGAAATGTCCTGGGACAGCCGCTCCTCATGTATATCCTCATTTCTAGGAATATCCTGTTACATCCACTCCTCATGGGGATCCTCATCTCGAGAAATATCCTGTTACAGCCACTCCTCATGTATAACCTCATCTCTGGAAATGTCCTGTTACAGCCACTCTTAATGTATAACCTCATCTCTAGAAATGTCCTGTTACAGCCATTCTTCATGTATAACCTGATCTCTAGAAATGTCCTGTTACATCCACTCCTCATGTATAACCTCTTCTCTAGAAATGTCCTGTTACAACCACTCTTCAGGTATGACCTCAACTCTAGAAATGTCCTGTTACATCCACTCCCCATGTATGTCCTCATCCCTAGAAATGTCCTGTTACATCCACTCATCAAGTATAACCTCATCTCTAGAAATGTCCTGTTACAGACACTTCTCATTAATATCTTCATCTCTAGAACGATCCTGTTACAGCGACTCATCATGTATAACCTCATCTCTAGAAATGTCCTGTGTCCGCCACTATTCATGTAAAGCTCATCTCTAGAAATGTCCTGTGTCAGCCACTCCTCATGTGGATCCTTATCTCTAGAAAGGTCCTGTTACAGCCACTCCTCATGTATATCCTCATCTCTAGAAATGTCCTGTTACAGCCACTCCTCCTGCATAACCTCGTCTCTAGAAATTTTCTGTTACAGCCACTCCTCATGTGGATCCTCATCTCTAGAAAGGTCCTGTTACAGCCACTCCTCATGTAGATCCTCATCTCTAGAAATGTCCTGTTACAGCCACTCCTCGTGTATACCCTCATCGCTAGAAATGTCCTGTTACAGCCACTCCTCATGTGGATCCTCATCTCTAGAAGGTCCTGTTATAGCCACTCCTCATGTGGATCCTCATCTCTAGAAAGGTCCTGTTACAGCCACTCCTCATGTATATCCTCATCTCTAGACATGTCCTGTTACAGCCACTCATCATGCATAACCTCGTCTCTAGAAATGTCCTGTTACATCCACTCCTCGTGTATAACCTCATATCTAGAAATGTCCTGTTACAACCACTCCTCATGTGGAGCCTCATCTCTAGAAGTGTCGTGTTACAGCTACTCCTCATGTGGATCCTCTTTTCTAGAAATGTTCTGTTACAATCACTCCTCAGGTATATCCTCATCTCTAGAAATGTCCTGTTACAGCCACTCCTCGTGTATAGCCTCATATCTAGAAATGTCCAGTTACAACCACTACTCTTGTATATCCTCATGTCTAGAAATGTCCTGTTACGTCCACTCCTCATGTATAACCTCATCTCTAGAAATGTCCTGTTACATCCACTCACCATGTGGATCCTCATCTCTAGAAATGTCCTATTACAGCCACTCCTCATGTATAACCTCATCTATAGAAATGTCCTGTTACATCCACTCCTTATGTATATCCTCATCTATAGTAATGTCCTGTTACAGCCACTCCTCATGTATATCCTCATGTCTAGAAATGTCCTGTTGCAGCCACTCCTAATGTGGATCCTCATCTCTAGAAAGGTCCTGTTACAGCCATTCCTCATGTAGATCCTCATCTCTAGAAATGTCCTGTTACAGCCACTCCTCATGTATAACTTCATCGCTAGAAATGTCCTGTTACAGCCACTCCTCATGTGGATCCTCGTCTCTAGGAGGTCCTGTGATAGCCACTCCTCATGTGGATCCTCATCTCTATAAATGTCCTGTTACAGCCACTCCTCATGTATATCCCCACCTCTATAAATGTCCTGTTACAGCCACTCCTCATGTATATCACCACCACTAGAAATGTCCTGTTACAGCCACTCCTCATGTATATCATCGTCTCTAGAAATGTCTTGTTACAGCCACTCCTCATGTATATCACCATCTCTAGACATGTCCTGTTACAGCCACTCCTCATGTGGATCCTCATCTCTAGAAATGTCCTGTTACAACCACTCCTCATGTATAACCTCATCTCTAGAAATGTCCTGTTACAGCGAGCCATCATGTATATCCCCATCTCTAGAAATGTCCTGTTACAGCCACTCCTCATGTATAACCTCATCTCTAGAAATGCCCTGTTACAGCAGCTCCTCATGTATAACCTCATCTCTAGAAATGTCCTGTTACAGCCACTCCACATGTATTACCTCATCTCTAGAAATGTCCTGTTACAGACACTCATCAAGTATAACCCCATCTCTAGAAATGTCCTGTTACAGACACTTCTCATGTATAACCTCATCTCTAGAAAGGTCCTGTTACAGCCACTCTTCATGTATAACCTCATCTATAGAAATGTCCTGTGTCAGCCACTCTTCGTATATAACCTCATCTCTAGATATGTCCTGTTACAGACACTCATCAAGTATAACCTCATCCCTAGAAATGTTCTGTTACAGACACTTCTCCTGTATATCCTCATCTCTAGAAAGGTCCTGTTACAGCCACTCTTCATGTATATCCTCATCACTAGAAATGTCCTGTGTCAGCCACTTTTCCTGTATAACCTCATCTCGAGAAATGTCCTGTTACAGCCACTCCTCATGTATAACCTCACCTCTAGAAATGTCCTATTACAGCCACTCCTCGTGTATACCCTCATCTCTAGATATGTCATGTTACAACCACTCCTCATGTATAACCTCATCTCTAGAAATGTCCTGTTACAGACACTCATCAAGTATAACCTCATCTCTAGAAATGTCCTGTTACAGACACACCTCATGTATAACCTCATCTCTAGAAAGGTCATGTTACAGCCACTCTGCATGTATACCCTCATCTCTAGAAATGTCCTGTGTCAGCCCCTCTTCATGTATAACCTCATCTCTGGAAATGTCCTGTTACAGACACTCATCAAGTATAACCTCATCTCTAGAAATGTCCTGTTACATACACTTCTCATGTATATCCTCATCACTAGAAATGTCCTGTTACAACCACTCCTCATGTATATCCCCATCTCTAGAAATGTTCTGTTACAGCCACTCCTCATGTATATCCTCATCTCTAGAAATGTCCTGTTACAGACACTCATCAAGTATAACCTCATCTCTAGAAATGTCCTGTTACAGACACATCTCATGTATAACCTCATCTCTAGAAAGGTCCTGTTACAGCCACTCTTCATGTATAACCTCATCTCTAGAAATGTCCTGTGTCAGCCACTCTTCATGTATAACCTCATCTCTAGAAATGTCCTGTTACAGCCACTCTTCATGTATAACATCATCTCTAGAAATGTCCTGTTACAGCCACTCTTCATGTATAACCTCATCTCTATAAATGTCCTGTTGCAACCACTCCTCACGTATATCCTCATCTCTAGAAATGTCCTGTGACACTCATCATGTGGATCCTTATCTCTAGATATAGTCTGTTAATGTAAAGCTCGACAATAGCACAACCATAGGCCACAATGTATGCCACATGCCAAAGGATTACCCATACCAATGGTAATACATGATTAATGCGATGGCCCTTTCCAGTTAGCTATGCCCCGCCCATCACTAGCTAAGCTCCACCCACACCTCGCCGTGTTGGGATTGATCGATCTCCGAATGCTCTAGCTATCAATTTCCTGAAAACTATACAGAGAAGCTGTATAATATTTTGAAACTAATTTGACTGGGTGCTGTTGCTGCCTATGGCAGCAGCAGCGCCCAGCCAAATGTGTTTCAAAATATTCCACAGAATATTTTTTAAATAGTAAAAGCAAACAATTTGTACAACAACGCATAGTCCGTCTTCAAATATGCGTTCGTGACGTACTTATCGACGTCATTCGTGACGTCATTCATTATGATGCTATCTGGTCAAAAGGATTACATTACAGATAGAGCAGGAGCTGGTGCATGGAATATTTGTTTAGGCAAGTGTGTAAAAGAGCATTGATTAGTAATGTTAATTGCTCATATCACAATAACCTCTCGGCGTGAATACAGCGGAGTCGAAGCCCTTCAAATACACTTACTTGACAGAGCAACGTATGACCTCGGTTTCATAGCTATTAAATACATGCGTTGGTGATGTGTGCATTAAGCGATATGGTAAATAACTACATGATTGAACTGGCGATACACGACCCTGCTCTATGTTAATTTAAATATCGGTGTCAGATACGGAATCTGAATACTATTCCAGGCAATGAGAGTATTGTATGCTCTTGTAATCCTCTGCTTATATCTTGTCATGATAAAGTAAGCCTGATAGTTAGGCGAGGGATTGAGACACTATTAATTCCAGATTTATTTGTTGTTGGTAGTTCATTTACTGCATATATACGGCCGGTACATTATGAAGTGTCACCATTTCTTGGAATACCACCAGTTCGTGTTCTATAAGGCCACACTAGTTACAACTAGGCTCGACGACGATGGTGGGCAGTGATTGTTTACTCTTGAGAAAAGGAGTGGAACGCCTGTCTGCGGCATCAGTTATATTCAAGCTTCTGCACTGTGGCTTGCCCTTTGAGACCATCCTATACCCATTTGTGGTACCGCTCCGTGTGTAGTATTCTTTAATTACGATATCGGTCTCATCATAAATTAAATCGGCACCCTTTGCATAACATCTATAACTAATAGTCATCGGCCCTCAGGTCGAATGGATTACAAAGGCAGAGTTGTCATGGTTATACGCAGCAAGCATTGCTCTACAATTTAGGTCTAAATATGATTTGAATGGCATCGCATTGACTTCTTCTGATGTCTGCTCGTTTGCAACAGCACTACTCAGGCAATGTACTATGTTGTGCAATAGTGCTGTGTGAGTGCAACGGAGGGTCACTAATTTGTCAGTGGTGGACCACCATATCCCATTTTGTTCCTGGTGATGTAGAGCATTCCATGCGTAGCTTTCTTTCGACCATTCCTTGATAAGCCTCGCACACTTTCTACACATTTGAACCGATTTTTAAATAGAGTTACTATAGAGGTAAGATGTTGAATAAGTTGAAACTAACTTGTCTGGAAGGTGTTTCTGCATATCTACCTCCTCATGCTGTAAATGCAGTATCGGCATCAAGATGAAGGTTTCTAAGCGTTCATGATGGAGTACTGAATAAATACATCATATTCAGCAATGGTTTAAACTTTTAACCATTAAATTTCTTCAAGTAAATTTTAATTTTCTCATAGGAATGCTCATTTGCAGATAAAGAGATACTTCCCTAACAAGTTACCAATGGTATGCCTGACTCGATTATAGGGTCAACTTTTCCAGATGCATATTCTCAAAAATTGTATACTACTGATCTCCAATTGGACATTTCAGAGGACTAGTCTGAAGCCGTCTTGGCCGACATTAGTGTTAGGGTAAAGAGGGCCGACATTTTAGTCTGCAGAACATGAAATGGTGACTTAGAATGGAAAAGGAACGCAATTACATTCACAGATATTGGATGCAAAGGTTTGACAGTTCGAAGTGATTTGCGATGCATTGCCAATATAGATGTGCAGTCTGCCAAAGCCGCACATCTACGGAACCAACCATATTATATGTCTGTGTCCGCTTTACCTAATCTGTCATGACGTTGGAAGTATGCCGGGCTAATTACAACCTGGGGGCATGCATATCCACTGACCTATTCACTAATGTACTGGCATGACACTATTGACTGCATGATTGACAGAACCGAACATAAACACTAGAATTGCCTGTTGAGTGAACAAGTGCCGCTAATGAACCGCGATGCAACACCATTCACTTGGGTGCAATTGACCATATACGGGTGGCCATAACTAGAGAGGCCAAGGTTATAGGATTGATTATTTTTTTCTTGTACGGATATTGCACACGAATCAACGTAAAGAAGCCTATCAACCATTCTCAAAATAGATGATGCTATATACATATCACCCTCACATCAATCTACAGTTTGACGTTGTTAGGGCACTGGAGATACATATGTAATATACTGGTATTGAAGTAAAAAACACAGAAAGATATTGTGAATATGGGACTTAAGGAGTAGCTACCTTGGGACCCGCCGAGGATCTTGAGAATCTCTTGGGACTCGGATAGGTATTTGCGTATGACCGTGACCCTGTGTGCTTGACATTGCAGTTGACCATGTGTAAATACGTCATCTCATTCATGAATATTCATATATCATCTTTGTAGTTCATTTGGAAATGCGCGCCACTAAGTAACTGGTCGCATTTGACAGTCGCTGAATGCATAAAGTGTATTTAGAGAATTAGGTTAGTCATCAATGTTACATAACGATGGCATAGCAGTAGGCAATACTGTGTTTAATGCCTGGGTTATGAATGGATAGTTGATGAATTAGGATGGTCTGTTCTAGGCAATGGCGTAATATTATTTAGCAATAGGAAGTAGCCTACCATGAGCTGTTACTCGATGCTGTTGCTATGTTGCAGATTCCCGTATATGTATACATTACTTTGCCCCGGTATCCTGTTTGAATAAAGCCCGTTTTAGTATGATAGCGAGTTGGTCGCTGCGACCAAGAACTATATAAGCGTTAAGCTAATGCATTGCCAATACCGATGCTGTGTAAAACCTGTGAATTAAGACCTCCGTCTTTAAGAAGGGTTAAGTGTAAAATACAGGGTAAGCAGCTGAACGGGAAGGCATTGCTAGATTGGATACGAGGATGTCGTAAGGATGTTTCCTCGGTATATAATATATCAGTATCTTGCAAGGCGGACATAATGGATTGTTTTGAGAATCAGACACAGTATTTGGCTGGCAATAATAGCATGCTCAATAAAACCATTTCTGTTTCTGGTAAATTATTGAAGTGACGAATGTGAGCGAACACTGCTGAAATATTAAGGTATTTCCGAGAACACATCTATTTGCACGTGACGGGTCATGGATCAGATTGTAGTTTGATGGATGAGAGCTGTTGGCACCGGTGGCTAAATACACGTATCCATCACTACAAAGCAATCAGGATGATTCAGAATTAAAATCACCAGCAGAGATGTCAACACAAAATAGAATTCGAAGAATGTGAAACTATGACTAGAATGCCTAGTTGATGAGCTTGTCAAACAGCACATGTTTTGGAAAAGCTATCAATCTTTGTCATAATCAAGCTAGTTAGAACCGCTTTAATGTAGTCGATCGGGAGACATGGGCGACCAATCAGATCGTTGGAAAGGCAGGGAATCACAGGGGAAGCCCTGTTCGACGTCATTGTAAAGCGTCACAGGCCTACGTAGAACAGATCCTATATAATGCCTGTGCACCTTGTTGTATGTGCAGTCATTTTAACATCTCGGTTCCTGAACGAATGAAACTACCGCTTCATTTAGTATAGAAATAACGTTGTATAAAAGTTTACATATAATTGTACAAGCCTGCAATACAGCTATATGTTTAGATTAGAATTTAAATACATATATTCAGTTATATTTTCTATGCATACTTAGTTAGAGATGTGTTTGAGTAGATAAAGAAAGGAATAACCTTTCCGAATTCAGTAGTAGATTAGAGTAACTTTGGAGTGATTATTAGATAGGAAAAAGCACCCAAAAATTCTTCATTGGCGACCACGACGAAACCACATCTACATCAACAGACAACAGTGAGTAAAACAGTAGATGACCACCAACACACAATTCGTTGCAGCCTTCCTGGACCCACAGCAGGCACTACTTCATCTTACCAACATATTGCTAGCGTACTTAGATCAAGTTACATCATCAGACAATGTGTCCTTCTCCACCAACGTGGAACACAGACAAGACAGATCCACTACAGTAACTTTAGCGATTCCAACCCCAGACTTAGTACACGACAGAGACAGAGGAACATTGCTACACGTCAATATACAGCTATACTTTGTGTAAGAACCACCGCTGATTAGGATACAAATGACAACATCGGCAAAACTAGCCACACATCGTATGGAGGACCCAGGAATGCTGTATCGTGCATTATGCCCGATGACGGCTGACTTAAAATCCAGCCTAGATGGGCTTACCCTGTCAGCCACGAGTCGGGAAGACCATAGGATAAAAAGGGAAACGCTATTGGGCCACGTTAGGCAAATCCATCCATGTGACGGGCATATACCGGCAGAGGTGTGTCAGTACCTGGAGAATTGCAAATGTGCCCTGGACGCCATGGCGCCCTGTCAACCAGGAGACCCAGCATACCTATTAAGCTGGACTACGAGAGTGCAACTGCCCAAATAGGTAGAGGGGTATTTATCTACCCGGGACAGAAATGCAGTGAAATGGGAGGATGTATGTGTATGTCTGCCACTGAGGCAGAACGATTGAAATGTGCGATCGAGCAGCTTCGACAGAAGAGAACCGCAAATATCAACACGTTCAATCACAGATTCCGAGCGATGGTGAGAAAGACATATCCAGAGGACAACGCGGATAGCCATCGAATTCTAACAAGGGCTTATGTGAAGGCTCTTGGAGATGTATGCCTTGCTAGAAGGGTAATTAGAAAAGGCGATGCACAACATGTTTAGCATGGTCAAAGGGTTACAAGAAGAGATGTTAGCAAAGCTAACCGGAATGGCAGTAGAACCAGCACCTGTCAAAAATACTCGACAGCCGAAGACTACCAGGATGATCAAATGCCATGTGGGTGGTCATGAGGGTCACACAAAGCGGCAATGCACTCAAGTGATGAGTAATCAACCACCTATTCTGAAGAAAACAATTACTTGATACAATTGTGGCAGGAACGGGCATATATCATGTGAGTGTAGGGCGAATAAGACACCTGATCATGGCATGCATAGACAACAGGCACAGCTGCGACAACAGCAACAACAACAGCCGTGACAACATCAGCCACAACAGCAAGTTAAGAACATTCAGCAGAAGCAGAAGTGACCGCAATTTAGGCCGATATTCAAGAGGCAGCACGAGGAGGAACCAGTGGAACAACTGAAACGATCTGTCCATTTCTCTGACCGCACTTTTGATAACAATTGTTGGAAATGTGGAACAGCCGACCATACGTCTGACCGATGTCCCTACTATAACTTACCCGTAGGTGATATGGAGATCGACATGGTTACAACTCCCGTGTGGGGATCACGAAACATACGGAAGGACATCCGGAATGGATGATGGCGCGTACGAGAATCCTGATGGTTTCGTGTTGACGGGAGAGAACATGGATGCATATGGGAACACCAGGAAGACCAATGGAGAAGTGTTTTTTGGCGATGGGACCAATACTCGTGGTGAGTGCCGCTACCATTACGGGAATGATAACGATTGGAGAAGATGATCCTATGCTGACGCTGTAGTCGGGAGAAGTGGTGGAAATCAGAGGACGCGGAGGGAATGTGCAACCAACCAGTTTCTGGTCCGACTGCTACTAGACACCAATACGGGTTGCAGCATTGATAACGGTAAGCACAGTGTTGATGTTCTTATAAATACTGGTGCCAGTACATCGCTCATTAGGAGTGACATTTGGAAAACTTTATTAGGTGAAACTCAAGTCAAGAATCAAGGCGCTGGACCCATTCCCGTCATAATCATTAGGGAAATGGAACATGAGGGATTAATTTGAGCAGATGCATTACATGAGGGTGGAGCGATCATGAATTACAAGAAGGCGGAAATGGAGTGGTTTGGAAAGAAGTACAAACTCCATCTACCGTATATGCACCAGAATCGATATTATGCAGAAGCCAGTATCACGGAGACGACCGTTCACAAAGATATCGATGATGTTCTAAAGGAATATGTTGATATGATTGATACCGCCCATCCCACGGAGTTGGCTAAGAATCCATTAATGAAGTGGTGCTCGTGACAACTATCCATTACCAAATATATCTGACATATGTGATGGGATGCAGGGGGCAACTCTGTTTTCTGCAATGGACTTGAAGTCTGGATATTGACAAATACCAATGGTCAGTCAAGACATTGAGAAGACAGCGTTTATCTGTCCTGCAGGTCAATTTAAATGGCTTCGGATGCCCTTTGGTTTTCGAAACTCAGGAGCTATTTTTCAGAGGGCAATGAATGCCGTTTTTCAGGGCTATGTCGGTAAGTTCGTGTATGTCTGTGTGGATGATATAGTTATATACTCTAAGAACCCCGAAAAACATGCTCATCATTTGGCTCTTTTGATGGAGAGAATTAGAAGTCATAACATGCAAGTCAAAAGGAAAAATGTGCAAATTTGCAAGTAAATCGGTCGACTTACTAGTTTACCGCATTTCTGTGAAAGGGATCTCACCTCAAGTGCAGAATGTGAGGGTCATTCAGGACATGCTGCCACCCAAGGATGTGGCTGGAGTCAGAAATATATTATGTGCTACCAGGCACTACAGATCATGTGTACCTTGGTATGCTGAGGTAGCTAGGCCTTTGATAGATCTGACCAAAAAATACCAATGATTTGAGTGGGGAAAAGAACAGCGGGTGGCGTTTGACAAGTTGAAAGACTTGCTATGCAGTGAGACTGTGTTAGCCTATCCTGATCTGTCGAAGCCCTATCGTTTGTATACCGATGCTTCTTCATATGCGATAGGTGCAATTTTGGTCCATAGAAGATCACCAAGGCATGGAACGAGTTATACAGTATGGGAGTAGCACTCTCAAGGACAGCCACTTAAATTGCCCAGTTATTGAGAAGGAGGCTGACGCTGTAGTCTATGCTCTTAAGAAGTTGTGACCGTATCTTTTTGGAGCCGAGTTCACTGTGTTCACTGATCACTAGCCTCTTAAGAGTCTGCTTGTTGGAGAGGTAAGGAACATGAAGGTGCCACATTGGGCGGTACTGATAGCCAAATATGGATGCCAGATCGAGTATATAGAAGGAGCCCATAATGTCCGGGCTGATATGCTATCGCGATTGAGGCATCATCGGGAAGCTGCTACATTCGACACCGGTGACTACATAATTCCGGAAGTGATGGGATCTTACCGTACACCCCTCTGGAAGTGTATGGGATTCCATATAAAGAATTATGTGATGAGCAGAATAATGAATTCCCTGAAATATTTATGGATGTCACAGATAACTATGCCGTGCATAATGGAGCGCTATATTGCACACACACTCTGTCAGCCCTGGATGTGGAGTATCCTCGGCTTGTGTTGCCTTCCTTGTATTGCAAGGAAGTGCTGGAGGAGGCCCACCATCGTGCAGGCCACCATGGTTTACAGAAAACTCGTTCGTGATTCGTTTCTATGGAAGTCTCTGAGGAATGATGTACTTGAGATGTTGGATCGATGCACGACCTGCCAGGTGCATCGACCTGTCCACACCCGTCCTAAGTATACGGAGATGCCAATGGCTAAATATCCTGGCCAGATTATTGGAATGGATTTGGCTGGACCATTTGTGGAGGCACCTAAGGGTAACCGTTACATCGTGATGATAATTGATCATTGCTCTGCCTGGGCAGAGGCATATCCCATTCCTTATACATGTGCGGAAGAGGTTAAAGACAGGTTCTTTAACGAATACTGTACAATGCATGAGATTTTGATAACCAATCAAGTGGGCGATTTCAACGAGAGAGAGTTGAAAGACTTGTACAGGGAATATGGGATAGATCATCGGCGGACCAGTCCTTATCATCCACAGACGAATGGTAGGACTGAGCGATGTAATCACACCCTTAAGGATTTGATACAGAAAGGTGTGAATAACCAAGCTAGAGCATGGGAAAACGAGTTGGAAGCTGCTTTAATGGGTTGCTGCAACACTCGTCATGCCACGACTGGTTACACGCCATTCTATCATACCTATGGTAGGCGTGGTAGATTGCCTATGGCTGCGCCCGTAGATGGTTTCCAGGATCTGGACAATCGACTTACCAGTTTGAATAACGCCATAATTCGTGCCCGTGCGGCAACGGAACTATCTCATGAGCACCATCGCCAGGCGATTGATAAATGTGCACACGCTGCCGAATTCAAGGTAGCCGATTCCGTAGTAGTGGTGGCGAATGAAGCTATGAAGCTTACGTCACAGAATGATCCTGAATACGAGGTATTCAGAATTAATGGTCCAGTGGCGTATATACGACACCAGAGATCTGGAAAAACCCGAGTTCTCAACATATCCAAGCTCTGGATTGTTGATTCTGAAATGTGCTTGGATAATTTTGTAGAGCAACCCATTAGGAAACCTGTCAAAGGCACCGCTGATAGCTACCCTTTAATGGGAAAATCAGTTTTGGAGAAACTGGGAGAGTTCCGTAAAGAACCACCTAGTACCTCGGAACAGTTACTTGTGGCTGGACGATCTAAGGAAGTGGCCATTGGACCAGAGGAACATATGCAAGTGGAGTGTGAACCTGTGCAGATGACTTCCAAACGAGTCATTAATAGGCGATGATGACATGGGAGAATCCATTATGACTGATGATGATGCGTCTATGAGAAGTCAGGGTAATTATCGGTCTGGGCGTATTTTTGGCCAGCGATCAAATTCCAGCTATAATTTGCGCAAACGTCCGCATAAACCCGACTATTTTAGTTCGTGGAGGAAAATCCCACGCATAGAGGCGATTAGTCATCCAATGTCTGATGCACAGTTTATTCGTTATATAACCTTGATCATCATGTGTGTCATGTTTCATTTACCGCTCGCTAGCCGAATTGCTAACAACGCATTTGTTCCTAAACAACCTTATTGTGTATAACGGTATATCAATCCACTATGTTTATTTCATTGGTAATAGCTTTAACATTTTTCACTTCATCTGGTGTTGTTGGGATAACATTGCCCGACATTCAGAAGGTTAGGAATGGAGTTTTGGCGACTAGACATGTTCCGATTTCTATAGTACACGCTGAGTGGACCATAGTCATGTCAATTACCACTCCTCATTTACCAACCAATTTCAATAATCAGATTGAATGTCTTTATGCCGTTGTTCACACCTCTAAGAATAAGGGTATGTTATCTCGACATGATGTTGCTGGTTTATCCGAACGATTATCGCACCTTAGGTGAGAGACTGTTAGTCAAAGCGTGTCTCATAACACATTGTCCAGACCACGACGCGGTGTATTAAATTTCGTGGGAGAAATTGCCTCCTCTTTATTTGGGGTAGCCACCTCAGGAGACAGAGAAATTAAAAGAAAGTGTTAAAACATCTCTGACAAAAGTTAACAAAGTAATTCATTATACCAATGAACTGACGTTGCATGTTCGACATGTGTACACTGAGGTCAACATTAACCGGAACAGGGTCATCAACCTAACCGACACACTTCAGAACGTTACTAAGACCGTAGACGAACTTACAATGCATACACAAGTACAGAACGGGCGTATATTTACTCTAATAAGAATCGGGCAAGCGATTGACTCTTTGGAAGGCATCGCCTATGAGTATCGTCAATTGTTGATGACATTTCACTGACGAACTGCCTCATTGGAATTGGGATGTCTAACGGAGGAATTATTTAGCCCAACGGACTTAACAGACAAATCTAGACAAGATGGCGCAGGCGTTACATTAATTGAACCATTTCAGTGGTATTACCACAATGTAGTAGTTTGGCCCTTTTGGAAAGATCCGATGACTTTACGTTTTATGGCTATTTTACCTTTGATATATGATGGCAGCTATGTGGAACATGGTATTCAATCATGGCCAGTTCCTTTAAGCACTCCTGGCCATTGTCTGCAGGTTAAGATGTCTGTAGTCAATATCGGACTGGACACTCGCACCGGATGGTATTTTACACCAGCTAAGGGTCGTGGTGACAACCCACGCATGTGCGAGGGAAACTTACAGATCAATTCTACCCACTTACCCTGCAGTGTGAGCATTTTAACCAACACTACTGATCCCAACTGCAAACTTGAACTGTCTCAGTCTAATGATACCAGCAGTAAAGTGTTTAAAGGCCAGTATACTGGCATAGTGCTTCAAACCTTTGGGGAGAAGGTGAAAACCCATTGTGCAGGTAAGGGGACTGGGGAACAGGTATTGTCACATGGGGTATATGTGTTAAACCCCACTAAATGTGCATATAGCGGTTTTGGATGGCACTATAGGCCCATCGAAGCCTACGAGCATAGGTATTCTAGGGT
Organism: Chaetoderma sp. LZ-2023a; assembly: GCA_034401795.1. Classification (NCBI taxonomy): domain Eukaryota; kingdom Metazoa; phylum Mollusca; class Caudofoveata; order Chaetodermatida; family Chaetodermatidae; genus Chaetoderma; species Chaetoderma sp. LZ-2023a. The sequence continues at coordinate 187,205,534 of CM067359.1, forward strand.
TATGCCAGTTCTGAACATGTCGACTGTAGAAATATCGGATTTATTGAACCAATCACATATAATTCAAGATCTAAATCATACCCGATGGGAACATTTGCGGAAGGTCAAAATGATAAATTTGGCACCTTTATCTGAAATAGACATCGAGGCGACCGGTATCAATGAGGTGGGTCGGGACTCGAGACTCGGTCATTGTTATTACTGTATGTATATGTATTGTAATACTTATTGTTTTGTTTGTTTCATATCGGTGCGGCGTCTTGACGACATTTAGACGATGCTGCATCGCTGCAATCACTAAGAAGGAGAGAACTGGGCTGAAGCCGGACTGCGCTCTCACATTGTCAGAGCGAGGCCTACCCCGGGCATGTGCTGATGAGTCGACACACGTGGGCTGATTCACCGTATGTGAGTTAGTCCCGTCACGGACTCCAGCGAATGCAGTTCTGCGGATCCCGGTGATATCTTTCGACACTCCATTATACACAGGTATACAAACGATACCTAAGATATCCGTCTGGTTGCATCTATTGTGTTGTACCATTGTGTACCAATTGTATTGTTCATCTTTTTGCGCTTGTACAGTGGCATTAAATTACCTTTTATGTACAGTTTTTCGTCTAATGGTTCCACTGTGCCGGTGGCTTCATCATAATTAATGTACAGTAATTTTGTATTTGATTGTTTATTTTATTGTGTACAACCGTTTCGTACCTGTTTATGGAAATTGGGATGGGCGTGAACCATGTTGAAATCCAGGTGAAGCCATGTTCACGGCCCGCAAGCATGCTGCATGTTGTAATCACCGTGAGCCATGCTCGTGTATGATTATATCGCACAAATCAGCCGATATGATGTGTTCATCCCGTAGAGATTACTAATCCTGTTTAGTTGGGAAGTTGAATTAAGTATCCGATCTTAGTTCAGATAACCTGAACGATTCCTAAATATATCAGTTAAAACTTAACACGTCCTACATAACCCTCTTGATACCGCCAGCATGTCATCTTCCATTATGTGGTACACTTCTGCCTTGCTGTGTCGGCCAATTCCTTGACTGTGACTTTAGAAAGATGTGTTTTCGCCAAATTCCAATTAGATTGATAAATCCAACGCTCCGTAATCAGATACCATTGTCAAACAAATACTACACATAGCACCAATAAATCAATTACTGCTGCTGCTGCAGCTGCTGCTGCTGCTGTTGTTGTTAGTTGTTACTGCTGCTGCTACTGCTACTGCTACTGCCACTGCTACTGCTACTGCTACTGCTACTATGACGACGACGACGATGATGACGCCGCCGCCGCCGCCGCCGACGACGACGACGACGACGACGACGACGACGACGACTACTACTACTACTACTACTACTACTACTACTACTACTTCTACTACCACTACCACTACAACTACTACTTTTCCAGGTGTATTCACTGTTTGTAGTTCACTATTGTGGTTAATTTGCCCCGCCATTATGGTGCATCTACTGCTTTCAGTAAGCGTATCTTGAACACCCTAGAATGTTGGCATTTGGATCCGTTGGTGAAGATATATTTGGATGTAAGGGTTGAATTGCTGATATAACTTTCTACAATTCCCTAATATTGTGAATGTTCTCTCACCAATAAAGACTTTCTTCTGTAAGCTTGAGTAGCGCTCGAGAGATCCCACGCTCTGCATCAGTCAAGCCACGGACCAAATCTAAACCACAGTTCTTATTGAGAAACGCAATGATGAACTGTACGTCAGCGGGAGGCTGCCCTTTGAAGGTGATCCACGGGAATTTATCCTTCGGACCTTTCTTGCCGTACTCGTGCTACGCGGTTTAGATAGAAAGTACACAGGTGCTTCGAATTACATTCATTATCAATCGGCTATACTTCGTGAATGGATGCCTCCAATCTAGTCATCACTCATATGACGTCGTGATCAACTAGTTCACGTGTACGTTAATGTTAAAATCGATTACGTCAGGAACGACGGAATTAAGTTCGTCATTACGACTGAATACTGCCATAGGTAGCAGCAGCCCTCAGCTAAATTAATTTCAAAATATTCAACATCATATCACTATGGTTTTCTGAAAATTTAGATTCGCGGAGTTCTGGGTTAGATCGACCCCAACACGGACAACATGTGGTCGGATCATAGCTAGAACTGGGCAGGGCATAGCTAAAACTGAAAACACCCATTGTACACTTATTCAATCACAGCACACGGCTCCGTCATGATATTCTGAAGACCAGTGAATGACAGTTCAATCGCAAGCGTAGTTGTATTATAAGTACATTATATAGCATGGACACAAAAGTATGCTAATTTAATAAGCGAAGCGGGAGGCACCTTTGCATTGCCAAGCCCCGCGTTATAGCAATGGGGATACGCAGTACAACTAATGCAGATATTTCGCGCGGGGCATATTGGCTCATATTTCCCACACGTAATTAATAGTCGCCACATGCCACAATCAATAACAGCACCTGAGGTCAATACTGACTACACCACTATCTAAACCAATCATATACAAGCATTAGGCCATGTGACTTCACGGGGTTGTAATAGATGCTATTCAAGTTACTCACCACGTATGGAATCTTGGCCATGCGGCAACATGTTTCCGGTTTGGTGACAAATGGTGGCATGCTTGGACAGTATGCGCCATGTCTCCACTGGTGGAGGACCACTGTGTCTGGAGGAAAGTTCGTATCTATCCACGTCTCTCTGAGTGAAATAATCCCGATTTTGTCAAAAGCAATGATGACAGACTACATAGTCCAGGCCTACTGTGCCTCACAGATCACCTGCTCACTTATTAGCGAATGCCAACTTTCATGTTGATCTAAAATTCAGTCGTGTTAAAAAGATGAAAAATACGTTCTAGGCATTATAGATAAACAACTTCAGGGGGAAGGGTTTTTTCAAAAGTACAACTCCGGTTTCCTTTTTCTATGACAGCATTACAATTGGCACTGTGTTTTGACTTTCTGTGCAGATCATTTTCTCAAGATGAATAACTCTAAATAGAGCAGGCGTATAAGAATGCGGCGTATCTGTTCCAAATAAAATTCGCAGGACTCGATCTGATAATGTGATGAAGTGTGACTTCACGCATCACCCGGCACAGCCATAAGCCACTATTCTGCGACGTCGCATTCCTGGGCTTCATTATCAGAGTGAATCCTGGTAATGTGTCGCCTATGCTGGATTGTGCTTAGACTTGGGGATTTGGAAGTGTTTCCGTCCCGGAATATGATCCATACTTTCTCAATTACCAGAAAATCAAACTACTACTATTATTTGCAGCAATTATTTAAGAATGGGAACTGCATTTATGTTAAAATGTATAATCCTGTAACCTGGTGATCACTATATCAAAATTCAGAAGGTATTAAATCTGTTCATCTGTTCTCATGTAGCCTAGTTTCAGAGCAATATCAGACTTGTAGGAGCGTGGCCATGGCATAATGTAATGCGTGGACATGGCGCGTGCGGACGAAGAGTACACCTACACATATTGAGACAGGTCAGATGAAAAAGAAAACTGTCATATACACCATAAATAATTCTCCTTCTAAGACCTGCTATTGTTCATTCTATTTGGTGTGCCTAGGTTGGTGTAAACTTAGATTGAGTCCATGAAATGTATTTCTGATTTAACCCTATCTGTGTCAACTTAGCTCTTTAACTCCAACACAACTTTGCAGTGGTCTTCAGACATGGCTATTTGAAAGGCATAGAGAAGAATATTTGTAATATTTACCACTAGAATGACTGGCTCTGTTGTTATCGAGCCAGTCATTCTAGTGGTAAATATTTAAAAATATTCTTCGTTAGGCCTTTCAAATAGCCATGTCTGAAGACGACTGCAAAGTTGTGTTGGTCAGTTTGACCATTAAGTGTTTAAGGGGACACATGATGGGTTCAATAAGCTAGTGGATTGTTGTAGGGCTATGTTCATGTAGCCGTAGTTAGCGTGGATTAGCAGCCATTCTGAATTTTAGGCAAATATTGCATTACTCATTTGCGACAGACGTCAGGTGGCTGGTCTACTATAGCAAAGTTCTTTTTAGTTAACTGTGTCACGTTTGATTGGTGTTTAGTTAACTATTACTAACCATGGATCATGAGTCGAACTTGGCCAAATTATTTGTGACCAATATTGAACAATAACGGCTAGTTGCAGGCCCCCGTCAAGGCCATATAGTAGATAGCATTCAAGATCGATTAAAATCTAGTTAGCCATTATACGCAAGCCGGCCAAAACGGCATCAATAGTGGATTTGGCAATGTCCATTTTTTAGAATCACTGGATTGACAGGCTACATAAGAAAAACAGTCATTCCGGCGATAAATCTTAAAAAAATAGTCTTCTCTTGATCTGCAAAAGGACATTTTCTACTAGAAGATTATAATTTTCATGAACAAATCCCAATGCTAAAGGGCTAACTATGGATTGTGAGTCAAACTGGTCCCTAGGTTAACCCCTAAGTACGTCATGACATAAGCCTATTACGGCAGATATGGCCACAGTATGAAATAAAAAGCTACACTCCTTCCAGGCGTGTATATAGCCATATGCTGGCAAAACTGGCATTGGTCTGGATTCCGCCATTTTATTTGAAATAATGATAATTATTACAATAATCTATTATCTTATTCTTAAGATGAATGAACATGTATCTAGGCTACTTACTTTCCAAAGCATTTTCTGTAAATAATATATGTGATCACTCCCACAACGACCGCACATCCTCAGACCCATGTAGCCCGTGACGTCATGCCATCCATAACACCGTCCAGAGCTTACTGCTTAGTGGAACTGGTGGAGTATTACGCAATCAGATTCAACAGAATGGACGGGATACAATATCGATAACGAGCTCAATATGGGCCACTTATTAGCAGCCATTGAAGCAAATGATCGGCACACCTTCGCGAAACCCCGAATTTAAACACTCATTTACAATTTATAAATAGTAGGTTGAATATTCCGATACTAATATGGCTGGGAGCTGTTCCCGCCTATTGCAGCAACAGCACCCAGCCATATTTGTTTCAAAATATCCGATAGCTTGCATACATAATTATAAATCACAATTTTGTACAAGCTGCGAGCGAATGTATATGCCAAGAAATCTGGCATAACCAATACCATATTTCGATAACATATTTGATAGATAAGAAGGACTCATCACTAGACGAGTGGTGCTATTAATGCTGCATTGGCCGAATGCAATGTAATCCAGTAACCAGATACACTGCAAGGCCCGGTATAGGTTCTACACTGCCATTAATCTAGTTTATGCCACATATATATAGAGGAAGTAATCTAGAACTCCATCACGTGAACCATAGCATACTACCTACAACGCCGGGGATTTAGCCTAATACATGTCAATAACGAACACATCCAAAAGCTGCCAAGTATTTCAACTCATTTTTTATGGTAGGTGTTTCTTCAATAGTGTGTTGTCTCATTGAAAGAAAGTGCCAGTATAGGCAGCATTTACTGTGTGATTCAGAATCCAGAATTCATTTTGAACAGTAAAGACCAGTAACTGCTAATTAATTATGACGTAATGGATATCATGGTAACCATTCTAAAAAGTTGCTGCTGTGGTGTCAACATATGCAAAGTCTTCCTGTACAGATGTCTTGAATGTGGTACGCTCGTATTTCAATAGCTAAAGTATTTTTATATACTAGACCTGGTAGCCTATCTAGTCATTAACTCAGTCAGTGGGCTTATGGCGGATTCAAACTGAATAATTGTGCACTGTGCAGAACCAAACGTACGACATCTCATCGCAAGCATGTCATTTTGGCCTGAAAGTGCAGGAAAAAAAAAGGAACCGACACACGATGCAGATTGTAACCACCATACCGTAATGAAATTATCCTCAGTAAAGAAGATAAAAGGAATGAGAATAACTTACGATGTCCGCCGGTGCTCCGATATCATGCCGCGAAGTTCTCCCTTTTGAGTCCATGGGTGACTCTGAGTCAACATTAGGTGTACTCCCGAAGCGAAGCGAGGGAGTGCTTCGCTTCAGGATGTAGTCCCGAAGGGACTACTTTGCTTGAAGTGATTCCATGGACGCAAAGTTAGGGTTAGTAGGTTCATTGCATTGTTAGCAATGTAAACCTCATCTGATTGGTCAATCACACTATATAATGACATCAAGTACCGTGATCAACATCACAATGGCAAGAGCTGTGCGACGAACCGGACGTACGAAGTTCGTGAGGAGTAACAGGCAACGGGTTTACGGGCGGAGACGGAAATACTATAAGAAACGTAATTCCAAGCCCAGAACCGTGCCGCGTAAAAGGAAGACTAAACTGCCTATTGGTATGAATTATCAAGGGCCCCGATACGTGAATCTGATTGGCTCCACGGCATACGTGTTCAAATTTACAAAAAATAGATCTCAGCTGACAACACCTGCAATGTGGATGCCTGATTATAAAAACTGTCCTACTTCAGTTTATAATGTCTGGATGTCTTCTCAGCAGCGCCGTATAATGTCTGTCCATTATTATGCTACAGATATAAAGCTTATGAAATGGGTCGGTATACCTGATACAGATTTGTATACCCAAATTGATACTAATGCTTACGCTCCTGTGTATTTGTTCATGGACCCAGCTGTCAGATATTGGGATATGTCTTTGATGACGGCTCTGGATATCGCTGCATCTACAAAACCACTTAAATTGGATGCAAGTGGTTCTTGCAAATACCACTCTCTATTTAAATGGAAACCCTCTGTTATAGAGACCACACATAATTCCATAGCTACTCTTGGCACAAAGTACTTGGATATAAATGACTTCATCAATTCCTGTAGACCACGAGCTAACAGGTTAGGGAGTCAGGGAAATGCACCAGAATGGTTTCGGAGAGACATATTGGTATGGCCCGATTTCGGAAATTTGCATAAGATTGTGCCAATCAAAGCCGTTATATCATTTAGGCTCCAAGTCAAGACTACTTGGAAAGTAGAGGGTTTTATCACACATCCTAAACCGAAAGAATTTGAGGAGCTCTGTCAGGTGATTGAAGAACCTGTAGATGAAGATACGGATGTATGGCTGAATGACGCTATGTCGTCCCATTGTGCTGTCGTTGATGATTTTTAACAAATATCGACATTTCCTATATTTTGCACTTTATTACTTGTGAAGAGAATAAATGAATTTTTAAAAACTTAATACTTCGTTCCGATTTCATGATAAGTCTTAAATTGTTTCATAGAACGAACCCCCTTTGCCTCCTCTATCCATTGCGCTAATAAAAAAAATCAGTCATTTTGGAGCTGAGTTTTCAAAATAGTGGGTGCAAGAAGTTGGCGGCCTAGTATTACCCGCCAACTTTGGAACCCCCAACCTTGGAACCATTTCTCGGTATGACGTCATGAACCCTTTATGACGTCATAACTCCCTAATGACGTCACGTGGAGTGACGTCACATATCTCATTTGAAACGGGAAGTAAGATGCATTGTGGGTCGGGTATTAATGGCGGCCGGAAGTCCACAATGCGCATGCGCAACAAAAAAACAAAAAATCTTTTGTGTTTGGAGGCGGGAAAGTGATATATCCAAGGGAGATAATAAAAAAAAAATAAAATAAAAATTTTAAAAATTACGAAGTCACGGTACGAAGCCGGTGTTATCGGGGAACAACTCTGCCGAAGGCAGAGGGGCGCCGCAGGCAGGATCTTATAGCACCCGAAGGGTGCACATCCTTGTTCCTGTGTCATCCTGATTGGTTAATATCAGTCCTCTCCACGAGAGTGGAAGCAAGTTGATTGATCAATCTCTATCCATCACATCAATCGCCTCCCCTACATTCTTTGCATTATGTCTTTGCTTGAAGTGATTCCATGGACGCAAAGTTAGGGTTAGTGGATTCTTTGCATTATGTCTTGCCGCCGGTGCTCCGATATCATGCCGCGAAGTTCTCCCTTTTGTGTCCATGGGTGACTCTGAGTCAACATTAGGTGTACTCCCGAAGCGAAGCGAGGGAGTGCTTCGCCTCAGGATGTAGTCCCGAAGGGACTACTTTGCTTGAAGTGATTCCATGGACGCAAAGTTAGGGTTAGTAGGTTCATTGCATTGTTAGCAATGTAAACCTCATCTGATTGGTCAATCACACTATATAATGACATCAAGTACCGTGATCAACATCACAATGGCAAGAGCTGTGCGACGAACCGGATGTACGAAGTTCGTGAGGAGTAACAGGCAACGGGTTTACGGGCGGAGACGGAAATACTATAAGAAACGTAATTCCAAGCCCAGAACCGTGCCGCGTAAAAGGAAGACTAAACTGCCTATTGGTATGAATTATCAAGGGCCCCGATACGTGAATCTGATTGGCTCCACGGCATACGTGTTCAAATTTACAAAAAATAGATCTCAGCTGACAACACCTGCAATGTGGATGCCTGATTATAAAAACTGTCCTACTTCAGTTTATAATGTCTGGATGTCTTCTCAGCAGCGCCGTATAATGTCTGTCCATTATTATGCTACAGATATAAAGCTTATGAAATGGGTCGGTATACCTGATACAGATTTGTATACCCAAATTGATACTAATGCTTACGCTCCTGTGTATTTGTTCATGGACCCAGCTGTCAGATATTGGGATATGTCTTTGATGACGGCTCTGGATATCGCTGCATCTACAAAACCACTTAAATTGGATGCAAGTGGTTCTTGCAAATACCACTCTCTATTTAAATGGAAACCCTCTGTTATAGAGACCACACATAATTCCATAGCTACTCTTGGCACAAAGTACTTGGATATAAATGACTTCATCAATTCCTGTAGACCACGAGCTAACAGGTTAGGGAGTCAGGGAAATGCACCAGAATGGTTTCGGAGAGACATATTGGTATGGCCCGATTTCGGAAATTTGCATAAGATTGTGCCAATCAAAGCCGTTATATCATTTAGGCTCCAAGTCAAGACTACTTGGAAAGTAGAGGGTTTTATCACACATCCTAAACCGAAAGAATTTGAGGAGCTCTGTCAGGTGATTGAAGAACCTGTAGATGAAGATACGGATGTATGGCTGAATGACGCTATGTCGTCCCATTGTGCTGTCGTTGATGATTTTTAACAAATATCGACATTTCCTATATTTTGCACTTTATTACTTGTGAAGAGAATAAATGAATTTTTAAAAACTTAATACTTCATTCCGATTTCATGATAAGTCTTAAATCGTTTCATAGAACGAACCCCCTTTGCCTCCTCTATCCATTGCGCTAATAAAAAAAATCAGTCATTTTGGAGCTGAGTTTTCAAAATAGTGGGTGCAAGAAGTTGGCGGCCTAGTATTACCCGCCAACTTTGGAACCCCCAACCTTGGAACCATTTCTCGGTATGACGTCATGAACCCTTTATGACGTCATAACTCCCTAATGACGTCACGTGGAGTGACGTCACATATCTCATTTGAAACGGGAAGTAAGATGCATTGTGGGTCGGGTATTAATGGCGGCCGGAAGTCCACAATGCGCATGCGCAACAAAAAAAAAAAAAAAAAATATTTTGTGTTTGGAGGCGGGAAAGTGATATATCCAAGGGAGATAATAAAAAAAAAAATAAATAAAAATTTTAAAAATTACGAAGTCACGGTACGAAGCCGGTGTTATCGGGGAACAACTCTGCCGAAGGCAGAGGGGCGCCGCAGGCAGGATCTTATAGCACCCGAAGGGTGCACATCCTTGTTCCTGTGTCATCCTGATTGGTTAATATCAGTCCTCTCCACGAGAGTGGAAGGAAGTTGATTGATCAATCTCTATCCATCACATCAATCGCCTCCCCTACATTCTTTGCATTATGTCTTGCCGCCGGTGCTCCGATATCATGCCGCGAAGTTCTCCCTTTTGAGTCCATGGGTGACTCTGAGTCAACATTAGGTGTACTCCCGAAGCGAAGCGAGGGAGTGCTTCGCTTCAGGATGTAGTCCCGAAGGGACTACTTTGCTTGAAGTGATTCCATGGACGCAAAGTTAGGGTTAGTAGGTTCATTGCATTGTTAGCAATGTAAACCTCATCTGATTGGTCAATTACACTATATAATGACATCAAGTACCGTGATCAACATCACAATGGCAAGAGCTGTGCGACGAACCGGACGTACGAAGTTCGTGAGGAGTAACAGGCAACGGGTTTACGGGCGGAGACGGAAATACTATAAGAAACGTAATTCCAAGCCCAGAACCGTGCCGCGTAAAAGGAAGACTAAACTGCCTATTGGTATGAATTATCAAGGGCCCCGATACGTGAATCTGATTGGCTCCACGGCATACGTGTTCAAATTTACAAAAAATAGATCTCAGCTGACAACACCTGCAATGTGGATGCCTGATTATAAAAACTGTCCTACTTCAGTTTATAATGTCTGGATGTCTTCTCAGCAGCGCCGTATAATGTCTGTCCATTATTATGCTACAGATATAAAGCTTATGAAATGGGTCGGTATACCTGATACAGATTTGTATACCCAAATTGATACTAATGCTTACGCTCCTGTGTATTTGTTCATGGACCCAGCTGTCAGATATTGGGATATGTCTTTGATGACGGCTCTGGATATCGCTGCATCTACAAAACCACTTAAATTGGATGCAAGTGGTTCTTGCAAATACCACTCTCTATTTAATTCCATAATTCCATAGCTACTCTTGGCACAAAGTACTTGGATATAAATGACTTCATCAATTCCTGTAGACCACGAGCTAACAGGTTAGGGAGTCAGGGAAATGCACCAGAATGGTTTCGGAGAGACATATTGGTATGGCCCGATTTCGGAAATTTGCATAAGATTGTGCCAATCAAAGCCGTTATATCATTTAGGCTCCAAGTCAAGACTACTTGGAAAGTAGAGGGTTTTATCACACATCCTAAACCGAAAGAATTTGAGGAGCTCTGTCAGGTGATTGAAGAACCTGTAGATGAAGATACGGATGTATGGCTGAATGACGCTATGTCGTCCCATTGTGCTGTCGTTGATGATTTTTAACAAATATCGACATTTCCTATATTTTGCACTTTATTACTTGTGAAGAGAATAAATGAATTTTTAAAAACTTAATACTTCGTTCCGATTTCATGATAAGTCTTAAATCGTTTCATAGAACGAACCCCCTTTGCCTCCTCTATCCATTGCGCTAATAAAAAAAATCAGTCATTTTGGAGCTGAGTTTTCAAAATAGTGGGTGCAAGAAGTTGGCGGCCTAGTATTACCCGCCAACTTTGGAACCCCCAACCTTGGAACCATTTCTCGGTATGACGTCATGAACCCTTTATGACGTCATAACTCCCTAATGACGTCACGTGGAGTGACGTCACATATCTCATTTGAAACGGGAAGTAAGATGCATTGTGGGTCGGGTATTAATGGCGGCCGGAAGTCCACAATGCGCATGCGCAACAAAAAAAAAAAAAAAAAAAAATCTTTTGTGTTTGGAGGCGGGAAAGTGATATATCCAAGGGAGATAATAAAAAAAAAAAAAAATAAACATTTTAAAAATTACGAAGTCACGGTACGAAGCCGGTGTTATCGGGGAACAACTCTGCCGAAGGCAGAGGGGCGCCGCAGGCAGGATCTTATAGCACCCGAAGGGTGCACATCCTTGTTCCTGTGTCATCCTGATTGGTTAATATCAGTCCTCTCCACGAGAGTGGAAGGAAGTTGATTGATCAATCTCTATCCATCACATCAATCGCCTCCCCTACATTCTTTGCATTATGTCTTGCCGCCGGTGCTCCGATATCATGCCGCGAAGTTCTCCCTTTTGAGTCCATGGGTGACTCTGAGTCAACATTAGGTGTACTCCCGAAGCGAAGCGAGGGAGTGCTTCGCTTCAGGATGTAGTCCCGAAGGGACTACTTTGCTTGAAGTGATTCCATGGACGCAAAGTTAGGGTTAGTAGGTTCATTGCATTGTTAGCAATGTAAACCTCATCTGATTGGTCAATCACACTATATAATGACATCAAGTACCGTGATCAACATCACAATGGCAAGAGCTGTGCGACGAACCGGACGTACGAAGTTCGTGAGGAGTAACAGGCAACGGGTTTACGGGCGGAGACGGAAATACTATAAGAAACGTAATTCCAAGCCCAGAACCGTGCCGCGTAAAAGGAAGACTAAACTGCCTATTGGTATGAATTATCAAGGGCCCCGATACGTGAATCTGATTGGCTCCACGGCATACGTGTTCAAATTTACAAAAAATAGATCTCAGCTGACAACACCTGCAATGTGGATGCCTGATTATAAAAACTGTCCTACTTCAGTTTATAATGTCTGGATGTCTTCTCAGCAGCGCCGTATAATGTCTGTCCATTATTATGCTACAGATATAAAGCTTATGAAATGGGTCGGTATACCTGATACAGATTTGTATACCCAAATTGATACTAATGCTTACGCTCCTGTGTATTTGTTCATGGACCCAGCTGTCAGATATTGGGATATGTCTTTGATGACGGCTCTGGATATCGCTGCATCTACAAAACCACTTAAATTGGATGCAAGTGGTTCTTGCAAATACCACTCTCTATTTAAATGGAAACCCTCTGTTATAGAGACCACACATAATTCCATAGCTACTCTTGGCACAAAGTACTTGGATATAAATGACTTCATCAATTCCTGTAGACCACGAGCTAACAGGTTAGGGAGTCAGGGAAATGCACCAGAATGGTTTCGGAGAGACATATTGGTATGGCCCGATTTCGGAAATTTGCATAAGATTGTGCCAATCAAAGCCGTTATATCATTTAGGCTCCAAGTCAAGACTACTTGGAAAGTAGAGGGTTTTATCACACATCCTAAACCGAAAGAATTTGAGGAGCTCTGTCAGGTGATTGAAGAACCTGTAGATGAAGATACGGATGTATGGCTGAATGACGCTATGTCGTCCCATTGTGCTGTCGTTGATGATTTTTAACAAATATCGACATTTCCTATATTTTGCACTTTATTACTTGTGAAGAGAATAAATGAATTTTTAAAAACTTAATACTTCGTTCCGATTTCATGATAAGTCTTAAATCGTTTCATAGAACGAACCCCCTTTGCCTCCTCTATCCATTGCGCTAATAAAAAAAATCAGTCATTTTGGAGCTGAGTTTTCAAAATAGTGGGTGCAAGAAGTTGGCGGCCTAGTATTACCCGCCAACTTTGGAACCCCCAACCTTGGAACCATTTCTCGGTATGACGTCATGAACCCTTTATGACGTCATAACTCCCTAATGACGTCACGTGGAGTGACGTCACATATCTCATTTGAAACGGGAAGTAAGATGCATTGTGGGTCGGGTATTAATGGCGGCCGGAAGTCCACAATGCGCATGCGCAACAAAAAAAAAAAAAAAAAAAAATCTTTTGTGTTTGGAGGCGGGAAAGTGATATATCCAAGGGAGATAATAAAAAAAAAAAAAAATAAACATTTTAAAAATTACGAAGTCACGGTACGAAGCCGGTGTTATCGGGGAACAACTCTGCCGAAGGCAGAGGGGCGCCGCAGGCAGGATCTTATAGCACCCGAAGGGTGCACATCCTTGTTCCTGTGTCATCCTGATTGGTTAATATCAGTCCTCTCCACGAGAGTGGAAGGAAGTTGATTGATCAATCTCTATCCATCACATCAATCGCCTCCCCTACATTCTTTGCATTATGTCTTGCCGCCGGTGCTCCGATATCATGCCGCGAAGTTCTCCCTTTTGAGTCCATGGGTGACTCTGAGTCAACATTAGGTGTACTCCCGAAGCGAAGCGAGGGAGTGCTTCGCTTCAGGATGTAGTCCCGAAGGGACTACTTTGCTTGAAGTGATTCCATGGACGCAAAGTTAGGGTTAGTAGGTTCATTGCATTGTTAGCAATGTAAACCTCATCTGATTGGTCAATCACACTATATAATGACATCAAGTACCGTGATCAACATCACAATGGCAAGAGCTGTGCGACGAACCGGACGTACGAAGTTCGTGAGGAGTAACAGGCAACGGGTTTACGGGCGGAGACGGAAATACTATAAGAAACGTAATTCCAAGCCCAGAACCGTGCCGCGTAAAAGGAAGACTAAACTGCCTATTGGTATGAATTATCAAGGGCCCCGATACGTGAATCTGATTGGCTCCACGGCATACGTGTTCAAATTTACAAAAAATAGATCTCAGCTGACAACACCTGCAATGTGGATGCCTGATTATAAAAACTGTCCTACTTCAGTTTATAATGTCTGGATGTCTTCTCAGCAGCGCCGTATAATGTCTGTCCATTATTATGCTACAGATATAAAGCTTATGAAATGGGTCGGTATACCTGATACAGATTTGTATACCCAAATTGATACTAATGCTTACGCTCCTGTGTATTTGTTCATGGACCCAGCTGTCAGATATTGGGATATGTCTTTGATGACGGCTCTGGATATCGCTGCATCTACAAAACCACTTAAATTGGATGCAAGTGGTTCTTGCAAATACCACTCTCTATTTAAATGGAAACCCTCTGTTATAGAGACCACACATAATTCCATAGCTACTCTTGGCACAAAGTACTTGGATATAAATGACTTCATCAATTCCTGTAGACCACGAGCTAACAGGTTAGGGAGTCAGGGAAATGCACCAGAATGGTTTCGGAGAGACATATTGGTATGGCCCGATTTCGGAAATTTGCATAAGATTGTGCCAATCAAAGCCGTTATATCATTTAGGCTCCAAGTCAAGACTACTTGGAAAGTAGAGGGTTTTATCACACATCCTAAACCGAAAGAATTTGAGGAGCTCTGTCAGGTGATTGAAGAACCTGTAGATGAAGATACGGATGTATGGCTGAATGACGCTATGTCGTCCCATTGTGCTGTCGTTGATGATTTTTAACAAATATCGACATTTCCTATATTTTGCACTTTATTACTTGTGAAGAGAATAAATGAATTTTTAAAAACTTAATACTTCGTTCCGATTTCATGATAAGTCTTAAATCGTTTCATAGAACGAACCCCCTTTGCCTCCTCTATCCATTGCGCTAATAAAAAAAATCAGTCATTTTGGAGCTGAGTTTTCAAAATAGTGGGTGCAAGAAGTTGGCGGCCTAGTATTACCCGCCAACTTTGGAACCCCCAACCTTGGAACCATTTCTCGGTATGACGTCATGAACCCTTTATGACGTCATAACTCCCTAATGACGTCACGTGGAGTGACGTCACATATCTCATTTGAAACGGGAAGTAAGATGCATTGTGGGTCGGGTATTAATGGTGGCCGGAAGTCCACAATGCGCATGCGCAACAAAAAAAAAAAAAATCTTTTGTGTTTGGAGGCGGGAAAGTGATATATCCAAGGGAGATAATAAAAAAAAAAAAAAATAAAAATTTTAAAAATTACGAAGTCACGGTACGAAGCCGGTGTTATCGGGGAACAACTCTGCCGAAGGCAGAGGGGCGCCGCAGGCAGGATCTTATAGCACCCGAAGGGTGCACATCCTTGTTCCTGTGTCATCCTGATTGGTTAATATCAGTCCTCTCCACGAGAGTGGAAGGAAGTTGATTGATCAATCTCTATCCATCACATCAATCGCCTCCCCTACATTCTTTGCATTATGTCTTGCCGCCGGTGCTCCGATATCATGCCGCGAAGTTCTCCCTTTTGAGTCCATGGGTGACTCTGAGTCAACATTAGGTGTACTCCCGAAGCGAAGCGAGGGAGTGCTTCGCTTCAGGATGTAGTCCCGAAGGGACTACTTTGCTTGAAGTGATTCCATGGACGCAAAGTTAGGGTTAGTAGGTTCATTGCATTGTTAGCAATGTAAACCTCATCTGATTGGTCAATCACACTATATAATGACATCAAGTACCGTGATCAACATCACAATGGCAAGAGCTGTGCGACGAACCGGACGTACGAAGTTCGTGAGGAGTAACAGGCAACGGGTTTACGGGCGGAGACGGAAATACTATAAGAAACGTAATTCCAAGCCCAGAACCGTGCCGCGTAAAAGGAAGACTAAACTGCCTATTGGTATGAATTATCAAGGGCCCCGATACGTGAATCTGATTGGCTCCACGGCATACGTGTTCAAATTTACAAAAAATAGATCTCAGCTGACAACACCTGCAATGTGGATGCCTGATTATAAAAACTGTCCTACTTCAGTTTATAATGTCTGGATGTCTTCTCAGCAGCGCCGTATAATGTCTGTCCATTATTATGCTACAGATATAAAGCTTATGAAATGGGTCGGTATACCTGATACAGATTTGTATACCCAAATTGATACTAATGCTTACGCTCCTGTGTATTTGTTCATGGACCCAGCTGTCAGATATTGGGATATGTCTTTGATGACGGCTCTGGATATCGCTGCATCTACAAAACCACTTAAATTGGATGCAAGTGGTTCTTGCAAATACCACTCTCTATTTAAATGGAAACCCTCTGTTATAGAGACCACACATAATTCCATAGCTACTCTTGGCACAAAGTACTTGGATATAAATGACTTCATCAATTCCTGTAGACCACGAGCTAACAGGTTAGGGAGTCAGGGAAATGCACCAGAATGGTTTCGGAGAGACATATTGGTATGGCCCGATTTCGGAAATTTGCATAAGATTGTGCCAATCAAAGCCGTTATATCATTTAGGCTCCAAGTCAAGACTACTTGGAAAGTAGAGGGTTTTATCACACATCCTAAACCGAAAGAATTTGAGGAGCTCTGTCAGGTGATTGAAGAACCTGTAGATGAAGATACGGATGTATGGCTGAATGACGCTATGTCGTCCCATTGTGCTGTCGTTGATGATTTTTAACAAATATCGACATTTCCTATATTTTGCACTTTATTACTTGTGAAGAGAATAAATGAATTTTTAAAAACTTAATACTTCGTTCCGATTTCATGATAAGTCTTAAATCGTTTCATAGAACGAACCCCCTTTGCCTCCTCTATCCATTGCGCTAATAAAAAAAATCAGTCATTTTGGAGCTGAGTTTTCAAAATAGTGGGTGCAAGAAGTTGGCGGCCTAGTATTACCCGCCAACTTTGGAACCCCCAACCTTGGAACCATTTCTCGGTATGACGTCATGAACCCTTTATGACGTCATAACTCCCTAATGACGTCACGTGGAGTGACGTCACATATCTCATTTGAAACGGGAAGTAAGATGCATTGTGGGTCGGGTATTAATGGCGGCCGGAAGTCCACAATGCGCATGCGCAACAAAAAAAAAAAAAAAATCTTTTGTGTTTGGAGGCGGGAAAGTGATATATCCAAGGGAGATAATAAAAAAAAAAAAAAATAAAAATTTTAAAAATTACGAAGTCACGGTACGAAGCCGGTGTTATCGGGGAACAACTCTGCCGAAGGCAGAGGGGCGCCGCAGGCAGGATCTTATAGCACCCGAAGGGTGCACATCCTTGTTCCTGTGTCATCCTGATTGGTTAATATCAGTCCTCTCCACGAGAGTGGAAGGAAGTTGATTGATCAATCTCTATCCATCACATCAATCGCCTCCCCTACATTCTTTGCATTATGTCTTGCCGCCGGTGCTCCGATATCATGCCGCGAAGTTCTCCCTTTTGAGTCCATGGGTGACTCTGAGTCAACATTAGGTGTACTCCCGAAGCGAAGCGAGGGAGTGCTTCGCTTCAGGATGTAGTCCCGAAGGGACTACTTTGCTTGAAGTGATTCCATGGACGCAAAGTTAGGGTTAGTAGGTTCATTGCATTGTTAGCAATGTAAACCTCATCTGATTGGTCAATCACACTATATAATGACATCAAGTACCGTGATCAACATCACAATGGCAAGAGCTGTGCGACGAACCGGACGTACGAAGTTCGTGAGGAGTAACAGGCAACGGGTTTACGGGCGGAGACGGAAATACTATAAGAAACGTAATTCCAAGCCCAGAACCGTGCCGCGTAAAAGGAAGACTAAACTGCCTATTGGTATGAATTATCAAGGGCCCCGATACGTGAATCTGATTGGCTCCACGGCATACGTGTTCAAATTTACAAAAAATAGATCTCAGCTGACAACACCTGCAATGTGGATGCCTGATTATAAAAACTGTCCTACTTCAGTTTATAATGTCTGGATGTCTTCTCAGCAGCGCCGTATAATGTCTGTCCATTATTATGCTACAGATATAAAGCTTATGAAATGGGTCGGTATACCTGATACAGATTTGTATACCCAAATTGATACTAATGCTTACGCTCCTGTGTATTTGTTCATGGACCCAGCTGTCAGATATTGGGATATGTCTTTGATGACGGCTCTGGATATCGCTGCATCTACAAAACCACTTAAATTGGATGCAAGTGGTTCTTGCAAATACCACTCTCTATTTAAATGGAAACCCTCTGTTATAGAGACCACACATAATTCCATAGCTACTCTTGGCACAAAGTACTTGGATATAAATGACTTCATCAATTCCTGTAGACCACGAGCTAACAGGTTAGGGAGTCAGGGAAATGCACCAGAATGGTTTCGGAGAGACATATTGGTATGGCCCGATTTCGGAAATTTGCATAAGATTGTGCCAATCAAAGCCGTTATATCATTTAGGCTCCAAGTCAAGACTACTTGGAAAGTAGAGGGTTTTATCACACATCCTAAACCGAAAGAATTTGAGGAGCTCTGTCAGGTGATTGAAGAACCTGTAGATGAAGATACGGATGTATGGCTGAATGACGCTATGTCGTCCCATTGTGCTGTCGTTGATGATTTTTAACAAATATCGACATTTCCTATATTTTGCACTTTATTACTTGTGAAGAGAATAAATGAATTTTTAAAAACTTAATACTTCGTTCCGATTTCATGATAAGTCTTAAATCGTTTCATAGAACGAACCCCCTTTGCCTCCTCTATCCATTGCGCTAATAAAAAAAATCAGTCATTTTGGAGCTGAGTTTTCAAAATAGTGGGTGCAAGAAGTTGGCGGCCTAGTATTACCCGCCAACTTTGGAACCCCCAACCTTGGAACCATTTCTCGGTATGACGTCATGAACCCTTTATGACGTCATAACTCCCTAATGACGTCACGTGGAGTGACGTCACATATCTCATTTGAAACGGGAAGTAAGATGCATTGTGGGTCGGGTATTAATGGCGGCCGGAAGTCCACAATGCGCATGCGCAACAAAAAAAAAAAAAAAATCTTTTGTGTTTGGAGGCGGGAAAGTGATATATCCAAGGGAGATAATAAAAAAAAAAAAAAATAAACATTTTAAAAATTACGAAGTCACGGTACGAAGCCGGTGTTATCGGGGAACAACTCTGCCGAAGGCAGAGGGGCGCCGCAGGCAGGATCTTATAGCACCCGAAGGGTGCACATCCTTGTTCCTGTGTCATCCTGATTGGTTAATATCAGTCCTCTCCACGAGAGTGGAAGGAAGTTGATTGATCAATCTCTATCCATCACATCAATCGCCTCCCCTACATTCTTTGCATTATGTCTTGCCGCCGGTGCTCCGATATCATGCCGCGAAGTTCTCCCTTTTGAGTCCATGGGTGACTCTGAGTCAACATTAGGTGTACTCCCGAAGCGAAGCGAGGGAGTGCTTCGCTTCAGGATGTAGTCCCGAAGGGACTACTTTGCTTGAAGTGATTCCATGGACGCAAAGTTAGGGTTAGTAGGTTCATTGCATTGTTAGCAATGTAAACCTCATCTGATTGGTCAATCACACTATATAATGACATCAAGTACCGTGATCAACATCACAATGGCAAGAGCTGTGCGACGAACCGGACGTACGAAGTTCGTGAGGAGTAACAGGCAACGGGTTTACGGGCGGAGACGGAAATACTATAAGAAACGTAATTCCAAGCCCAGAACCGTGCCGCGTAAAAGGAAGACTAAACTGCCTATTGGTATGAATTATCAAGGGCCCCGATACGTGAATCTGATTGGCTCCACGGCATACGTGTTCAAATTTACAAAAAATAGATCTCAGCTGACAACACCTGCAATGTGGATGCCTGATTATAAAAACTGTCCTACTTCAGTTTATAATGTCTGGATGTCTTCTCAGCAGCGCCGTATAATGTCTGTCCATTATTATGCTACAGATATAAAGCTTATGAAATGGGTCGGTATACCTGATACAGATTTGTATACCCAAATTGATACTAATGCTTACGCTCCTGTGTATTTGTTCATGGACCCAGCTGTCAGATATTGGGATATGTCTTTGATGACGGCTCTGGATATCGCTGCATCTACAAAACCACTTAAATTGGATGCAAGTGGTTCTTGCAAATACCACTCTCTATTTAAATGGAAACCCTCTGTTATAGAGACCACACATAATTCCATAGCTACTCTTGGCACAAAGTACTTGGATATAAATGACTTCATCAATTCCTGTAGACCACGAGCTAACAGGTTAGGGAGTCAGGGAAATGCACCAGAATGGTTTCGGAGAGACATATTGGTATGGCCCGATTTCGGAAATTTGCATAAGATTGTGCCAATCAAAGCCGTTATATCATTTAGGCTCCAAGTCAAGACTACTTGGAAAGTAGAGGGTTTTATCACACATCCTAAACCGAAAGAATTTGAGGAGCTCTGTCAGGTGATTGAAGAACCTGTAGATGAAGATACGGATGTATGGCTGAATGACGCTATGTCGTCCCATTGTGCTGTCGTTGATGATTTTTAACAAATATCGACATTTCCTATATTTTGCACTTTATTACTTGTGAAGAGAATAAATGAATTTTTAAAAACTTAATACTTCGTTCCGATTTCATGATAAGTCTTAAATCGTTTCATAGAACGAACCCCCTTTGCCTCCTCTATCCATTGCGCTAATAAAAAAAATCAGTCATTTTGGAGCTGAGTTTTCAAAATAGTGGGTGCAAGAAGTTGGCGGCCTAGTATTACCCGCCAACTTTGGAACCCCCAACCTTGGAACCATTTCTCGGTATGACGTCATGAACCCTTTATGACGTCATAACTCCCTAATGACGTCACGTGGAGTGACGTCACATATCTCATTTGAAACGGGAAGTAAGATGCATTGTGGGTCGGGTATTAATGGTGGCCGGAAGTCCACAATGCGCATGCGCAACAAAAAAAAAAAAAAAATATTTTGTGTTTGGAGGCGGGAAAGTGATATATCCAAGGGAGATAATAAAAAAAAAAAAAATAAAAATTTTAAAAATTACGAAGTCACGGTACGAAGCCGGTGTTATCGGGGAACAACTCTGCCGAAGGCAGAGGGGCGCCGCAGGCAGGATCTTATAGCACCCGAAGGGTGCACATCCTTGTTCCTGTGTCATCCTGATTGGTTAATATCAGTCCTCTCCACGAGAGTGGAAGGAAGTTGATTGATCAATCTCTATCCATCACATCAATCGCCTCCCCTACATTCTTTGCATTATGTCTTGCCGCCGGTGCTCCGATATCATGCCGCGAAGTTCTCCCTTTTGAGTCCATGGGTGACTCTGAGTCAACATTAGGTGTACTCCCGAAGCGAAGCGAGGGAGTGCTTCGCTTCAGGATGTAGTCCCGAAGGGACTACTTTGCTTGAAGTGATTCCATGGACGCAAAGTTAGGGTTAGTAGGTTCATTGCATTGTTAGCAATGTAAACCTCATCTGATTGGTCAATCACACTATATAATGACATCAAGTACCGTGATCAACATCACAATGGCAAGAGCTGTGCGACGAACCGGACGTACGAAGTTCGTGAGGAGTAACAGGCAACGGGTTTACGGGCGGAGACGGAAATACTATAAGAAACGTAATTCCAAGCCCAGAACCGTGCCGCGTAAAAGGAAGACTAAACTGCCTATTGGTATGAATTATCAAGGGCCCCGATACGTGAATCTGATTGGCTCCACGGCATACGTGTTCAAATTTACAAAAAATAGATCTCAGCTGACAACACCTGCAATGTGGATGCCTGATTATAAAAACTGTCCTACTTCAGTTTATAATGTCTGGATGTCTTCTCAGCAGCGCCGTATAATGTCTGTCCAATACGATACGTGAATCTGCCAAGAGTAGCTATGGAATTATGTGTGGTCTCTATAACAGAGGGTTTCCATTTAAATAGAGAGTGGTATTTGCAAGAACCACTTGCATCCAATTTAAGTGGTTTTGTAGATGCAGCGATATCCAGAGCCGTCATCAAAGACATATCCCAATATCTGACAGCTGGGTCCATGAACAAATACACAGGAGCGTAAGCATTAGTATCAATTTGGGTATACAAATCTGTATCAGGTATACCGACCCATTTCATAAGCTTTATATCTGTAGCATAATAATGGACAGACATTATACGGCGCTGCTGAGAAGACATCCAGACATTATAAACTGAAGTAGGACAGTTTTTATAATCAGGCATCCACATTGCAGGTGTTGTCAGCTGAGATCTATTTTTTGTAAATTTGAACACATATGCCGTGGAGCCAATCAGATTCACGTATCGGGGCCCTTGATAATTCATACCAATAGGCAGTTTAGTCTTCCTTTTACGCGGCACGGTTCTGGGCTTGGAATTACGTTTCTTATAGTATTTCCGTCTCCGCCCGTAAACCCGTTGCCTGTTACTCCTCACGAACTTCGTACGTCCGGTTCGTCGCACAGCTCTTGCCATTGTGATGTTGATCACGGTACTTGATGTCATTATATAGTGTGATTGACCAATCAGATGAGGTTTACATTGCTAACAATGCAATGAACCTACTAACCCTAACTTTGCGTCCATGGAATCACTTCAAGCAAAGTAGTCCCTTCGGGACTACATCCTGAAGCGAAGCACTCCCTCGCTTCGCTTCGGGAGTACACCTAATGTTGACTCAGAGTCACCCATGGACTCAAAAGGGAGAACTTCGCGGCATGATATCGGAGCACCGGCGGCAAGACATAATGCAAAGAATGTAGGGGAGGCGATTGATGTGATGGATAGAGATTGATCAATCAACTTCCTTCCACTCTCGTGGAGAGGACTGATATTAACCAATCAGGATGACACAGGAACAAGGATGTGCACCCTTCGGGTGCTATAAGATCCTGCCTGCGGCGCCCCTCTGCCTTCGGCAGAGTTGTTCCCCGCGCGCGGACAGACAGGCATATATATATATATATATATATATATATATATATATATATATATATATATATATATATATATATATATATATATATATATATATATATATATATATATATATATATACGCGGGTGGGATTCATGAATGTATACGATACATTTAAACACAGCAGTGATTTTGATGTTTACAGCATTGTTCACGACCCATCACCAGCATTCGCTACGGCTGCATATGGAATGTAGGTGTGAGTGAAAGTCACTCATGAACCCAAGGTATCCTTAGAGAGTAGGTAGGTAGTAATGTAGTGAAATAGGGACTGGCGCACTTTAGATTAGAGCTGCGATACGCGCTAGCCTAATGCTCACGCAATTAATGTCATACTCAGACACACTCTTCAGATGCCGTCTTGAAGATAATGTCGCTAGCTTAAAGATCAGTGTAACTCAGAGCAAACCATCCCATATCAGCCGTAGGAAGACACGAATAGCTAAGTAATGGCATACTCAATGGCTCTGCTAGGCAAAGGTTTAGATAATTTCAGAAATATATATTCACCTCGCCATTTTCTCTTCAGGCTGTGTGTCATGAACTACGCCAGGCTCACGATGCATCTCGGCAACAATTGGTACAATTTGTCTCGACTCTTTTGAAATGGTGACCCAGGCAGACAGAATCTGGATAAATGAAATATATGGAGAGTGAACGGCTTCGGGCGTGGCGTGGGCCACCTGTTTACAATATTCGAATGTAGCACAGGAGCATTAGACTCAAACTAACGCTTTTTTGAGGGGGAATTGTTGCAAAGGATTAATTGTTCAGGAGAGCGCCGAGAAATTATATCCATGACTTCAGCACGCACGCACGCACGCACGCACGCACGCACGCACGCACGCACGCACGCACGCACGCACGCACGCACGCACGCACGCACGCACGCACGCACGCACGCACGCACGCACGCACGCACGCACGCACGCTCGCACGCACGCACGCACGCACGCACGCACGCACGCACGCATGCTCGCACGCACGCACGCACGCACGCACGCACGCACGCACGCACGCACGCACGCACGCACGCACGCACGCACGCACGCACGCACGCGCGCGCGCACGCACGCACGCACGCACGCACGCACGCACGCACGCACGCACGCACGCACGCACGCACGTACCAACGCACGCACGCACGCACGCACGCACGCACGCACGCACGCACGCACGCACGCACGCACGCACGCACGCACGCACGCACGCACGCACGCACGCACGCACGCACGCACGCACGCACGCACGCACGCACGCACGCACGCACGCACGCACGCACGCACGCACGCACGCACGCACGCACGCACGCACGCACGCACGCACATGGTTTAAACCGTCCGCCCAAAATAGTTTTTGGACACCTTAAATTGTCCAAAACTGTCCAAAACCTAAAATATTGGTATAAAAAATATTTTTCTGAAATGTAATTTTCTTAAAACAACTATATAGCATTTAGACACATACAGGTACATGTACATATTGATGGATGGTTATCTACACGTATTTTTGGATACTTTATTGCTATATAATAATAATAATAATAATAGTCTAAAAGGACACATATGATTTCAATAAATTAGGAGTCTTATTTGCTTCTTTCTATAATCCATGGGTTAATTTTTTTCAACTTTTGTTTGTCTTAAATGTTTTAACTCTGTATATTTCGACCAGTTGTGTTAAACCCACAGACACCCTATTTAATCAATAATGTAAACATATTAGACTACCTATGTACAGCTAGATGTTTATATTATTGAGAACTGTCTCTGTGTCTAAATCTATTTCTTGCAAAATGTTCATGGCCTATGGAAGAATCTTAAACTCATAGAGAAAATATAGTCTGCTAAGATGTTGTTTCAACAATCAACTGATGACCCTTGCTCTCTAAGGCTATTTTAGAATGCACTACTCAGTACACACATTAGCTATGTTTACATAAGATCTTATGCAAATTTGGGATTAAGGCATTAAGCTGATAGAATATAAATTAGATTCTTCATGTTTTCATCTAACCTCAGTTAATGCTAGATATCAATTAGACAATTAGTAAAAAGATATCCTTGTGCTACATTAATCTTTGAATTCTTCTGTTGTCCTGAATATGTATGTGTTGATGGTATTTGAAATAGTTAATATGTATTTCAAAGGTGGTAGGCCTAAGGATCCAATTTGAAAGCACTTTTTGGAAGTTAAGATTAATGGCAAACAAATGGCTAGGTGTAGAGAGTGTGAGTACACAGTTGTCAACAAGGTAGCAAGGATGAAAATACACTATGAGAAGCAGGAGAAGTCTACTGAAAGTCCTGTTGAACAGGCTGATACAGAGAGTGCAGACACACATATCAGCAAACACATCAAGATTTTGAAGGTAAATAAAATTAATGCTTAACCCCTTGCCCCCTAATGTCAATAATTAAAAATTCGATATTTTATTGTGACTATACCAAGGAAACTGGTTTTCATTTTTCAACAATTTTGTTGAGCGATGACAAATCTGTTGAAAATAAAAAAACAGTTTATCTTTTAATTTTATTTGAAAAATGTTTTTTGTTGACATTGGAGTGCTAGGAGTCCAATATATCTAATACATGCCTTAACCCTTTCACCGATAAATTCCTCAGCTATCCTTTTCAAGGACACTATGCGGGAAAACTGCAGTTGTTATTACACCACAAAAACATCCATTACCGTTCAATCACTACTTGCTAAATCAATTATTTGCATTTTGCTATCAGAATAAGATTTGTATGCCAGCATACACACCTCCCCATGCCTAATCCTATTCCTATGGACCCTCAACCAGGCTACTGGTTGAGTCCCACCTCCAGCCTACCATCAGGTATAGACTGGCACCAGTCTATACTCACCTCATAGTGATGCGTGTCGCTACGCGCACTCACGCATGCGCATCAGAGCCCGAATAGGAAACAGATTCACTTTTCTAAATTTAAGTGCAAAATATTTAAAGTCTGATTCCCAAATCTTACCACGCGGGGTGGTTGAGGCCGGGTCGTAGTGATTGAATGGTAAGTATGTTTTTATAGTGGTTAATAAAACAACAGACCAACCCGCAAGGGGGGTCTGTGGGGGTTGTTATTACACCACAAAAACATCCATTACCGTTCAATCACTACTTGCTAAACCCGTAGATTTGGTCAGTGCCCCCTGTCCACATAAGGTGGGAGGAGATTTGAGAATCAATAAACCGGGATAAAAATCAAACCAATCTTATCCCTATGTTATTGACATAACATATTAGTGTATTTAGCTCAATCACAACGTGATTAGCAAATAAGAACAAGTTGAACTTAAAGAAATAACTAAAAACCAAAAGAAGACTTACCATTTCTCACCGACGCAGTCTTTTAATGAAAATGGTGGAAAGTGATTGGTAAATAGTCTTCGGCTTTTTTGGTTAACAAACAAGGATAAATTAAATCAATCTTATCCAAATGTTAACAACATAACCTAATATAGCATTTAGCTCAATCACACCGTAATTAGCAAATACGAACAACTTGAACTTAAAAGAAATAACTAAAAACCAAAAGAAGACTCTCCCCCTATCTCACAGACGCATAGTCCTAACGAAAATGGTGGGAAGTACTTGGTAAATAGTCTTCGGCTTTTTTAGTTAACAAACAAGGATAAAATTAAATCAATCTTATCCAAATGCTAATAACGTAACCTAATAGTGCATTTAGCTCAATCACACCATGATTAGCCTGCACTCTGGTCTTTGAGCTAACAGGATGTAAGGTGTATTCACATTTCCATCCTGCTACCTGCATGATCTCATCTAAAGACGATCCCTCAAACAGAGCGAAAGAAGTAGCCATACCTCTAACGTCATCGGGAGGGAGCATCCATCTTCTGAAGGGAGCAATACAACCAGCGAACCAGAACACTCCGTGCTTCTATTCAAATATGTTCCTTGTCCCCAAGAGCACGGGGGATGAAGACCCATACTCAATCTCAGGCCATTAAACTGGTTTATCCATACGCCTCGGTTCCAGATGGAAACACCGAGGTCAGTAATGGCGGGATTGAGGAAGGGAATGTGGTGTGTGTCGATCGATCTGAAGGATGCATATTTCCACATTCCTATGAACCGGAGTTGGCACAGGTTTCTGAGATTTGCGTTTCAGAATCAAGTATGGGAGTTTACTGTTCTCCCGTTTGGCCTGTCGACAGCTCCGAGGGTTTTCACAAGAGTGGTCCATGCGGTGACAGCGTTTCTCAGAAAAGAGAACGTGGCGCTACACACCTACATAGACGACTGGCTGCTCAAGGCAGACTCTGCAGCCAGGTTGAACGTGGATACTGCTCTGACTCTGAAGTTACTTTCAGATCTAGGCTGGATAGTCAGCAAGGAGAAATCCGAGTTGACTCCCACTCAACATTTCGTTTATTTGGGGATGCGATTCGATCTCGAGGAGGGCAGGGTTTACCCGTCAGAGCCCAGAGTGGTGTCTCTGTTAGCCATCCTCAAGAGTTTTCGAGTGGGAAACCACATTCAGGCGAGGCGGTTTCTTCAGATGCTGGGCATGATGGTCTCCATGGAGCAAGTGATCCCGTACGCTGCTCTAATGCGAAGACGTATCCAGTTGTATCTGATGTCTCTGTGGAAACAGAGAACAGAACCCCTGTCAAAACTGGTGCCAGTTTTGGAGCCGATAATATCGCATCTTGTATGGTGGAAACAGCGTCAGAATCTCCTAGTAGGGGTTTCGCTGCACCTACCACACCCCCAGCTGTCCGTGTACACGGATGCATCGCTGGAGGGGTGGGGGGCCAGCCTGGGAGAACACCGGGTCTCGGGCACATGGACTCTCCAAGAGAGTCAGCTGCATATCAATCTATTGGAAATGATGGCAGTGGAACTGGCGTTGGAAGAGTTTCTTCCGATGATCAGGGGCAAGGTGATATTGATACGGTCGGACAATTCGACGGTAGTATCATACATAAATCGCCAAGGCGGGACCAGGTGACCCACACTGTGTATCAAAGTGTGGCACTTGATTCAATGGTGCAGGAATTACTCGGTTGTTTTGAAAGCAGCTCACATTCCTGGCCGATTGAACATTCTGGTGGATGCTTTGTCTCGCAGACAGAGAATTCTGCCAACAGAATGGTCCCTCAACCCTCCAGTTCTACGAAGGATCTTCGAGCATTGGGGCAAACCCAACGTGGACTTGTTCGCCACAAGGGAAAATGTTCAAATCATGACTTATGTCTCGCCGATTCCAGATCCAAATGCCGTCGATACAGACACTCTGGCGATAAGCTGGAGAGGGATGCACGCTTACGCGTACCCACCCACCATCCTTCTGCCGAAGGTATTGTGAAAATCAGGGAGGAACCCTGTCTGGTCCTGCTAATAGCGCCGTATTGGCCAAGCAGGGCGTGGTTCACGGATCTGCTAGATCTGCTGGTGGAAGATCCAGTGCAGTTGCCCGAGATGCCGAACATAATCTCCCAAGCCAAGGGACGCTTCCTACACGAGCGTCCCGAAATGTTCAAATTGACTGCGTGGATGTTATCAGACAATGTTCCACATCGGAAGGCTTTTCTCGACAGGCTGCTGATTTCATCGTGGCTGCCAGAAGGAGGTCAACCTTCAAGTAATATAACAACAAGGTTAACAGATTTGCAGACTGGTGTGAAGAAAAGAGTATTGATACCTTTCAATCCACTATTCAGCAAATAGCAGACTTTCTCTGTGAGCTGTTCTTTTCAGAACTAGCTCCCGTCACAATTGCTGGATACAAGTCAGCTTTGGCATCAGTTATCCCTTGTCTAGCCAACAGGGATAGTCAGGAGGTGGCCCAGTTAAATGTGATGGTGAAGGGAATGAGCAATCTCCGACTGAGACAACCGGTAGTCATTCCAGCCTGGAGTCTATCTTTAGTGCTTAATGTACTGGCCAAGCACCCTTTCGAACCATTGCGTTCGGCTAGTCTAAAGCATTTGACTCTAAAGGCGGTTTTTATATTGGCAGCTTCCTCAGCTAGAAGGCGCTGTGAGATCCATGCGCTTTCGGCAGAGAGGGACCGATTTATTGTCTCCGGAGAGGGTTTGCGTCTTCTGCCAAGAGCAGAGTTTATGTCAAAGAATCAATCTTTGAGATATCCCGGCAAACCGATCATAATACCGAAGTTAACTAGGTTTGATCGTGATGCCAGTGTATGGTGCCCGGTTCGTGCTTTGACTAAGTACAGAAAACGGACTGACTCGTTACGGTCGAGCGATAGACATCTGTGGGACTGCCATAAGAAGCCTTATGGCGCCGCATCCATGGATACTATCTCTCGTTGGGTAGTCGAATGTATTCAGACTACTCATGAGATGGCGACTTGGCACCAGGTGCAAGGCGCAAGGGCACACGATGTTAGAGGAATAGCCGCCTCGACCGCTTTTTACAGTGGTGTTCCGTTAGAGGACATCATGGCCGTTGCACAATGGCACTGTGAGTCCTCATTTACGGATTACTATATGAGGTTTGTGTCAGACTCAGCCAATCCACTCGCTTTAGCTGTTTTGAGACGATAGTTAAGTGACCACACTGCTCTTCACCCTTTTTTCACTTTGGTAAGAAAAGAACCTAAAGCAGGCATGGTCGAGCGTGAGGATGACAACCAGATTGTGTCACTGCTGGCCGGACCAGTGAATGGTTGGAGGCGGTACGTATGAAGTCCAATTATCATAAGGTAATTCAATAGTGAGAGTTTTTTGTATTATGTCTATATATCATGTTCATTTATCTTATATATTCATGCTCATTCCCAGGCTAATACATGTGAATATGCAAGGAGCAGTTAACCATCTTGGCATATTTGTGTTTCAGGCGAGATACATGTTCGTGAGTTCTCTCCCTTTTCTTAGGAGAAAAAGGGCGTGGGGGGGGGGTAGGGCAGTGATGCGAATGTGATTCGGTTCCGTTAACTTGACGGTCCTTTTATGTCTCCGTTAGTCAAGTTTTAAGTCTAAATCTTTCTCCAAGGGGCAAAAGTAGCATTTATGGCTTGCCCCTTCCCACCAGGTTACTGATCAAATTTGGTGTATATCAGAAGTAACAGAATGGTGAATATTGATCGAAGGAGAATGCAGGAAATTTCAATTTCCCTTTCTCCGAGATCTAACAATACTCACCATTCTGTTACGGACCCAGCCTCTCAGCCCCACGGAGGCAAGCCATGGATTTATCTTGTTTGGTGGCTATGCAAACAATATGAGCTCTATGGTAGACGGGTACGCGCAGTTGGGAGCCGAGTATCCGGTTCCAAGGAGTCGGTAAAGCTTTCTAAGTCTATAGTCCTAGAGCCAGCTGTCAAGACCAGCAGTATATCAGAAGTAACAGAGTGGTGAGTATTGTTAGATCTCGGAGAAAGGGAAATTGAAATTTCCTGCATACCTCTTTACTACTCTTAATTCAGAACCACCAGTTCAGTCTGTAATTTTTTCTAGTGCTCATTATGTGAAAGTGGCCCCAATTTAGTCATGATAATCTCTTTAAAATGAGGTCATACATCATTGAATATCATCTCAATCATAGATAACTTGAGTTATTTGTTTATATAATAATTACATTAAAATGAGAATAATATATTACTCATTTTATTGTTGTAGTTTCAGTGAGTATTGCAAACTGAAGAAGGCGATTGAAATGGCATTCCTCTACTTTAGATCAAGCCATGGCTTTAGATATGCAATTTGTTTTAGTATGTCTCATTCTCTTAATTGCCAGTTAGTTTCTCAAGTTGTGGATGGTCATCATTATTTTGGATTGTCACTTAATGATGATGAAATCTCATTAATTGTGCGACTTTGTATCTTAAATAATCTAACTTATTGGATTTCATAAAACTTGAAGGTAATATTTTACAATTGTGATTATTAGGATTAACTACTAGCATATTTTCATTAACTTGCTATATGGGTCAAATACACCCCTCACAAAAAAATGAAAAAAGTCGAAGCTTAAAATTATGTATGCATGACTGAAAAAATACATATTGACAACGCTTCTGACCAGCCTTATCCACACGCTTCCGAGTCTGCTTGCACTACTACTTCTGATTATGACTGTTGTTAAGCTGTGTTCATATGTTTTATTACAAACAAAACATTTCTGTGAGAAGGATTAAATGAACCAGATATAATATTCATGGAAAATCAACTCGGAAATTTTAGAAAGCAGTACTTATGCACATTAATATTTATCTGTAGAGGCATAATATGTATCTGTAGAGGCATACTCAAGAGTACATGTGCAATTACTAATATATTTTATGATTCCATGTTTTACTAACAATGCTTTTGAATGAATCGATTGAGATCATGGTTTATATAAAGGTACCACCTATATAAGGAGGTCAATATGTCATGCTTTTGGGCCAACCTTGCCACCGTTCAATCATTTCTTTGAAACTATTAGTGAAGTATTCAGTCAGTACTGTTCCAGACATATTTTCTATCAGATGAGATACTAATCTGCCCAATGCCTGATATAGTTGACTACATGAAACATTTTCATCCAAATCTTCCTATAACATATCCACATATTCTTCTATCAGACGAAATCAAAATCTGGGCCAATCTGAAACTGGATGTGGATTGATACCAAAATCTAGTCAAGTTGTGCATTCTCTATGCCCAACATTTTTCACAAGTTTTGTTCAAATCAGTGTTTAAGTTTATATCCCATATGTGTAATATGATTAGTACCAAATTTAGAATTGTGTTCATTCCTTGTAGGCTGATTGTCACAATCAATGTGCATAGAATGGTTCTTCACTTGATGGCATACCCTTCACACTTATCCACATGCAGTTTATTCGGTGATTTATAAAATGGAGGATGGAATTGTGTTTACTGTGTGATAGCGTGCAAGAGTAGCAATCAGAGGACATTGTGTCTAGAGATGTTGCAATCAAAGGACCTGTGTGTGTGTCTTCGCTTTATATGACGAACAAAGGACTTGCTTAGCACACACAGTTATCATTATCAACCTATTTACTTATGTAAGTTGTAACAAATAGAGGACTGTGTGCATGGTGAGATAGAATGATAGAATAAATGTGTTAAACAATGTTAAATGACAAAGCTTCAGACCAATGAACCTTGAAGAAAGATTTAGTTGACACAGCTAACTGCACACGTTTGGTTTTACCTGACAAATTCAGAAAGATGTCAATAATTAAATAAACATGCATTTACCACATATGGTCGCTAAGTTTGAGATATGATTGAAATGTAGACTTAGCTTTAATACTGTGTGTCAATATGTGATATACTATAATTGTATTTGTATTTGAAAGATGATATTTAGATTTGCTAAAATTGAGAATGGCGTATTTGTATTTATATTTGAACGAACTAGAAATCCCGTTTTTGTATTTGTTCACCGGCATTGGACCGGCCACTTATAAAGAAATATTTCACAGAAGAAAATATTTAACATACACGGAAGAAATACTTTGACACTAACTGCTGAAATTTGGATCCAACTTCTGTTAGATACATTTGCTGTTTTGAAGCTGTTAAGAAACTAGAATGCCTTGTCCTACATGTGTTAGGGATGTGGCTTCTAATAGGCGATTTCTAGCAGGCTGGTTCTTCACTTGATAGCATAGCCTACACCTCTCTCTAAATGTACATGAAATTTATTCAGTGATTTACACAATGAGGGGATGGAGGGTGTGTTTACTGTGTGGTAGTCTAGCAATCAGAGAACATTGTGTCTATAGATGTAGCAATCAAATGACATGGGTGTTTTCACTTTATATGACGAACTAAGGACTTGCTTAGCACACAAACCTCTCAATCTTATATATTGATGTAAGTTGTAACAAATAGAGGCTTGTCTCTTAACTTTGCATGTTGAGATAAAATGAGAGATTAAATTCGGTAAATAACAAACCTTCAGACCAATGAGCCTCAGAACATGCCAGCCATCTTTAGCTAAATAATATAATTAATTGCCCGGTTGTTTCCGGTTATCAATGTACGAAGCCCAATAATTGATGATTTTAATTAATTTAATTTCACAACATTAGAGTTTACGGAAGCCATGGTTTCGGTGAGTTAGGATGGTATTCTGTTCAAAATAGCTCATAAGATTAGAATAGATGATGTGTTACAACATGTTACTGGCAATTTCCTGGATGCATTGCTGCTGTGAGAGCTCCTTAAAGGTGATCACAGATGAAAATTATAATTTAATAAAAATAGCAAAAAATACAAGATTTATCATATGTTGAGAGTTAAAAACAGTTAGACAAAATTTGACAACCTCTATTTAAAAATGTTGGCTAAGCTCATCGATTCTGACCCGCTACAGAATTCACACTATGACATCATCACATGAATAATTGTCAACTACCTGTGTCAGACTACACCACGTGTGTTTTCCTGTTACATTAAACGGGTGTCTAATAAATGTATTAAGTGGGATATCAACTTTGATATTATTTCTAGTGTAACAAACATTATTCTTTCTCAAGCATCTCATCAACATGAAGGTGTCCGGAGATCTCTTCACTAGTAGTGAATACCATGTAACCCAACATGACCACGAACAAAATAAATCTTTTGTGTCGTATTTCCATCGCGTTAAAACATGCGTCAAATATTTCGCACCTCGCCATAAATTAAAAAGTTTTAATTATTAGCCCGTTAATAATTTGCAGTAGGTTCGTCATAAAAAAATAAATGGGTCAAAGCAAATTAGACGCACCAAAACAAGAGTTTAGGCCCGCCAGAAATTGTCTGGACAATGCGTTCTATATTGCATTTTGTTTTGTATCGCGTGAAAAAAGGACAACATTTTGTTTACCCTTTGCCGCATTTTTAATAAGCTATGTTTGAGGTGTACTGTGGTATTCCCCATTATGTGAACTAATTAAGCAGATGGACCGGCGGCAGGCTACTTTTACGGAAATTTGTGGATGCTTTATGCAAATACGGGTCGCACTTATTTCAAATACTCAGGCACTCCTGGTATATAATCTCAAAAACATATTACTATCAACCCTGATAAGGAGTCGGAGTCACAATATAGAGCACTTTTAGGCTAATTCTTTTTAAATATTTTAATATTGTAATCTGATATGAGGCAAACGCATTTTACATGTATATTAAATTAGGTGGCATTATTTATATTAAGAACATGCCTTGTCGCGTTTATAGGGGTAAATGAAATAGTCCTTTTTAATAATTTGAAGACAGGATAATATTATTATTTTGCATCGAGTGGCAGCCTTGTTCACTTAATAGCACTGCTGCTTTAGAGGGTGGGTGAGGCGGTGCAGTTGACTGGGGAACTATAATTGTCACCGTCACCATTGGTAGGGCCATCATTATTTCCGTCATTACTGATGACTCCGGTCGTTCAAGTATATGGCGTCATAATCGATTAGATCACATGTAGGATGATGTCAGAATTAGAATTGAGAGAAATACTCAGTCATGAAGCTGGAATAGTCCGTCAAGTGTATACATTGTATGTCTTTGATAGATGTACTATTTAATAATCATTCCACCTATTCTATTGAAAACTTTAAAACTAATTTGACTGTGCGCTGACTATGGCAGAAACAGCACTCAGTCAAATTAGTTTCAAAATATTCAACAGGTTAGCTGAGGTTACCTTGTAGGTAGGTGCCTTGCTAATGGTATTCTAGGAATTCAGGGTTCCATCGATTCCAACACAGGCAAATCATGAGCGGAGTTGCCTAAAAATGGACACGGCATAACTAGAAATGTATCTCTCAGTTATTGGTACATGTACCCCTCCATTATCTGCATCAGCATTTTTACTGTCAACATTATCGACATCGTAATCGCGATACTGGTTACTCTCATTATGTCACTTGTCATCACCATCATTGTCACTCATCATCATAGTAAGATACGGTCATCGCCATCATCATTGTCACTGCCATCTATCTTATCATCATCATTGTCATTCACTTGATAGAACTGTACTGTCATCCTCGTCATCACCTTCATTGTAACCATTATTATTATTATTGTTATTGTCAATACTAACACGCATCGTGATTGAGCTCATACAATTGTGATATTTATTTCAAGCCGTTGGTGTGTGTGTGTGGACACAGCCGATGATTAGGTGGTGCTTTGGACTTCCGGGGATAACAAAGGGAGTTCGGATTGGCTGTTCATAAACAAGTCAGTCATTCGTTCTCTCTTTAATTTCACCTGGGTTCACTTTCTGCAGGGACAACCCCGTATCAGGAATGAGGTCGGTGCCAATGAGTCAGGTGTACGCGCGCCATCAAGATGTTGTATCCTATTATGAAGAATAATTGATTTAAACAAAATGGATCCATTGTACATTTTTTACTTCTTTCATTTTCTCTAGAATTGGGCCCAATGAGAAACGAAATTACTGTTGTGGCACGTTTGGCCATACTTAGAGCTATTGACTTCAAACTTGGTGAGTGAGTACCTCTTGGAAAAAGCTAGCATCCATATATTTACTAAGTCAGTCTGATCTACTTTCTGGATAATATACTAGGTGGCTAATAAAGGTTTATGTGGTATATTTCGATAACTTCATCACAAATTGACATTATAAATTGAGAGTAATGTGAAATAATGATGTCAGAAATATGATGAATCAAGAAACAATGTAACAATTGGCATCGAGCATGCACATAGAACGCAGTTCTTACTTTCTATTTCCTGGATTTTAATCAGTTTCAAATTGAAAGGAATTAAGACAATATGCAGCAGTATTTATTAGTGTAATTGTTTTTCATATGTTTATTCATTTAATATGTTTCTTCATATTTCAGAGTGATAAATTGTACAGGTTATGCATATCTCCATCAGCATTTTTACTGTCAACATTATCGACATTGTAATCGCGATACTTGTTACTCGCATCATGTCACTTGTCATCACCATCATTGTCACTCATCATCATAGTAAGATACAGTCATCACCATCATCATTGTCACTGCCATCTGTCTTATCATCATCATTGTCACTCACTTGATAGAACTTTACTCTCATCCTCATCATCACCTTCATTGTAACCATTATTATTAGTATTGTTATTGTCAATACTAACACGCATCGTGATTGAGCTCATAAAATTGTGATATTTATTTCAAGCCGTTGGTGTGTGTGTGTGGACACAGCCGATGATTAGGTCTTGCTTTGGATTTCGGGGGATAACAAAGGGAGTTCGGATTGGCTGTTCATAAACAAGTCAGTCATTCGTTCTCTCTTTAATTTCACCTGGGTTCACTTTCTGCAAGGACCACCAGGTATCAGAAATGAGGTCGGTGCAAATGAGTCAGATGTACGCGCGCCGTCAAGATGTATCCTATTATGAAGAATAATTGATTTAAACAAAATGGATCCATTGTACACCTTTGACTTCTTTCATTTTCTCTAGTATTGGGCCCAATGAGAAACGAAATTACTGTTGTGGCACGTTTGGCCATACTTACATGTAGAGCTATTGACTTCAAACTTGGTGAGCGAGTACCTCTGGGAAAAAGCTAGCATCCATATAATTACTAAGTCAGTCTGATCTACTTTTTGGATAATATACTAGGTGGCTAATAAAGGTTTATGTGGTATATTTCGATAACTTCATCACAAATTGACATTATAAATTGAGAGTGATGTGAAATAATGATGTCAGAAATATGATGAATCAAGAAACAATGTAACAATTGGCATCGAGCATGCACATAGAACTCAGTTCTTACTTTCTATTTCCTGGATTATAATCAGTTTCAAACTGTAAGGAATTGCAATGTATAATCACGCATAAAATATAAGCCCATGATATTAGGCCTATAATAAAGTAAAACTGGTCTATATAGCATGGATTGTCACAGATTAGCAAATACTTAAAGCAGCATGCAAAAATGTAATGTTTATTTGCAAACCAAGATGACTATTATTTACAATTTACCAATGATATGACTGGTTCAGTAAACTAAGCAGTTATTTCACCGGTAAATTTTCAAAAATAGTCTTCTTGATTTGCAAATGGGCAAATGGACTACCGGTACACAAACACTAATGGAAATGTTGCAACATCTTTTAGTATATGCTATTGAGAGCAATACATATTGGGGTTGCTGGCTAATATACAGTGTATGCCCGTTTGCTGACCAAGACTTCAGAAGACTATTTTTGAAGATTTACCAATGAAATAACTGTTTTGGTAATCTAACCTGTCATTCCAGTGGTAAACTTTCAAAAATACCCTTTAGTTGGTCTGCAAATGGACATTATCAAGACACCTACATACATAACAGAAACCCTAATGATGGAACGGTAACATCTTGTTATATATTTATTCACACTATTGACAACAATATAAATTGGGGTGAGCGAACTGAGCTATAAACCATGTACTGGTACATGTATGTCCATTTACTAACTAAGACTCCAAGAGATTACTTTTGAAAATTTACCACTGGAGAGACTGGTTTTGTAACCCAACCAGTCATTTCAGTGGGAAATTTTCAAAAATAGTCTGTTGATTTGTAAATGGACATTTATCAAGACCATTGAGGACGTGCTAGTGATAGAAAGGTTGACCAGCATCTAGTATATTTATTCATCATCAGGCAATGAGCACAATACACTAATTAATGCATATATTGGGATGCGTAAAATGAGTTATATTTTCAAAAATTCTTCATAATGCATTCGTTGTCAATTTGGGGACCCAGACTCCAAGAAGACTATTTTTTTTAATTTACCACCGTAATGACTGGTTCAGTAATCTAGCCAGTCATTCCAGTGGTCAATTTTCAAAAACAGTCTTCTCTTGGTCGGCGCAAAGACACTCCTCAAGATCACTTCATATGAGGTCTTTGACTGACTTGCCCATTAAAGGGTTTACTTTAGCTATTAAATTATTACTAGGCCACCGAGGTGTGGTCAGTCACAAATTGTACTTAACACTTGTCAATTTGTACTCACCTTGGGCTAACAGTGGTAACATGCTAGTGTTAATTTTTGTGAATGACACATGTAGGTAAAACTTTTCTTACTTTGTAACCAAAAATGCGCCAGATCCACCTTGCAACTCTCCTTATGCCATGGCGACCATCATTCATCTGTTCATCAACTTTTGCTTTCAAACACTACTCCTCATTAATCACTTGGCCGATTTCAAACAAATTTGGCTGGAAGGACCCTATGGTCGTAGGCTCCAGAATTTCTCTTCAGAATTTTAATTCATCAATTTTGTTGGTGAAAATCTTTGATTTTATAAAAATTTACCGGAAATTGTCGAAATGTTGCATTCAGAACCCGCAGTACATTTAAAAAGGTAGAAAGATTATAAAACAAGATATTTGCTATTCAGACTTTGATGCTATGTTTCTAAATGTACTGCGGGTTCTGAATGCAACGTTTGAGATCTTTTAATGACATATCTTGAGAACGACATGGCCGATTTTAATTCTGTAAATGGCTATCTATGGGGTAACATGTGCTACACGATGGTCTGTTTCATATTGTGATTCTCAGTTAACCAAACTAGATATTAGCGAAACATATGAAAATTACTTTTGCTGGAATTGCAGGGAAGGTTTAGGTGAGAGTTTTGGGGTGATACAAAATAAAATTTATACCAAATTAGGTAAATAAAAGCTCAACAAATTGGCGATCAAAATCGATTTCAGTGGCCATTTTAGAAACAAGAGGCCCTGAAAAATTGACATTTCAAGTAGACTGTGCTACATGTATAGCCCTATATATTTTTCAGGAATTTAACAGTTGTCACCAGAATACAAATTTTCTTTAAAATAAGCCCCAATCCCAGTTTGCTCCTGACTAAATTGGCTGACCGGCTTCCTTTACACAAACTTGTATCCTTATGCCCCAATGATGCGAGCTGTCAAGGAAAGTTTAGCCATGATTTTTAGTTTATCCCAAAGGCGTGTAATTGCATTTCTTTTATGATATCTATGCAAATTTTAAGTCTAAATTTTAGCATCTGTTATTAAAGAGATTTGAATTAGCATATTACCTTCAATTGTGTTAATTTTACGGGTTTTTCAATTCCTTAATTGGTAATTCTCAAGTTCTTTAAACAATAATGTTTAACCCATAAATGGAGGCTGTGTTGTTGTGATACAATATTGAGAATATCACTAGCTGGTTGATGTCACAGTTCTATGCTGGCTGTGGTTAAACAATACTGTTTAACCTATAAATGGAGGCAGTGTTGTAGTGATAAAATATTGAGACAATCACCCAGCTGGTTGATGTGACAGTTCTATGCTGGCTGTGTCTATCATTGAGAAAATCACTCCTCATTGGCCTCAAAGTTATACACGTTATAAAGTGTTACCAGGGTATTGGCCTCAAGGAAGTATAGATATGACCACAGCTACCTAGGTTCACACTTCACAGAAAATAGGAGTAAACCTTATTTATAATGAAACATGATAATAATCATATAAACAGTCTTGCATTTCTTTATTTCTTTATTTAATGAGCGTCTTGACATAATGATCCAAATGGTGTGCATCCTGAATTAGATAAATGTTAGTTTTTTAATTTACATTTTATGCCTCAAGGGCTAATCTGATCTCGGTAAAACATTGCAGATTTGTTCTATGATTTTGCATTATTTCTTTAAAACACCTTCAATTTCTGAAACCACTTGATCGCTCTCAACTAAATTTATCAGGAATTCTCCTTGCATCATAGAAAAACAAGTTTGGTCAAATGCAGACGATTGGTCGACTCATTTGCAGCCATCATGGATTTAACAAAAATTACTATAGGGCAGCATCTTTCTTTAATTCTATGCAGGAACTTGATTCATCAGTTTTTCTGGCGGACATCTAGAATTTTCTGACAATCTTCTGGAAGGCCTTTCCAAGAGTATTACTCATTAACCACTATGCCAATTTCATCCAAACTTAGCAGGAACTATGATATTTCTGGTTGTTATCTAGGATCCTGTAAAGCGTGCAGGAAATTATTTTGAAAGACTACTACTACTCATTATCCCATGGACCAATTTTAATCGGATAATCATAATTGTATGCATAAATCTTATTGGTTATTTATGGCAGCTGTCATCTTGAGGTTTTCTGAGAAAAAAACTGATTTGAGATAGGATTCCAAACTTCTATACAGAAATCTGATAACAGAACGTTGTTATCACAAAGCCAGTGGCCAATAGTGTGAGGTGATGCATGTGGTCATCAACCATTGAGTAACATAATTGTTCCCTCCCAGATAGGTTGATTTTCTGACCCCGGCAAAGTAGTTTAAGCAGTTCCATCTTTTGAAATAAAGATCAGAGCTGTTGAATCTTAATTGCTAGAATTTAGGTTGAAGCGCTCCTCAGGTAAATAGCTTTAGATCAACACTGTTAAAGAGATCGACAGTGTTATTGTGGTTGTCTAATCAGGAGCAACGTCCAACTGACTTAGTCATATGTTTCTGTGATCCTACCTTGATTGCGAGTATATCGATATCGTTAAGCAAATTTGGACAAACACCAGAGACATGTGAGCTTTATCTTCTATACTAAGCGATCCGCACCACAGAATGTTAGATCCATGATCAGTTAAATAACTTTGAATTTTAGTTCATTGCCTTCACCCACGGTTATCATGTTGCTATAAAGCCTCTAGCGGCATTAACTCTATAATCCGTGGTCTACTGATATTCAATTTCGATCCATGTAATTACCTTAATTTCAAGTGCTTCCAATATGCTTGAAGCTTGATCTGATCATCACCAAATTTGATATTTGTCATTGACTTCATTTTGAGGTCATACATTTAAGATTAATCCCGCATTAACATATTCGCCAATCATAATGGGATTTGTGAGTTCCTATAACCCCTAGACTGTCTTCCACCATGAAAGAACTTTTCTAGATAACGACCTGGAACTGGCTGGATGTGGAATATGGTCTAACTTTGCCGACATTACTATGATAGTAACAATACATGTAAACTGTTGCTGTCTATGACTGCAATAGCTCCAAGTCAAATTAGTGTCAAAATAATGAATGTTTATTAAATAGTAAAACTATCAAAGACATATAATTCATACAATTGACGGACCTCCCAGCAACATGACAATGTATTCTTTGTGAATTATGATTAGCAGCAGCCAATGCCTACATGTGGCATAATTGATTATTATAAGCTGGAGCGGCAGATTGGAGTCATCAATTACAAGTGCTACGTTGGCCACATTAGCGCGTGGTCTGTCACTAAGGACTAATATGTGCATATGGAAACAGTATTGCTCTAAGCTGTGGCATAGTATACACCAAAATTGTTTCTAAAATGACCATTAATTATCAAATTCTAGCATATTTAAAACTGTATTCTTGCTCCCTGAGGAACCCATTACAAATTGCAGTAATTACATACATGACAGCACTCTGGTTATCTTTGTGTCGATAATGGTATAGCCACCTTGCAAATTGAAACATATATGTATCCCCCCACCCTCCCCACACACACACACATGTAAGCAATACATTATGTAAATTGTCATATGTGGATGTGCCCAATGTCACTCGTATCAGTACATGCATGTCAAGAACGATGCATTATGCAATCCCTGCGGTCCGTAAAAGCAGCCTGACACAGATTTCCGTGTTTGGCCATGTGCTAAGGATGCTAAAAGAAACACCTGTACAGAGATCCTTGGAATTCACCATTCTGTGAGTCCGCAAATACAAAGGCAGGAGATGACGCCATTGCATAAGGCTGTTAAGCATACTGCGAGATGACCTCAAGAAAACAGGACTCAAGGATTTTTGCTAAGGACAAGGCACAGTGGTTAAATGAAAAGGACGGATTAGAGCTGCATGGTTTTCTACTAGAATCACAGAATAGTGATCAATCAATATCAATAAAAGACTGAACTAAATTATGATGGTTGCCATGCGCAACAAATCCCTGAAAAAGTATATTCTTTATAATATAAAACGTTTTACCACAGTAACTCAGGTATAGATAAACAAGACCATACAATTGACCAGCTCTAAGTATACATCGCATGTCTGTTCATCGTCTGCTTTACTGCTGCTAGTGGTCCATCCACCAGTAACTCTGTTGGTAAAGGGTCAAAGCATTAAAGAGTTACCTCACATAAACAGTTGTTTTGAACAAACTTCTTCATATACATAAGTATTAAACCCCACAGGATATGGCCAATGAACCTCCCATGAGAGAACAAAATTCCCCATAGATATGGCTGTTAAACCCGCATTATGTGACCAGTGAACCCCGGAATAGTGAACAAAATTCCCCGTAGGAATGGCCATTTCACCAACACAATTATGGTGCTTTTAGCCCGCTTATTATGTCCTGATAACTCCACACATATAGGTGATCTTAGGGTGCTACGCATAAAAGGCACAATGGAGTACTCCACAATTTAAAAATTGCACAAGTGTTTCTACATTGGTACGTTCGTCCATCCGACCATCTGTTCACTCTCTCAAGTTTGTCCACCCCATAGTTTCAAGACTGTTAAGGTGGATGCATCTTATGGAGGTGTGTAGTGTACCAAAGGTAGGTTGGTGTGACATGCTTTTCATTGTTGACTGACCATTACAGAAAATATTTGTCTGTGCTGTAGTTTCAAGACGTTTCACATAGTCACTAAACTTGGCATGTGGATGCATCTTATGGCGGTGCGCATTGTATGAAAAGTGTATCAGTGTGACATACCTTTAACGGTAGACTGACTTTCACAGAAAATCTTTGTCCGAGCTGTAGTTTCAAGAATGTTTCACATATACTGCATACAGTAGGGCATATGGTACTGACTCGATCTGAAACATGGATAGATGTAAGAAGCCGGCTATCTAGGTGTGGGGTGGGGTTGCAGGCAGTTGCATATCGACTTTTGAGCTAACATTGGAGGAAGAGTGGGTGGAAAGGGCAACGATATTGCTTTCTAACTTTTTGAGTGTGTAAAATAATATTTCGCTCCCAAAATAGAGAAGCTAACTGAGATTCTGAGAACATCTAGATTTCAAACACTTTCTTGGGACAAGCCCATGAACTACCCCCCACCCCCAATTGCTCCCTCCCCACTATTTTCAGGGCTTACACATATGACATGCATATGGTCCTTTAATTGTACTAATACAGATGTCCTCTCAATGTTATAACACACATAATTTCCTTAGTTGGCAGACCTCCATTTGCTAACACAACTACCTCCATATATGGCGAGGTTCTCCGTTTGCTCACACATTAAGTTCCATATATGGTGAGGTCCTTTGATGCTGTCACACACATAATTCCATACAAGGCAAGTCCCTTGTTTACTGTATTATACAAATATTTACTGTTATCAATTTCCTGTGAGGAACACGCTTGTAAGACCTCTGAGGCTGCTTATACACAACTTTATGAAGATTGAGACCCTAGAAAGCAGGGACCCCTAATTCATGCCTGGCGTTACTAAATACGTGTATGTGTGTGTGTGTGTGTGTGTGTGTGTGCGTGCGTGCGTGCGTGCGTGCGTGTGTGTGTGTGTGTGTGTGTGTGTGTGTGTGTGTGTGTGTGTGTGTGTGTGGGTGGGTGTGTGTGTGTGTGTGTGTGTGTGTGTGATGGGTGGGGGTGGCTGTGGGTGTGGGGTGTGTGAGTGTGTCCTTATCAGACAGATTCTGAAAAGTTTCTTCTCGCAGTACAGTAAATTTAGTCTGCTTAATAATAATAATATTATAATATGAATGTTCTGTGACTCTTTGTTCTCGGTAATGTTGTTAAACCCTTAATGGGCAAGCCGGTCATGAGAAAAGTCGACCTGCAGGCAAACAAAAGCATAAATTGATATGGCCTAACACATGAAAGGTGCAGAATTTTTCAAGTCAATTATTTGCTTGGATCCTATGGCAGCAATATATATCAGGGTTTTATCCAAGGTGATGGGGGCACCCCTACTCCCAACCAAACCCCCATTGGGGTAGCATGCCACACCCCACGGCACCTCCAGTATTTTTCTGGATTTACACACTAATGGAAATTGTATAGGCTCCGTATTTGTATTCAATTAAGTTGCCACCCCACCCCCCCCCGTGAACAAATTGCTGAATGAAACCATCATGATCACTTACTATCAATTTAATTTCAAAATGTTCAGCAAAATAGGTATTCAATCAGAAATTGTGCATGCGTTTCTTGAAAGACTTAATTACGCTCATAAAGGTTTTCTACAATTGTTTACCAATTCTTAAATTTTATCGAATGTTTATATATTCAAATTACATTATATTATATAATTACTACAAACAGACAATAATTTAAGGATGGCCTCAGTGAGATGTCAAGATTGCATGTTAGACTACAATTTCAAAATACCAGTCCATAAAGCATAATTGGCCTGTGACATCAGT
Source organism: Chaetoderma sp. LZ-2023a (assembly GCA_034401795.1). NCBI lineage: Eukaryota > Metazoa > Mollusca > Caudofoveata > Chaetodermatida > Chaetodermatidae > Chaetoderma > Chaetoderma sp. LZ-2023a. The sequence continues at coordinate 187,250,103 of CM067359.1, forward strand.
ATTTGAATAAGAAATATTTAAAATTAGGTTGCAAACACACATTCTGGCTAGATTCATAGAAATGTGTACATGGATACAGAAATTGATGTTGAAATGCAACACAAATTGTGTACTGAAATTTGGGAATGTTGTGTTAAAAGCAAAGGTTTATAGAGAAATAGATAAATGTTGACAGTTAATATGCATATCTGGGCTCAAAATTCTAAATTGTTAATGGAACATTTAATCAAATATCAGCCAGTGTTTAAAATGTAAGAGGAAACAAGGAGATGTGGCCCGAAAATGCAGGAATATGTGTGAAAATTCGCAGATTTGGTACTGAAATCTGTGACTTTGTGATTAAAAGAAAAGGTTTACCCATAAATATATACATTTTGACAGTTAATATAAATATATGGGAATCAAAATGTTAAATTTTTCAATGGAAATATGAATATTTTGATAAATATAGGCTAGCGTTTAAAATTTAAGTCGTAAATCTGAAAACTCTGGTCAGAAACACGGGCATTTTTGGATCCTTAAATGCATAACTTTTGACAGGAAACAAGAACATTTTTACCTATAATGCAAACAATGTGTTGAAAACATGAGTACATTCTATCTGAGGCCTTGGTATTTAGTATTTTCCTTAAGATTTTCTCCCAATTAGATGACAAAACTTTAACTGATACTTTGAGCCTATTATTAAACTTTGTCTTAAAGATGTTCTCAACATTGTTAAAACACATGAGGTGCCTCAACTTTTCTTCAAGGTTTTCTCAATAGTGGATGAAAAACCATGTGAAACAGTTTCCCCAGGCTTTTCTAAAAAATGTGCTGAAAACACGTAAGCAGTTGGTACTTGTGGCCAACTACTCAACATTTTCTTACAGATTTTCTCAAAATGTAGTCAAAACGCATGAATAAATTGTACCTAAGGCCTCATATTTAACATTTTCCTTAAGATTTTCTCAAAATTTGGTGAAAATGCATGAGGTACCTCAACTTTTCTTCAAGATTTTCTAAATGGTGGAGGAAAAAACATGTGGATCTGGTAGTTGTGGCCAGCTACTCAATATTTTCTTCAAGATATTCTCAAAAGTAGATGAAAACACATGAGTAAATGGTATCTGAGACCTGTTTACTTAACATTTTCCTCATGATTTTCTCAAAATAAGTTACTTTTTATTGTTCTCATTAATTTTCATGGTAAAATGAAGAAAAGCATTTTCCATTTAAAAGTTATTGAATGCTTGTATATCCAAATTATATTTTAGAGTTGAATTCTACAACCATACCATAGTTTAAGGATGGCCTCATTGAGATGTCAAGATTACATGCCAGTTTTCAATATACTAGTCCATATAGAATATGAACTTTCATGACATACACAAATCTTGAGCAAAGACACACAGACTGCCAGAGATCAAAGTAGACTTAGGAAGCAAAAGCCCAACGGTCATTATGGGCTTGTATTTCTCACCTGGGATATCATTATTTTAATGAGAAACAGTTAAAATTATGTTCCAAAGACACATTCAGGCTGGAATCATGAACTTTGTACTTAAATACAGAAATTGGTGTTGAAATGAAAACAATTGTGTATTGAAATGTATGAATTTTGTGTTAACAGCAATGGTGTACAGAGAAATAAATACATTTTAACAGTTAATATGCGTATCTGGGTTCAAATTTGAAAATCTTTAATGGAACATTTCCTCAAATATCAGCCAGTCTTTAAAATTTAACAGGAAACAGAGGCGACATATATATATATATATATATATATATATATATATATATATATATATATATATATATATATATATATATATATATATATATATATATATATATATATATATATATATATATATATACATATATATATATATATATATATATATATATATATATATATATATATATATATATATATATATATATATATATATACTGGCTGCGATGTGTTTTACAATGTAGAGCCCACCGCACCCCAACCTACCCACACCCCGCCCCCCCCGCCCCGGTGGACCCCATGAGGTGGTACTGTCCCTCGTGTGCCATCTCTAGATCCTCGGGGCCACTGGTTAGATACAGTAAGGCATACAACTTCATCTTCTCTTGATAGAGACAGCAATCAGCCTGATTGCATAGCTCAGCGACAGCATTGGTCCCAACCTCTGTAAGTCATTTAGCTCCCCCACCTCCTGAACCACCCCTACTTTCTGAACCGAAACTGTCACAGCTACACAATCCAAGACACCTCGCTGCAATATCAACTCTAGGCACTGGTTATCTAAGGCCTAAACATGCTGGTACTCTCGCTCTACATGTATAATTCGCTGTCTATAACCCTCCCATGTTAGTTCCTGGTCGTTCTCATCATGACAGACGTGAAGTCATGAAGAGGTCATTGCTACTCCATCAAGATGTTCAACATCATGGCCGGGTTCACGTACCTGTTCTCGAGGAGGGAGAAGAGAGGCACAATGACAGGCATTTCTATGTCTGGCTGTAAGTTGATTTCTGTGCAACCTTCATTACATCCGATGCCATACTACCCTTTCCCCTTTGCGTAGTAGACCAGTACATGAGCTAGAGTAGCCAGGACTCGATATTCATCGTTTATGTAGGTGTCTAAGGTGGTGTTGTTCTACATAATCTCCCACCTGCTCACCACCTGCGGGAGCTCTACATCATTCTCCGCAGTGCTCTCATGCTTGAACCTGAGCGTCATGCTCCTAATCTCGTGGATTTGCCCGGAAACAACGAAGTCGATGTACTTCCCCGCAGTGGAGAGAGGGTTCCCATCATGGATACTAGATCGAATGACTATCAGACAGGCCCTTCGAGGCTTGGTGTGGTGCGAGGTCGTGGGTTCAACCACGCCATCAGGATGCCGCACACACTGCAGCATTGTTTAAACATCTAGCTATATACAGGTTTAAATGGCGATGTTTGGTGACGTTCTAAAGCAGATCGTCCTGGGGGGGGGGGGGGGGGGGGCAGCCGAAACCAGTTGGTGGCCTCACTGCCCCTAAGAAAAACCTAGTGCAACCATCCAAGAATAAACCAATACAGCTGCTGATTGACAGGGTCCGACAACTACTTCATGACATCAACATTATCCACTAGCGAGCCAAGGTCCCACCTCCATCTGATGCGGAGATACTGACTGCCATAGAGGAGACCACACCCGCCCATAGTATGAAGAATTATTGACTCTACTTGACGTTTGACAGTGCCCTGGGCAGGTCACTCAACCTACCCTTCCAATCGACCAAGAGTCCTAGAATTCCAGCTCTCCAGAAGGCTTGGGTTGGTCCCAAAGATCTCCTAATGGTCGGGAACTTGGCTGGCATATTCAACCTCCTCACTGATGATGAACACCGGATGATGGTCAGAATACAGGCTGGAGCATCAAATTACTTTTGAGAGGATATCATTATAAGGAGGCTGTTAAACACATCTTCAACGAAAGAGGGCATGAGCAGTTAGAGAGTAATCTGAACGTCTTTCTAAATTTCCCCTGGAAGAACAATCAGGATTACCTCATCAAACATGTTTTCATGGCAAATGCTAGGAAAGCATGGACGAAGTGGGTCTTTCGCAAGAAGTTTCAGAAGAAGAGAGTCGGGGCATCTACTCCTCAGTGGATAGAGTTTCAGAAACATCCTCAAGCTTCTGATGAAGTTCCTCAAGAAGACCACAATGTTCTTCAAGAAGCTCATGAAGATCATCAATAAGTTCATGATGTCATCATCATCAACTTCATCCTTCATCATCTTCATCAACGTCATCATCTTCTTCAACTTCATCATCAACGTCAACATCTTCTTCAACTGCATCATCTTCATCCATCATCATCATCAATCATCATTAATCGCCATCAACAATCGTCATCATCAATCACCATCAATCATCATCATAGCATCACCAATCACCATCATATCATCATCAATCATCATCAAGCATCATCAAGTTGTCCAGCATGCTCTACTATCTGGCAATACTCTTACTCTCTATAGCATTTACTAATAACACATAGCGAGATTTGAACAGTCGATTTTAAGTGTAACTCAGCATATAATACAACCCATTAGCTATATCGGCTATGTATAAATTAATTTAAAAAAATTGCCTAGATTTAGCTGGTAACCTGTTATGCGCTATCTATGATATGAATACACTAAGGAAAAAATCTGTACACATATCGGCTAGGTCTATATCTTTTGTAACAGTATTGTCATGTGTAGGTGTTTTATGACGATAGTAATAATTCAGTAAGAACTCTAGTGTGTGTAATTTGTATGTGATTTGGAGTAATATGTCATTAACAATACATAGCGAGATTTGAACCGGCAATTTTTAAGTGTAATTTGACATATAAACGAAACAAGGTATTAGCTTTCTCGGCCATGTATGCATTATATATATATATATATATATATATATATATATATATATATATATATATATATATATATATATATATATATATATATATATATATATATATATATATATATATATATATATATATATATATATATATATATATATATATATATATATATAGTATAGACTGTTGTCAATAATTTCAAAATGTAGTCATCAGTGCGTTATTCAGTCAGATTGATCTGTTTGCTAGTATTGCACAACAATTCATAAAAGATAAATACCATTATTTGTACACTAGTTATTGGTTCCCCATTGGCTCAGTTTCTAACAGTGCTGAATTATAATTAAAAAAACATGGTTCAAATCTCTCAAAAAACCTCAGCTAGATGGTGCCCCAATTCGAAACAAATTCAAAGGGTATACACTGGGGTGCAATGAGGGAACTCCCGAGTGTGGGGTCAAGGCACAAGCCCACATAAATACCACCGCAGAAAAGAGAGAAGATAGCGAGAGAGGGAGAGAGGGAGAGGCCGACCTGGTGGCGATAATGCAGGGTTTCTTCTGGACAGGTGGCGTCTGGGAGTTTATAGTTATTTGTTTGCTACCTTTATCTTGACAAACCAAGAAGATAGCTGACAGTAAGCGCTTGGCTTATAAAATAATAAATCATAAACACTAAGGTTATAAAATAAGGGTTTCAGAACAGAACGTGGTGTGGGAGGCACCATCAGGTGATAACCAAGTCAGTCATTCCATTGGTAAATTTTCAAAAATAGTCTTCTCTTCATCTGCAAATGGACATTTGGAATGAATAATTTTTTGAATAAATTTGTGTGTGGTCTCACAATCTTCCCGGGGGCTGGGCTGAATGAATTTACCTCCATGGCGAGGAGCTAGTAAAGTCAGCTATGTTGTACGCTTTTCTTTTATGAGGGTATTCAATGATGTGTACCAGAATTTTCATTGGTAAACTGATTCCCATACTTGAAAGTACAACTGCGGAACATTCAATCATCCCATCGTGTATCGACCTGGACGTGCAGACTAGATGTATATTCTCATCAGTCACAGATATCTCCTCGTTATTGTTGGATTTATCATAGTATTTACCTATAGGCTTTCCGGCTTCATAGAAGTTATGATGTACGTGGACCATAGGGTTACCTAGCAATGCCCCACCATTCACGAATGCTTTATCTGAGATTCGATCCTATGTCATGTTCACTACTCTCAAGCTAGGCGTGGTAATTAATCTGTTGATGATTCCAATACGTTGTTCATGGATCATCAGATGGATCTCCTCGGAGAAAGCTTTGTTTATATAGTTAAACAATGTGTATAGAGTACTGGTTTTCTCATCAGGCTTAGCAACCCCTTCATACTCTAAGGTTGGATATTTCTGAACGTGAAGTTGAGGAGAGGAATTCCTTCCCACCATGGGATACTGTTAAGTGACCTACATGCTTCTCTACATCAAAACGGTAATGCAATGGATAGCAGTGTCCATCTATCACGATAAAGCCACCTGCGTGATTAACATTATGTTTCCCGGCTCGAATATGGGCCCAGTCGATTTGTAAAACATGAAGACCTGATTGTTCAGCTTTTTGAAAAGCAGAAATAATATCTTCAACCCAGAGAATAGACATATTGTGGCTATGTTGTTTCATAAAATGTTTGATAAGATGTCTCATGAAATAGCTCATAAAATATATTGCAAGATGTACATGCGAAGTCATTTCTCTAATACGGAATTATAGATGCTCATGTGCCCTACCACCAGGTGATGCCCTATTAGGGAATAGAACTGTATAGATAATCAAGCTAACTGAATCTGAAACTTAAGCATGGGGGTACCCCGAAGAGCTATGGAGTTACATGCATGGTGTAGGCTGTGCGGTATGGCGTGAACAAAGTGGTAAGATGTGTACATGAACTGGGCAACTCGGCTTCTCCTGACCTATCATTCGCAATAGTAGTAGACGAGTTGCTCGCCAGAAAACAACTCCACCAGGCACCGAGTTAGAGGTTAGATGCTATCCACTGACAGCAATGACAATGACAGAACTAAGACAGTATTTAGATCATCAGTTAATGATCCACAGTATCAATATGGATGATGCTATCGAACGATGATATATATAAACTTGTTGCTAGAATTTGTATTTTAGAGTAAGTTCATCAATGAGGCAGTCAACGCGTTTCTCTGCTTTTGGGCTTCCCGTATGGTGCTGGAATGGGTGGCTCACTAGCACGGAGTGCGAGGGCCGTGATGGGCCCTACGTTGTAATAGGCCACTGGCCGGACCTCATCTGTGAACTTATTGTGATTATATGTACCCGTGGTTCGGAATCTTATGAGTAAATCTTTACTAATAGTGGATTTGTAGTGGACGTTTTGCACATTCCTGGGGTGAATAAACTTGTGATGGTGCAGGTCTAAAAGAAAGTTGTGTACTTGCCTGGGCATGGGCGGAACTCGCAAATACTGATGGCGGGGGCCCACCGAGGGTGAAGGGTGGGGGAGTGTTTGGCGGTGGTCCTGCGTTCTAAAACACATCGCAGCCAATATATATATATATACATATCGCCTCTGTTCACCTCCCTCCTGCAACCACGGATCCGCGATCCGTGGCTACCACTGATTAAAACAGTCTACAACCGTCGGCCTCCTGTAGCCGCCTCTGTTCGGTCCGATGGTGTTGCGAGAGTTGCCTAATGTCAGCGATAACCGGCCAGCATAGTTGTGCCTTTTACGTACGGCATTTAGTTGAACTAAATAAATTGCATAACATTGCACTTAAAGAAATTACAAAGCCAATTACTGCAATCTTTGATAATGCAGCCGGGAGCACATTCAGAAGAATCGGAAACACATATACTCCTATCAAAAGACAAAATATGCCCTGATTTAATAATGGATGCTACACGTCCAGGAATGCATATCAGTATAAGTATATCATCTGAGCAGAACATCTATAAACCCAGAGCAGATGATTGAATCCAGCAAACAAGAAGACAATGAACACAGCTATCACGCAACATAAGTACAAACTCAATAAGAAAATTTGAGAATTTGATGCAATATCAAGTCATATTGGAACATAATCAAACAAAGAAAGAACTAACTGCTCAGTTAAAATTAATATCAAGCACGAATTCTTTAATAACTTGAACGATCCGATACACATAGAGCCACAAAATGAAGACGAATATCCGCTTACTGTAAATAATGGGTTAAACCAACAAATTACGGCATGTGGCTCATTTTTCGTTTCACCAGTGTTTTGCCGGGATTACTATTACTTACACCAGTGTTTCGGCGGGTGCATAGGCTGTTACCGTACGTGCAAACATTGTATTTCCCAAGCACAGCTCGGGATATATATATTTGTTTGCACGTGTGGTAACAGCCTGTACTCCCCGGCAAAATACTGGTGTAATGAAGTTCTTACCCCTCAGAGAGAAAGAGAGAGAAAGAGGAGAAAGAGAGAGAGAGAGAGAGAGAGAGAGAGAGAGAGAGAGAGAGAGAGAGAGAGATGGGGAGGGAGGGGGGGAGGGGAGGGAGGGAAGGGAGAGAGAGAGAGGGGGTAGGGGAGGGAGGAAGGAAGAGAGAGAGTATTGCCTCGCGTTAGGGAAGTACTAGTATCACTGTTCTTAACCAATCAAACAGTATACGCGGTTTTGCTGAGGAGTAATAAAGGCTGTTACCACACGCGCAAACAAATGTCAGCCGGGCGGGGTTCAAAATCCTGCTCGAGTGTCAGGCGATCAGCTATAGCTGACGATCAAGTGCTGGAAACATAGGAAATCTCCTTCACTCCTCGACGCCTCTCTCCACCCAGGTGTATAAATGAGTACCAATGTAAAAACTGGGGAAGTTAGCAATAATAGAGTGAAATAAAACAGCCTAGATATGGCATGAATGGGACCGGGAATCAGGGCCTCGATAGACGCCAATCAAACCAACAACTTCTTGTGCAAACAAATATATTTCCCTCGCTTCGCTCTGGAAATACAACGTTTTTGATCTGGTATTTCCCTCACGCGACGGCAATAGTACACGGTACCCCCCCCCCCTCCCCCGCGAGAAAATTGTGTGTTCGTCTTAATGCACAGATTACTTGACGTAGCAATAGCCACTGACGAAGGTCATAACGTCATAAGTGTTGATGCATTCTGAAAATGACGTCATAAAGTGTTGAAAAAAGGCAATGTTTCATACAAGATAAAAAAACGCTCTCTCTCTCTCTCTAGCACTCTCTCCCCTGTCAGTTCTTAATCTCTCGCATGACATCTGAGCGGTAATACATTCGTAACACAGTGTTTTGTCGGGGGTACAGACTGTCACCACATGTGCACAGAAATACAACACTTGCACCTGAACCCCCTTCCCCCAACACCCCCCCCCCACCCCCCCCCCCCCGACAAAACACTGATGTAACTAATAATACTGCACTTACAGATTTCGAAAAGGCATTCGATACGATATGGTGAATGGGTCTTTGATGACAACTCCCATAAATGCATAGAATAAACGGTACCGCTGTCCGCGTAAGTCACAGTATGTATGATAATAGCAAGTCAACGATAACACTATACAACGAATTCTCTGTAATAATATATATGCTACACGTCTGGTGCGAGGCAAACAGAACGCCTGCTACCATCCTCATTCTTTAACTATGTGAACGAAATATAGAAAATTCTCTTAAATATTAACAATTTGTAAATCAGTCCAACAGCAAAAATAGAAACTGTTACTGTCTGTTATTTTTCATAATGTTAATATTAGTGTATGCGGATGACACGGCCATTATTGGGAGAAACACCTGGTGGCCTATGCGATTCGATTGTTATCTTTGGCGAGTATGTTGACATCTTGAAATTAAAGTTTCCAAAACTAACGTACTAGTGTACGGAAGCCCTCAAAAGGTGTTGTAGCAAAGTAAAATTCAACATTAAAGAAACCCCTTTGGAAATTGTCGATAGGTACATATATCTAACCCGTACATCTAATGGGCGTCCTGTTACGCGTACCGAACAAGGCTGCAGGGCTACATGCTCGCAGAACCGCCGTGCACGCAATTAGCCGTCTCAATTAAGCTCCACCAATGCCTTTGCCCGTGTTGGGGGTCGATCGATCTCTAAACTCCCTGACTAGCAATTTCCAAACTAATTTGACTGGTCGATGTTGGTTTAAACATATGTTTTGTTTGGTTCTAATGGAAGCAAGATAAGACATATGTCTTATAACCGTGTATACCAATACACATACACAATATAATACAATAAATACACCAAGGGTGGCGGATTGTGTAGAATAATTAATACATGTTAACCCTTTAACAATTAAACCATACAGAAGCAAGAGGTTCTACAGCGGTCAGGCGACACGCCCGTTGGCGAAGACCAGCCACGGACTTTTATCAGTAAATGGCGTTCTAGATAACCCATCCAGTCATTACTGTGGCAATTCCCGAAGACAATCCTCTCCCGGTCCGCAGACGCTCTCCATAACATAATCGAAATATGTATATACAAAGCTGAGTGCAAAAGAGTAGATATAAGTTGGTATTTGTTATAATTTAAAATAATCTTAACGAAACCGTATCCCAAATATTACTAGCCGTTATAAGTGAAATATGTTACAATTTAAAATAATCTTAGCGAAACCTTATCACAAATGTATTAGGTGTTATGGTCATGCATTGCGCATCACGTTAGACGTTTCGTCATCGTGTGTGTGTGTGTGTGTGTGTGTGTGTGTGACGTGCATGCGTGCGTGCGGGCGTGCGGGGGCGTGCGGGCGTGCCAGCATGCGCGCATGCGTGTGAGAGAGAGAGAGAGAGATAGAGAGAGAGAGAGAGAGAGAGAGAGAGAGAGAGAGAGAGAGAGAGAGAGAGAGAGAGAGAGAGAGAGAGAGAGAGAGAAGAACGACACGTGTCATGCG
>CM067359.1:187260937-187292756 GCA_034401795.1 Chaetoderma sp. LZ-2023a
AGGATGTTGACCGATCACCATGCCATTAAACAATCGGCACTCATATACATGCCACAAGCATAGAGAGAAGCATGCCCAGCATGACCTATAGTGCACGTGCTTTCACGCTTATATCGGTGTGTGCTGGCCAATGTATGCCGTGGACGACGATGTACTGGCTAATGTCGTACGCACAATATTGGGCATTTGAACAAAGAACGCGCTAACACGCACATTGCTAAGCGGATTATGGCATCAGAGCAACGTATATCCCATCATTGCATGACATGCTTCTAATGTAGATGTTGTGTTTGCTAACAATGATATATGCTGACACATAGTGCCAACTCGGCAGATTGGTGACGTGGCAATGCTCGTGGCAATGCATGTATTATACATCTGCTGTGGCAAAATGCACAATATTGCGCATAATGCATTCAATGGTACATTGCAATATACAATCTACAGAGTTGTTTATGCTGTTTAAATACATACCAGACACATAGACCTGGGTATTTCAAATGTCATTCTTGTCTTGCTATTCAAATAACTGTCAACTAGCCGACAACTAATACTTTTCCTGATCGATATGAATGCGGCACTAGCTGCGGTGATGATGTGCTGGTATATTTATTTACATGGCCTCTCTGGCAGATGTCTGATCTCCTGTGAAAGACGATACAATTGTCCTTTCCTCAATCATGTTTTGCCCGGCGAGAGACCACAAGAGAGATTGCTTAAATGCAGCTAACTCTATGCAGAAACGGATGCCATATTAACACTATCGTGGGGCATTAACTTTTTGATGGCTTCGGGGGGGGGGGGGAGGGTTGTCATAACCAGTGTCCAGTCACTCCGAATTGTGATACTGAGGGCCATGTAATACGGCAGTTAACACCGCAAAATACATTGTTGCTATCGTCGTTTGCACGATTAGTTTTACTTTCAACGTACCACGAGAATAAGTCACCCTGTCTAATTGCCTACATGCCTGTATGCGTGGCGCATGCGTGAATACATACATGGCAGGCTGCCAGACGTCCGTACGTTTATCTGCAACTATTATGTGATGATGGCATTGTTCTGCATGGCAGCATTGCTAAATACGGCAATACACACATCGATTTCAAATGCAGTCACCATAGAACAAAATGCGTGTTTGACTGTGAGAATATATCCATTTGGCAATACCAGTTCCATTATACAGACTATGTGTTGGTGAAGATTGTCTAGACAATTGCATTATGGAGGAAAATACTTAACAGACACACTTAACACCACTCGGAAAACCAAGCGTGCAAACGATGCAAACTTCAAAACGGAGTCTGCCTGGGACCGTTGTGATCAAGCAAGATGTGCGGTACATTACTACGCCTAGCATGGATGCAAATGCATGTACGTCGCTGACAGACTCAGATAGTTCTACTACATGGAGGTTACATAACCACAGACACGGACATGTATATCGGTGGTGACGTATTGCTAGTCTAGGGATTTTAGTAATACCGGCTAAGATCTGATAGCAGGTTCACTTATCTTGACATAGTTATGTGAGAAAGAATGGGTGAGGGAGCGGAGAATGGGTGGGGTATAGAGAAAGAGAGGAAGGACGAGTGGCAAAGAGAGAGAGAGAGAGAGAGAGAGAGAGAGAGAGAGAGAGAGAGAGAGAGAGAGAGAGAGAGGGAGAGAGAGAGAGCGAGAGAGAGAGAGAGATAGAGGGGGAGAGAGGGTGGGAGAGAGGAGGGAGGGAGGGGGAGAGCGAGAGAGAGGAGAGAGAGAGTGAGAGAGAGGAAAGAGAGAGAGGATATATATATATATATATATATATATATATATATATATATATATATATATATATATATATATATATATATATATATATATATATATATATATATAGAGAGAGAGAGAGAGAGAGGGAGAGAGATAGAGAGAGAGAGAGAGAGAGAGAGAGAGAGAGAGAGAGAGAGAGGGGGGGGGGAGCGAGAGAGAGAGAGAGAGAGAGAGAGAGAGCGAGAGAGAGAGAGAGAGAGAGAGTACGGGAGAGGATGGATTAAGATAAGTATGGCGAGTGGAGAGGGAAAGGAAGAGAGGAGATCGACTTTTATATTTAACCCTGTGTCATACCAGCATACTGGTTGACGTGCATCACTTAACGCCGGAAGCACACCGTCATTAAACATGGTAAACATCTTATTTTATTTGAAAGGAAAGTCGTTAAAGGAAGATATCATAATGGCACGTATTCCGGCAGCTGCCGTAGATTATTCTATCGTTGCTTAGGGAAGACCCATTTGTATTTGTTGGATTGCGAGTTGACCATTTCTTGTTGGAAGCGTCGATATCTGTTGCACCGTTATTGTTCTCACTTGCGTAGTCCAATAGTGAGCATCGTAATTGATATTGTCATGATGTTCCGGCAATTATTTGCTATGGTACATGTCTCAGGTAGATTTCGTCAACTTATGTTCCCGCTTAGTATATGTTTGAAATGACTAAAATTAAATAGTGGATCGGACAGGAACCGGCAATGGCAGTGAAACTAATAGTAATCAATCCGGCAGAGGGGTGGACGTATGACGTCAATAGAATATAACGAGCTTACAACTAACGTAAAACAATAACTACGAATGTGTGGCTGATAGTTCTGAGTACAACTAATTTAATATAATTCCTTGTTATGGAATATGCCTTGATATCGTCAACGATGAGTAATGCATTGTCGTACGAATGCATGCATTTCTGTGTAAGTTAGAAAACATCCGCGACACAATCTGGCTATGTCAAAGTAAGATGATAAAGGCCATACAGCCATAGAAGAGAGAGAGAGAGAAGAGAGAAGAGAGAGATGGGAGAGAATGAGAGAGAAAGAAAGAGGATAGATAATTGAGAGAGAGGAATGCGGATGAGAGAGAGAGAGAGAGAGAGAGAGAGAGAGAGAGAGAGAGAGAGAGAGAGAGAGAGAGAGACAGAGAGAGAGAGAGAAGGGCGAGAGCGAGAGCGTGAGGAGATCAACATAGATATACTGTATCGTTTGTTCTTTTTTCTATGTCTACTTAGCTCAGTACCATAGCTGTACATCCATAAGTATATCTCACAGTATATGTTGATCTGTGTGTATAAAAGTATATGTATGTGTAATGTTAGGTGCCCACCACCACTATAGGCAATGCCTTCGGCGGACCACCCATGCTGTAAATATGTAAATTGGTATCCAAGAAGCAAATACATAATATTAAATCTTGCATCTTGCATCTAGAAGAATGTGGCGGTGTTAACCTATGGTACTAGGTGCACATGTCATGACTCGTTACTGGCATGTACTCCTGTATGGCAATTGTAATCGCAATCAAATGCCTAAACTATCAATGTATAATTACTCGTAACACGTGGTGTGGGCATTATACTGGAACATGAACTCAATGACGTGTCATCACGCATTCTCATAATTTCAACAAATGTTAACCCAGTCTTCTATCCAGAGAGGGGGGGGGGAGCCCATTATAAATGTCACCGCACAATGCAAACTCATGCGAGCATTCAGGAAACAATGTACAATTGCATCGAATGGATTTGGAGAGCATATCAAAATTAACAGATGGGCAAACAGACACATGGATAGACAGACATCACTTACAGAAATCGCCCGTTTTACTGACACACGTATTTATAACCAAATGCGTCATTGTGGGGCATACATATCATGGAATAGAATATTGAATGAAAGACGAGCATCTTATAATCTGAGTAATAGCTAAACGGGCGATTATTATAGCAAGTCAGTCCTACGCCAGGCGGTACAATTGTACTTTCAAACTAACTCCCATACGAATACACCAATAGTATGTCCAGATACGCCTGCTCTCAATATGTGGTAGACATATAATTAAATTTGTATTGCAGTTGAGTCACCACGCGAATAAACAAATACACACACAGATGAAGGAATGGACCTTTCGGGTGTTCAGCTATGCCCCGCCCATCGCCAGCTAAGCTCCACCCACACATCGCTGGTCGATCTCTGAACGCCCTGACTATCAATTAAAAAAAGACACAGGTAAGCTGTTGACTATTTTGAAACTAATTTGACTGGGCGCTGCTGCTGCTTTATTAAATGGCAATGAATGACAAAGACATACAATTCCTACAACGTATCGGACTATGTGAAAGTAGACGACCGTCTATATGAAACCCTTTACGGCGTCATGTGTGTGACGTCATCATACGCGCTGAACAGATTATGACGTCATATGAGGTCTGATGATGGATGGATACTCTGGAAAGGTGAATTGAGTTGATTTAAACGGAATGGATAATACTACATGATACTGCAAATGTGAAATACCGGAGCAAGCGCAGAAACAGAAATGTGTATCACACAAATGAAATGTATTGCCAGCTTTTTTCAATAAGAGGTTTAAGGTTAGTTTAGTGATTAATTCTCCAAAGACTCGATTGCCACTCCTTATAGTCGCTATCCATAGCTTATTATTAAACCGCTTGGTTGGTAAACTGTGCCTAACCAAACTATGTATTATCACCGCAGGTATATAGTGGCAGACATTCAATCACACGGGTATATAAAGTCAAATGACAAACGTTAAAACAGCAATAGATATATTTGTATAAATATATAGTGTAGGTGAATTAAAAATGATCTGAGTCGAAACCGTTGCTGCGAATGTAGAAGTATCTTCCATTTAACCTATTTTCAAAATAATATGCGGCGTATCTGTATAGCTCATCTCGTACATGGATACACTCACAAGCGGACGCCCACTAACTACGGTTAGCGGAAGCATCACACGAGTTAATATTCTCCAAAGTGCCTAACAAACTGCTAGCTGGCCATGCCTCCGATGTGTGTAGAGTGCGGGTGTTGTGTAGGTAGTGGCCAGCTGTAGCGAGGGTCGATATGAAGAGGGTACCTATATGTAATGTCGATATGTAGAGAGTATCTATATGTAGAGGGTGTCGATCTATAGAGTGAAACGATGATGGTGTAAAGCGTGTTGCTAGAGCCATATTGAAGATTTTGGGGGTGCTTTTTCCTATCTAATAATCACTCGTAAGTTACTCTAATCTACTACTGAATTCGGAAAGGTTATTCCTTTCTTTATCTACTCAAAAACAACTCTAACTAAGTATGTATAGAAAATATAACTGAATAACTGTATTTAAATTATAATCTAAACTTATAGCCGTATTGCAGACTTGTAGAATTCTATGTAAACGTGTATAAAACGTAATTTCTATAATAAACACAGCCGGAGTTTCATTGGTTCATGAACCGAGATGTTAAAATGATTGCACATACAAGGTGCACAGGCATTATATTGGATCTGTTCTACGTAGGCGTGTGACACCTTACAAAGACTTCGAACAGGGCTTCCCCTGTGATTCCTTGCCATTCCAACGATCTGATTGGTCGGCCACGTCTCCTGATCGACTAAATTAAAGCGGTTCTAACTAGCTTGATTATGACAAAGATTGATAGCTTTTCCAAACCATTTGCTGTTTGACAAGCTCATCAACTGGGCATTCTAGTCATAGTTTCACATTCTTCGAATTCCATTTGGTTTTGACAACTCTACTGATGATTTTAATTCTGAATTGTCATGATTGCTTTGTAGTGATGGATAAGCGCATTTAGCCACCAGTGCCAACAGTCCTCATCCATCAAACTACACCGTAATCTGATCCCTGACCCGTCACGTGCAAATAGATGTGTTCTTGGAAATGCCCTACTAGTTCCGCAGTGTTCGTTCACGTTCGTCACTTCAATACTTTACCAGAAACAGAACTGGTTTTATTGAGCATGCTAGTATTGCCAGCCAAATACTGTGTCTGATTCTCAAAACAATCCCTTATAGCTGACTTGCAAGATACTGATATATTATATACCGAGGAAACATCCTTAAGCCATCCTCGTATCTAATCTATCAATGCCTTGCCGTTCAGCCTCTTACCCTGTATTTTACACTTAACCCTTCTTAAAGACAGAGGTCTTATTTCACAGGTATTACACAGCATCGGTATTGGCAATGCATTAGCTTAACGCTTATACAGTTCTTGGTCACAGCGACCAACTTGCTATCATACTAAAACGGGCTTTATTCAAACAGGATACTGGTACAAAGTAATTTATACCTATAGGGGAATCTGCGACATAGCAACAGCATCGAGTAACAGCTCATGGTAGGCTACTTCCTATTGCTAAATAATATCATGCCACTGCCTAGAACAGTCCTTCCTAATTCATCAAATATCCATTCATAACCCACGCATTAAACACGGTATTGCCTACTGCTATGCCATTGTTATTTAACATTGATGACTAACCTAATTCTCTAAATACGCTTTATACATTCAGCGACTGTCCAATGCGACCAGTTACTTAGTGGCGCGCATTGCCAAATACACTATAAAGATGCTATATGAATAGTCATGCACGAGATGACGTATTTACACAAGGTCAACTGCAATGTCAAGCACACAAGGTCAAGGGTCATACGCAAATACCTATCCGAGTCCCAAGAGATTCTCAAGATCCGCGGCGGGTCCCAAGGTAGCTACTCCTTAAATCCCATATTCACAATATCTTTCTGTGTTTTTTTACTTCAATACCAGTATATTACATATGTATCTCCAGTGCCCTAACAACGTCAAACTGTAGATTGATGTGAGGGTGATATGTATATACCATTATCTATTTTGAGAATGGTTGATAGGCTTCTTTACGTTGATTCGTGTGCAATATCCGTACACGAAAAAACTAATAATCAATCCTATAACCTTGGCCTCTCTAGTTATGTCCACCCGTATATGGTCAATTGCAACCAGGTGAATGGTGTTGCCTTGCGGTTAATTAGCGGCACGTGTTCACTCAGCAGGCAATTCTAGTGTTTATGTTCGGTTCTGTCAATCATGCAGGTAATAGTGTCATGCCAGTACATTAGTGAATAGGTCAGTGGATATGCATGCCCACAGGTTGTAATTAGCCTGGCATACTGCCAACGTCATGACAGATCAGGGAACGCGGACACATACATATAATATGGTTGGTTCCGTAGAGTTGTGGCTTTGGCAGACTGCACATCTATATTGGCAATGCATCGCAAATCACTTCGAACTGTCAAACTTGTGTATCCAATATCTGTGAATGTAATTGCGTTCCTTTTCCATTCTGAGTCACCATTTCATTTTCTGCAGACTAAAATTTCGGCCCTCTTTACCCTAACACTAATGTCGGCCAAGACGGCTTCAGACTAGTCCTCTGAAATGTCCAATTGGAGATCAGTAGAACACAATTTTTGAGAATATGCATCTGGAAAAGTTGACCCGATATTCGAGCCAGGCATACCATTAGTAACTTGTTAGGGAAGTATCTCTTCATCTGCAAATGAGCATTCCTATGAGAAAATTAAAATTTACTTGAAGACATTTAATGGTTAAAGGCGTAGACCATTGCTGAATATGATTTATGTATTCAGTACTCCATCATGAACGCCTAGAAACCTTCGTCTTGATGCCGATACTGCATTTACGGCATGATGGCGCAGATATGCAGAAACACCTTCCAGGCAAGTTAGTTTCAACTTATTCAACATCTTACCTCTATAGTAACTCTATTTAAAAATCGGTTCAAATGTGTAGAAAGTGTGCGATGATTATCTAGGAATGGTTGAAAGAAAGCTACACATGGATTGCTCTACATCACCAGGAACAAAATGGGATATGGTGGTCCACCCCTGACAAAGTAGTGACCATCCGTTGCACTCGCACTGCACTATTGCACAACACAGTACATTGCCTGATTAGTGCTGTTGCAAATGAGCAGACATCAGAAGAAGTCAATACGATGCCATTCAAATCATATTTAGACCTAAATTGTAGAGCAATGCTCGCTGCGTATAACCATGACAACTCTGCCTTTGTAAGCCATTCGACCTCAGAGCCGATGACTATTAGTTATAGATTGTATGCAAAGGGTGCCGATTTGAGTTATGATGAGACCGATATCGTAATTAAAGACAACTACAGACAGAGCGGTACCACACATTGGTATAGGATGGTCTTAAAGGGCAAGCCACAGTGCAGCCGCTTGAATATAACTGATGCCGCAGAAAGGCGTTCCCACTCCGTTTCTCAAGAGTAAACAGTCACTGCCCACCATCGGTGTCGAGCCTAGTTGTAACTAGTGTGGCCATATAGAACACGAACCGGTGGTATTCCAAGAAATGGTGCCACTTCATAATGTGCAGGCAGTATATATGCAGTAAATGAACTACCAATAAAAAAGAAATCTGGAATTAATAGTGTCTCAATTCCTCGCTTAACTAGCAGGCTTACTTTATCATGACAAGACATAAGCAGGCGATTACAAGCGCATAGAATAATCTCATTGCCTGGAGTATTATTCAGATTCCGTATCTGACACCGACATTTAAATTGACATACAGCAGGGTCGTGTATCGCCAGTTCAATCATGTAGTTGTTTACCATATCGTTTAATGCACACATCACCAGCACATATATTTAATAGCTATGACACTGAGGTCATACGTTGCTCTGTCAATTAAGTGTATTTGAAGGACTTCGACTCCGCTGTATTCACGCCGAGAGGTTAAAGTGATATGAGCAAGAAATAGTACTAAGCAATGCCCTTTTAACCACTTGCCTAAACACATATTCCATGCACCAGCTCCTGCTCTATCGGTAATGTAATCCTTTTGACCAGATAGCTAAATTCACCTTTGCAGAGTACCCACCCATCATATGACGGCATAATGAACTGCATGATGTGTACAATTACATCATAATGACTGACGTCATGAATGACGTCAATAAGTACGTCACGAAAGCATATTTGAAGAAGGACTATGCGTTGTTGTACAAATTGATTGCATTTACTATTTAATAACTAATCTGTAGAATACTTTGAAACAAATTTGACTATGGCAATAGGCAGCAACAGATGAGGATATACATGAGGAGTGACTGTAACAGGACATTTCTAGTGATGAGGATCCACATGAGGAGTGGCTGTAGCAGGACATTTCTAGAGATAAGGATATACATGCGGAGTGGATGTAACATGACATTTCTGGAGATGAGGATATACATGGGGAGTGGCTGTAACAGGACATTTCTAGAGATGAGGATATACATGAGGAGTGACTGTAACAGGACATTTCTAGAGATGAGGTTATCCACGAGGAGTGGCTGTAACAGGACATTGCTAGAGATGAGGATATACATGAGGAGTGGCTGTAACAGGACATGTCTAGAGATGAGGATGTACATGAGGAGCGGCTGTAACAGGACTTTTCTAGAGATGAGGATATACATGTGGAGTGGATGTAACAGGACATTTCTAGAGATGAGAATATACATGAGGAGAGGCTGTAACAGGACATTTCTAGAGATGAGGATATACATGAGGGGTGGCTGTAACAGGACATTTCTAGAGATGAGGATATACATGAGGAGTGGCTGTAACATGACATTTCTAGAGATGGGGATACACATGAGAAGTGGTTCTAATAGGACATTTCTAGAGATGAGGATCCACATGAGGAGTGACTGTAACAGGACATTTCTAGAGATGAGGCTATACATGTGGAGTGGATGTAACAGGACATTTCTAGAGCTGAGAATATACATGAGGAGAGGCTGTACCAGGACATTTCTATAGATGAGGATATACAGGAGGAGGGACTGTAACAGCACATTTCTAGAGATGAGGATATATATGAGAAGTGACTGTAACAGGACATTTCTAGAGACGAGGATATACATGAGGGGTGGCTGTAACAGGACATTTCTAGAGGTGAGGATATACATGAGGAGAGGCTGTAACAAGACATTTCTAGAGATGAGGATATACATGATGGGTGGCTGCAACAGGACATTTCTAGAGATGATGATATATATGAGGAGTGGTTCTAGCAGGACATTTCTAGAGATGAGGATATACATGAAGAGTGGCTGTAACATGACATTTCTACAGATGGCGATATACATGAGGGGTGGCTGTAACAGGACATTTCTAGAGATGAGGATCTACATGTGGAGGGGATGTAACAGGACATTGCTAGAGATGAGGATATGCATGATGAGTGGATGTAACAGTACATGTCTAGAGATGAGGATATATATGAGGAGTGGCTGTAACAGGACATTTCTAGAGATGAGGATATATTTGAGGAGTGGCTGTAACAGGACATTTCTAGAGATGAGGTTATACACGAGGAGCGGCTGTACCAGGACATTGCTAGAGATGAGGATATACATGAGGAGTGCCTGTAACAGGACATGTCTAGAGATGAGGATATACATAAGGAGTGGCTGTAACAAGACATTTCTAGAGATGAGGATATACATGTGGAGTGGATGTAACTGGACATTTCTAGAGATGAGAATATACATGAGGAGAGGCTGTACACGGACATTTCTAGAGATGAGGATATACACGAGGAGTGACTGTAACAGCACATTTCTAGAGATGAGGATATACATGAGGGGTGGCTGTAACAGGACATTTCTAGAGGTGAGGATATACATGAGGAGTGACTGTAACAGGATATTTCTAGAGATGAGGATCCACATGAGGAGTGACTGTAACGGGACATTTCTAGAGATGAGGATATACATGATGAGTGGCTGTAACAGGACATTTCTAGAGATGAGGATATACATGAGGAGTGGCTGTAACAGGACATTTCTAGAAATGAGGATATACATGAGGAGTGGCCGTAACATGACATTTCTAGAGGTGAGGTTATACATGAGGAGTGCCTGTAACAGGACATTTCTAGAGATGAGGATCTACATGTGGAGTAGATGTAACAGGACATTTCTAGAGATGAGGATATACATGATGAGTGGCTGTAACATGACATTTCTCGGATTGAGGATATACATGAGGAGTGGCTGTAACAGGACATGTCTAGAGATGAGGATATACATAAGGAGTGGCTGTAACAGAACATTTCTAGAGATGAGAATATACATGAGGAGAGGCTGTAACAGGACATTTCTAGAGATGAGGATATACACGAGGAGTGACTGTCACATAACCTTTCTAGAGATGAGGATATACACGAGGAGTGACTGTAACAGAACATTTCTAGAGATGAGGATATATATGAGGAGTGGCTGTAACAAGACATTTCTAGAGATGAGGATATACATGAGGAGTGGCTGTAACAGGACATTTCTAGAGATGAGGATACACATGAGGAGTGGCTGTAACAGGACATTACATGAGATGAGGTTATACCCGAGAAGTGGCTGTAACAGGAAATTTCTAGAGATAAGGATATACATGAGGAGTGACTTTAACAGGACATTTCTAGCGATGAGGATACACATGAGGAGTGGCTGTAACAGGACATTTCTAGAGATGAGGATATACAAGGGGAGTGGATGTAACAGGACATTTCTAGAGTTGTGGTTATACATGATGAGTGACTGTAACTTGACATTTCTAGAGATGAGGATATACATGAGGAGTGTTTCTAACAGGACGTTTCTAGAGATGAGGATCCACATGAGGATTGACTTTAACAGGACATTTCTAGAGATGAGGATATACATGAGGAGTGGCTGTAACAGGACATTTCTAGAAATGAGGATATATATGAGGAGTGGCTGTAACAGGACATTTCTAGAGGTGAGGTTATACATGAGGAGTGACTGTAACAGGACATTTCTAGAGATGAGAATATACATGAGGAGAGGCAGTAACAGGACATTTCTAGAGATGAGGATATACATGAGGGGTGGCTGTAACAGGACATTTCTAGAGATGAGGATATACATGAGGAGTGGCTGTAACATGACATTTCTAGAGATGAGGTTATCCACGAGGAGTGGCTGTAACAGGACATTGCTAGAGATGAGGATATACATGAGGAGTGGCTGTAACAGGACATGTCTAGAGATGAGGATGTACATGAGGAGTGGCTGTAGCAGGACTTTTCTAGAGATGAGGATATACATGTGGAGTGGATGTAACAGGACATTTCTAGAGATGAGAATATACATGAGGAGAGGCTGTACCAGGACATTTCTATAGATGAGGATATACAGGAGGAGGGGCTGTAACAGCACATTTCTAGAGATGAGGATATATATGAGAAGTGACTGTAACAGGACATTTCTATAGACGAGGATATACATGAGGGGTGGCTGTAACAGGACATTTCTAGAGGTGAGGATATACATGAGGAGAGGCTGTAACAAGACATCTCTAGAGATGAGGATATACATGAGAAGTGGTTCTAATAGGACATTTCTAGAGATGAGGATCCACATGAGGAGTGACTGTAACAGGACATGTCTAGAGATGAGGATATACATGAGGAGTGGCTGTAACAGGACATTTCTAGAGATGAGGACACATGAGGAGTGACAGTAACAGGACATTTCTAGAGATGAGGGTATACATGATGAGTGGCTGTAACAGGACATTTCTAGAGATGTGGATATAGATGAGGAGCGGCTGTAACAGACATTTCTAGAGATGAGGATATACATGAGGAGTGGCTGTAACAGGACATTTCTAGAGATGAGGTTATACACGAGGAGAGGCTGTAACAGGACATTGCTAGAGATGAGGATATACATGAGGAGTGGCTGTAACAGGACATGTCTAGAGATGAGGATGTACATGAGGAGTGGCTGTAACAGGACATTTCTAGAGATGAGGCTATACATGTGGAGTGGATGTAACAGGACATTTCTAGAGATGAGAATATACATGAGGAGAGGCTGTACCAGGACATTTCTATAGATGAGGATATACAGGAGGAGGGACTGTAACAGCACATGTCTGGAGATGAGGATATATATGAGAAGTGACTGTAACAGGACATTTCTAGAGACGAGGATATACATGAGGGGTGGCTGTAACAGGACATTTCTAGAGGTGAGGATATACATGAGGAGTGGCTGTAACATGACATTTCTACAGATGGCGATATACATGAGGGGTGGCTGTAACAGGACATTTCTAGAGATGAGGATCTACATGTGGAGGGGATGTAACAGAACATTGCTAGAGATGAGGATATGCATGATGAGTGGATGTAACAGTACATGTCTAGAGATGAGGATATATATGAGGAGTGGCTGTAACAGGACATTTCTACAGATGAGGATATATTTGAGGAGTGGCTGTAACAGGACATTTCTAGAGATGAGGTTATAAACGAGGAGCGGCTGTACCAGGACATTGCTAGAGATGAGGATATATATGAGAAGTGACTGTAACAGGACATTCCTAGAGACGAGGATATACATGAGGAGAGGCTGTAACAAGACATTTCTAGAGATGAGGATATACATGATGGGTGGCTGCAACAGGACATTTCTAGAGATGATGATATATATGAGGAGTGGTTCTAGCAGGACATTTCTAGAGATGAGGATATACATGAGGAGTGGCTGTAACATGACATTTCTACAGATGGCGATATACATGAGGGGTGGCTGTCACATGACATTTCTACAGATGGCGATATACATGAGGAGTGGCTGTAACATGACATTTCTACAGATGGCGATATACATGAGGGGTGGCTGTAACAGGACATTTCTAGAGATGAGGATCTACATGTGGAGGGGATGTAACAGGACATTGCTAGAGATGAGGATATGCTTGATGAGTGGATGTAACAGTACATGTCTAGAGATGATGATATATATGAGGAGTGGCTGTAACAGGACATTTCTACAGATGAGGATATATTTGAGGAGTGGCTGTAACAGGACATTTCTAGAGATGAGGTTATACACGAGGAGCGGCTGTACCAAGACATTGCTAGAGATGAGGATATACATGAGGAGTGCCTGTAACAGGATATGTCTAGAGATGAGGATATACATAAGGAGTGGCTGTAACAAGACATTTCTAGAGATGAGGATATACATGTGGAGTGGATGTACACGGACATTTCTAGAGATGAGGATATACACGAGAAGTGACTGTAACAGCACATTTCTAGAGATGAGGATATACATGAGGGGTGGCTGTAACAGGACATTTCTAGAGGTGAGGATATACATGAGGAGAGGCTGTAACAGGACATTTCTAGAGATGAGGATACACATGAGGAGTGGCTGGAACAGGACATATCTTGAGATGAGGTTATACACGAGGAGTGCCTGTAACATGGCATTTCTAGAGATGAGGATATACATGAGGAGTGACTGTAACAGGATATTTCTAGAGATGATGATCCACATGAGGAGTGACTGTAACGGGACATTTCTAGAGATGAGGATATACATGATGAGTGGCTGTAACATGACATTTCTATAGATGAGGATATACATGAGGAGTGGCTGTAACAGGACATTTCTAGAAATGAGGATATACATGAGGAGTGGCTGTAACATGACATTTCTAGAGGTGAGGTTATACATGAGGAGTGCCTGTAACAGGACATTTCTAGAGATGAGGATCTACATGTGGAGTAGATGTAACAGGACATTTCTAGAGATGAGGATATACATGATGAGTGGCTGTAACATGACATTTCTCGGATTGAGGATATACATGAGGAGTGGCTGTAACAGGACATTTCTAGAGATGAGGATATACATAAGGAGAGGCTGTAACAGAACATTTCTAGAGATGAGAATATACATGAGGAGAGGCTGTAACAGGACATTTCTAGAGATGAGGATATACACGAGGAGTGACTGTAACAGAACCTTTCTAGAGATGAGGATATACACGAGGAGTGGCTGTAACAAGACATTTCTAGAGATGAGGATATACATGAGGAGTGGCTGTAACAGGACATTTCTAGAGATGAGGATACACATGAGGAGTGGCTGTAACAGGACATTACATGAGATGAGGTTATACCCGAGAAGTGGCTGTAACAGGAAATTTATAGAGATGAGGATATACATGAGGAGTGACTTTAACAGGACATTTCTAGCGATGAGGATACACATGAGGAGTGGCTGTAACAGGACATTTCTAGAGATGAGGATATACAAGGGGAGTGGATGTAACAGGACATTTCTAGAGTTGTGGTTATACATGATGAGTGACTATAACTTGACATTTCTAGAGATGAGGATATACATGAGGAGTGTTTCTAACAGGACGTTTCTAGAGATGAGGATCCACATGAGGAGTGACTTTAACAGGACATTTCTAGAGATGAGGATATACATGAGGAGTGGCTGTAACAGGACATTTCTAGAAATGAGAATATATATGAGGAGTGGCTGTAACAGGACATTTCTAGAGGTGAGGTTATACATGAGGAGTGACTGTAACAGGACATTTCTAGAGATGAGGATCTGCATGTGAAGTAGATGTAACAGGACATTTCTAGAGATGAGGATATATATGATGAGTGGCTGTAACATGACATTTCTGGAGATGAGGATATACATGAGGAGTGGCTGTAACAGGACATTTCTAGAGATGAGGATATACACGAGGAGTTACTGTAACAGAACATTTCTAGAGATGAGGATATATATGTGGAGTGACTGTAACAGGACATTTCTAGAGACGAGGATATACATGAGGGGTGGGTGTAACAGGACATTTCTAGAGGAGAGGATATACATGAGGAGAGGCTGTAACAAGGCATTTATAGAGATGAGGATATACATGAGGAGTGGCTGTAACAGCACATGTCTAGAGATGAGGATACACATGAGGAGTGGCTGGAACAGGACATAACTTGAGATGAGGTTATACACGAGGAGTGCCTGTAACATGGCATTTCTAGCGATGAGGATATACATGAGGAGTGACTGTAACAGGATATTTCTAGAGATGAGGATATACATGAGGAGTGGCTGTAACAGGACATTTCTAGAGATGAGGATATACATGGTGAGTGGATGTAACAGGACATTTCTAGTGATGTGGTTATACATGATGAGTGGCTGTAACATGACATTTCTAGAGATGAGGATATACATGAGGAGTGGTTCTAACAGGACATTTCTAGAGATGAGGATCCACATGAGGAGTGACTGTAACGGGGCATTTCTAGAGATGAGGATATACATGATGAGTGGCTGTAACAGGACATTTCTAGAGATGAGGATATACATGAGGAGTGGCTGTAACAGGACATTTCTAGAAATGAGGATATACATGAGGAGTGGCTGTAACATGACATTTCTAGAGGTGAGGTTATACATGAGGAGTGACTGTAACAGGACATTTCTAGAGATGAGGATCTACATGTGGAGTAGATGGAACAGGACATTTCTAGAGATGAGGATATACATGAGGAGTGGCTGTAACAGAACATTTCTAGAGATGAGAATATACATGAGGAGAGGCTGTAACAGGACATTTCTAGAGATGAGGATATACACGATGAGTGACTGTAACAGAACCTTTCTATAGATGAGGATATACACGAGGAGTGACTGTAACAGAACATTTCTAGAGATGAGGATATATATGAGGAGTGACTGTAACAGGACATTTCTAGAGACGAGGATATACATGAGGAGAGGCTGTAACAAGACATTTCTAGAGATGAGGATATACATGATGAGTGGCTGTAACAGGACATTTCTAGAGATGAGGATACACATGAGGAGTGGCTGTAACAGGACATTACTTGAGATGAGGTTATACCCGAGAAGTGACTGTAACAGGAAATTTCTAGAGATGAGGATATACATGAGGAGTGATTGTAACAGGACATTTCTAGCGATGAGGATACACATGAGGAGTGGATGTAAAAGGACATTTCTAGAGTTGTGGTTATACATGATGAGTGACTGTAACTTGACATTTCTAGAGATGAGGATATACATGAGGAGTGTTTCTAACAGGACATTTCTAGCGATGAGGATCCACATGAGGGGTGACTGTAACAGGACATTTCTAGAGATGAGGATATACATGATGAGTGGCTGTAACAGGACATTTCTAGAAATGAGGATATACACGAGGAGTGGCTGTAACAAGACATTTCTAGAGATGAGGATATACATGAGGAGTGGCTGTAACAGGACATTTCTAGAGATGAGGATACACATGAGGAGTGGCTGTAACAGGACATTACATGAGATGAGGTTATACCCGAGAAGTGGCTGTAACAGGAAATTTATAGAGATGAGGATATACATGAGGAGTGACTTTAACAGGACATTTCTAGCGATGAGGATACACATGAGGAGTGGCTATAACAGGACATTTCTAGAGATGAGGATATACAAGGGGAGTGGATGTAACAGGACATTTCTAGAGTTGTGGTTATACATGATGAGTGACTGTAACTTGACATTTCTAGAGATGAGGATATACATGAGGAGTGTTTCTAACAGGACGTTTCTAGAGATGAGGATCCACATGAGGAGTGACTTTAACAGGACATTTCTAGAGATGAGGATATACATGAGGAGTGGCTGTAACAGGACATTTCTAGAAATGAGAATATATATGAGGAGTGGCTGTAACAGGACATTTCTAGAGGTGAGGTTATACATGAGGAGTGACTGTAACAGGACATTTCTAGAGATGAGGATCTGCATGTGAAGTAGATGTAACAGGACATTTCTAGAGATGAGGATATATATGATGAGTGGCTGTAACATGACATTTCTGGAGATGAGGATATACATGAGGAGTGGCTGTAACAGGACATTTCTAGAGATGAGGATATACACGAGGAGTTACTGTAACAGAACATTTCTAGAGATGAGGATATATATGTGGAGTGACTGTAACAGGACATTTCTAGAGACGAGGATATACATGAGGGGTGGGTGTAACAGGACATTTCTAGAGGAGAGGATATACATGAGGAGAGGCTGTAACAAGGCATTTATAGAGATGAGGATATACATGAGGAGTGGCTGTAACAGCACATGTCTAGAGATGAGGATACACATGAGGAGTGGCTGGAACAGGACATATCTTGAGATGAGGTTATACACGAGGAGTGCCTTTAACATGGCATTTCTAGCGATGAGGATATACATGAGGAGTGACTGTAACAGGATATTTCTAGAGATGAGGATATACATGAGGAGTGGCTGTAACAGGACATTTCTAGAGATGAGGATATACATGGTGAGTGGATGTAACAGGACATTTCTAGTGATGTGGTTATACATGATGAGTGGCTGTAACATGACATTTCTAGAGATGAGGATATACATGAGGAGTGGTTCTAACAGGACATTTCTAGAGATGAGGATCCACATGAGGAGTGACTGTAACGGGGCATTTCTAGAGATGAGGATATACATGAGGAGTGGCTGTAACAGGACATTTCTAGAAATGAGGATATACATGAGGAGTGGCTGTAACATGACATTTCTAGAGGTGAGGTTATACATGAGGAGTGACTGTAACAGGACATTTCTAGAGATGAGGATCTACATGTGGAGTAGATGGAACAGGACATTTCTAGAGATGAGGATATACATGAGGAGTGGCTGTAACAGAACATTTCTAGAGATGAGAATATACATGAGGAGAGGCTGTAACAGGACATTTCTAGCGATGAGGATATACACGATGAGTGACTGTAACATAACCTTTCTATAGATGAGGATATACACGAGGAGTGACTGTAACAGAACATTTCTAGAGATGAGGATATATATGAGGAATGACTGTAACAGGACATTTCTAGAGACGAGGATATACATGAGGAGAGGCTGTAACAAGACATTTCTAGAGATGAGGATATACATGATGAGTGGCTGTAACAGGACATTTCTAGAGATGAGGATACACATGAGGAGTGGCTGTAACAGGACATTACTTGAGATGAGGTTATACCCGAGAAGTGACTGTAACAGGAAATTTCTAGAGATGAGGATATACATGAGGAGTGATTGTAACAGGACATTTCTAGCGATGAGGATACACATGAGGAGTGGATGTAACAGGACATTTCTAGAGTTGTGGTTATACACGATGAGTGACTGTAACTTGACATTTCTAGAGATGAGGATATACATGAGGAGTGTTTCTAACAGGACATTTCTAGCGATGAGGATCCACATGAGGGGTGACTGTAACAGGACATTTCTAGAGATGAGGATATACATGATGAGTGGCTGTAACAGGACATTTCTATAAATGAGGATATATATGAGGAGTGGCTTTAACAGGACATTTCTAGAGGTGAGGTTATACATGAGGAGTGACTGTAACAGGACATTTCTAGAGATGAGGATCTGCATGTGGAGTAGATGTAACAGGACATTTCTAGAGATGAGGATATACATGATGAGTGGCTGTAACATGACATTTCTAGAGATGAGGATATACATGAGGAGTGGCTGTAACAGGACATTTCTGGAGATGAGGATATACACGAGGAGTGACTGTAAATGAACATTTCTAGAGATGAGGATATATATGTGGAGTGACTGTAACAGGACATATCTAGAGACGAGGATATACATGAGGGGTGGGTGTAACAGGACATATCTAGAGGTGAGGATATACATGAGGAGAGGAAGTAACATGGCATTTCTAGAGATGAGGATATACATGAGGAGAGGCTGTAACAGAAGATGTCCAGAGATGAGGATATACATGAGGAGTGGCTGTAACAGGACATGTCTAGAGATGAGGAGACACATTTGAGGAGTGGCTGTAACATGACATTACTTGAGATGAGGTTATACCCGAGGAGTGGCTGTAACAGGACATTTCTAGAGATGAGGATATACATGGGGAGTGGATGTAACAGGACATTTCTAGTGTTGTGGTTATACATGAGGAGTGGCTGTAACAGGACATCACTAGAGATGAGGATATACACGAGGAGTGGTTCTAACATGACATTTCTAGAGATGAGGATATACGTGACGAGTGGTTCTAACAGGACATTTGTAGAGATGAGGTTATACATGAGGAGTGGCGGTAACAGGACATTTCTAGAGATGTGGTAATACATGAGGTGTGGTTCTAACAGGACATTTCTAGAGATGAGGATATACACGAGGAGTGACTGTAACAGGGCATTTCTAGAGATGAGGATATACATGAGGAGTGGCTGTAACAGGACATTTCTAGAGATGAGGATATACATGAGGAGTGGATGTAACAGGACATTTCTAGAGATGAGGATATACATGAGGAGAGGCTGTAACAGGGCATTTCTAGAGATGAGGATATACACGAGGAGTGAATGTAACAGGACATTTCTAGTGATGACGATACACATGGGGAGTGGCTGTAACAGGGCATTTCTCGTGATGAGGATGTACATGATAAGTGGCTGTAACAGGACATTTCTAAAGATGAAGATCCACATGAGGAGTGTCTGTAACAGGACAGTTATAGAGATGAGATTATACACGAGGAGTGGCTGTAACACAACCGTTCTAGAGATGAGGATATACATGAGGAGTGGCTGTAACAGGACATTTCTGGAGATGAGGATATACACGAGGAGTGACTGTAAATGAACATTTCTAGAGATGAGGATATATATGTGTAGTGACTGTAACAGGACATATCTAGAGACGAGGATAAACATGAGGGGTGGGTGTAACAGGACATATCTATAGGTGAGGATATACATGAAGAGAGGCTGTAACATGGCATTTCTAGAGATGAGGATATACATGAGGAGAGGCTGTAACAGAAGATGTCCAGAGATGAGGATATACATGAGGAGTGGCTGTAACAGGACATGTCTAGAGATGAGGATACACATGAGGAGTGGCTGTAACATGACATTACTTGAGATGAGGTTATACCCGAGGAGTGGCTGTAACAGGACATTTCTAGAGATGAGGATATACATGGGGAGTGGATGTAACAGGACATTTCTAGAGATGACGATATACATGGCGAGTGGCTGTAACAGGACATTTCTAGAGATGAGGATATTCATGAGGAGTGGCTATAACAGGACAGTTCTCGAGATGACGATGTACATGATGAGTGGCTGTAACAGGACATTTCTAAAGATGAGGATCCACATGAGGAGTGTCTGTAACAGGACAGTTATAGAGATGAGGATATACATGACGAGTGGCTGTAACAGGACATTTCTAGAGATGAGGATATTCATGTGGAGTGGATGTAATAGGGCATTTCTAGAGATGAGGATATACATGAGGAGAGGTTGTAACAGGACATTTCTAGAGATGAGGATATACACGAGGAGTGAATGTAACAGGACATTTCTAGAGATGAGGATATATATGAGGAGTGACTGTAACAGGACATTTCTAGAGACGAGGATATACATGAGGGGTGGCTGTAAAAGGACATTTCTAGAGATGAGGATATATATGAGGAGTGACTGTAACAGGACATTTCTAGAGACGGGGATATACATGAGGAGAGGCTGTAACAAGACATTTCTAGAGATGAGGATATACATGATGAGTGGCTGTAACAGGACATTTCTAGAGATGAGGATACACATGAGGAGTGGCTGTAACAGGACATTACTTGAGATGAGGTTATACCCGAGAAGGGACTGTAACAGGAAATTTCTAGAGATGAGG
Organism: Chaetoderma sp. LZ-2023a; assembly: GCA_034401795.1. Classification (NCBI taxonomy): domain Eukaryota; kingdom Metazoa; phylum Mollusca; class Caudofoveata; order Chaetodermatida; family Chaetodermatidae; genus Chaetoderma; species Chaetoderma sp. LZ-2023a. The sequence continues at coordinate 187,282,409 of CM067359.1, forward strand.
ATATACATGAGGAGTGATTGTAACAGGACATTTCTAGCGATGAGGATACACATGAGGAGTGGATGTAACAGGACATTTCTAGAGTTGTGGTTATACATGATGAGTGACTGTAACTTGACATTTCTAGAGATGAGGATATACATGAGGAGTGTTTCTAACAGGACATTTCTAGCGATGAGGATCCACATGAGGGGTGACTGTAACAGGACATTTCTAGAGATGAGGATATACATGATGAGTGGCTGTAACAGGACATTTCTAGAAATGAGGATATATATGAGGAGTGGCTTTAACAGGACATTTCTAGAGGTGAGGTTATACATGAGGAGTGACTGTAACAGGACATTTCTAGAGATGAGGATCTGCATGTGGAGTAGATGTAACAGGACATTTCTAGAGATGAGGATATACATGATGAGTGGCTGTAACATGACATTTCTAGAGATGAGGATATACATGAGGAGTGGCTGTAACAGGACATTTCTGGAGATGAGGATATACACGAGGAGTGACTGTAAATGAACATTTCTAGAGATGAGGATATATATGTGGAGTGACTGTAACAGGACATATCTAGAGACGAGGATATACATGAGGGGTGGGTGTAACAGGACATATCTAGAGGTGAGGATATACATGAGGAGAGGAAGTAACATGGCATTTCTAGAGATGAGGATATACATGAGGAGAGGCTGTAATAGAAGATGTCCAGAGATGAGGATATACATGAGGAGTGGCTGTAACAGGACATGTCTAGAGATGAGGATACACATGAGGAGTGGCTGTAACATGACATTACTTGAGATGAGGTTATACCCGAGGAGTGGCTGTAACAGGACATTTCTAGAGATGAGGATATACATGGGGAGTGGATGTAACAGGACATTTCTAGTGTTGTGGTTATACATGAGGAGTGGCTGTAACAGGACATCTCTAGAGATGAGGATATACACGAGGAGTGGTTCTAACATGACATTTCTAGAGATGAGGATATACGCGACGAGTGGTTCTAACAGGACATTTGTAGAGATGAGGTTATACATGAGGAGTGGCGGTAACAGGACATTTCTAGGGATGTGGTAATACATGAGGTGTGGTTCTAACAGGACATTTCTAGAGATGAGGATATACACGAGGAGTGACTGTAACAGGGCATTTCTAGAGATGAGGATATACATGAGGAGTGGCTGTAACAGGACATTTCTAGAGATGAGGATATACATGAGGAGTGGATGTAACAGGACATTTCTAGAGATGAGGATATACATGAGGAGAGGCTGTAACAGGGCATTTCTAGAGATGAGGATATACACGAGGAGTGAATGTAACAGGACATTTCTAGTGATGACGATACACATGGGGAGTGGCTGTAACAGGGCATTTCTCGTGATGAGGATGTACATGATAAGTGGCTGTAACAGGACATTTCTAAAGATGAAGATCCACATGAGGAGTGTCTGTAACAGGACAGTTATAGAGATGAGATTATACACGAGGAGTGGCTGTAACACAACCGTTCTAGAGATGAGGATATACATGAGGAGTGGCTGTAACAGGACATTTCTGGAGATGAGGATATACACGAGGAGTGACTGTAAATGAACATTTCTAGAGATGAGGATATATATGTGGAGTGACTGTAACAGGACATATCTAGAGACGAGGATAAACATGAGGGGTGGGTGTAACAGGACATATCTATAGGTGAGGATATACATGAAGAGAGGCTGTAACATGGCATTTCTAGAGATGAGGATATACATGAGGAGAGGCTGTAACAGAAGATGTCCAGAGATGAGGATATTCATGAGGAGTGGCTATAACAGGACAGTTCTCGAGATGACGATGTACATGATGAGTGGCTGTAACAGGACATTTCTAAAGATGAGGATCCACATGAGGAGTGTCTGTAACAGGACAGTTATAGAGATGAGGATATACATGACGAGTGGCTGTAACAGGACATTTCTAGAGATGAGGATATTCATGTGGAGTGGATGTAATAGGGCATTTCTAGAGATGAGGATATACATGAGGAGAGGTTGTAACATGACATTTCTAGATATGAGGATATACACGAGGAGTGAATGTAACAGGACATTTCTAGAGATGAGGATATATATGAGGAGTGACTGTAACAGGACATTTCTAGAGACGAGGATATACATGAGGGGTGGCTGTAACAGGACATTTCTAGAGATGAGGATATATATGAGGAGTGACTGTAACAGGACATTTCTAGAGACGAGGATATACATGAGGAGAGGCTGTAACAAGACATTTCTAGAGATGAGGATATACATGATGAGTGGCTGTAACAGGACATTTCTAGAGATGAGGATACACATGAGGAGTGGCTGTAACAGGACATTACTTGAGATGAGGTTATACCCGAGAAGTGACTGTAACAGGAAATTTCTAGAGATGAGGATATACATGAGGAGTGATTGTAACAGGACATTTCTAGCGATGAGGATACACATGAGGAGTGGATGTAACAGGACATTTCTAGAGTTGTGGTTATACAGGATGAGTGACTGTAACTTGACATATCTAGAGATGAGGATATACATGAGGAGTGTTTCTAACAGGACATTTCTAGCGATGAGGATCCACATGAGGGGTGACTGTAACAGGACATTTCTAGAGATGAGGATATACATGATGAGTGGCTGTAACAGGACATTTCTAGAAATGAGGATATATATGAGGAGTGGCTTTAACAGGACATTTCTAGAGGTGAGGTTATACATGAGGAGTGACTGTAACAGGACATTTCTAGAGATGAGGATCTGCATGTGGAGTAGATGTAACAGGACATTTCTAGAGATGAGGATATACATGATGAGTGGCTGTAACATGACATTTCTAGAGATGAGGATATACATGAGGAGTGGCTGTAACAGGACATTTCTGGAGATGAGGATATACACGAGGAGTGACTGTAAATGAACATTTCTAGAGATGAGGATATATATGTGGAGTGACTGTAACAGGACATATCTAGAGACGAGGATATACATGAGGGGTGGGTGTAACAGGACATATCTAGAGGTGAGGATATACATGAGGAGAGGAAGTAACATGGCATTTCTAGAGATGAGGATATACATGAGGAGAGGCTGTAACAGAAGATGTCCAGAGATGAGGATATACATGAGGAGTGGCTGTAACAGGACATGTCTAGAGATGAGGATACACATGAGGAGTGGCTGTAACATGACATTACTTGAGATGAGGTTATACCCGAGGAGTGGCTGTAACAGGACATTTCTAGAGATGAGGATATACATGGGGAGTGGATGTAACAGGACATTTCTAGTGTTGTGGTTATACATGAGGAGTGGCTGTAACAGGACATTTCTAGAGATGAGGATATACACGAGGAGTGGTTCTAACATGACATTTCTAGAGATGAGGATATACGTGACGAGTGGTTCTAACAGGACATTTGTAGAGATGAGGTTATACATGAGGAGTGGCGGTAACGGGACATTTCTAGAGATGTGGTAATACATGAGGTGTGGTTCTAACAGGACATTTCTAGAGATGAGGATATACACGAGGAGTGACTGTAACAGGGCATTTCTAGAGATGAGGATATACATGAGGAGTGGCTGTAACAGGACATTTCTAGAAATGAGGATATACATGAGGAGTGGATGTAACAGGACATTTCTAGAGATGAGGATATACATGAGGAGAGGCTGTAACAGGGCATTTCTAGAGATGAGGATATACACGAGGAGTGAATGTAACAGGACATTTCTAGTGATGACGATACACATGGGGACTGGCTGTAACAGGGCATTTCTCGTGATGAGGATGTACATGATAAGTGGCTGTAACAGGACATTTCTAAAGATGAAGATCCACATGAGGAGTGTCTGTAACAGGACAGTTATAGAGATGAGATTTTACACGAGGAGTGGCTGTAACACAACCGTTCTAGAGATGAGGATATACATGAGGAGTGGCTGTAACAGGACATTTCTGGAGATGAGGATATACACGAGGAGTGACTGTAAATGAACATTTCTAGAGATGAGGATATATATGTGGAGTGACTGTAACAGGACATATCTAGAGACGAGGATAAACATGAGGGGTGGGTGTAACAGGACATATCTATAGGTGAGGATATACATGAAGAGAGGCTGTAACATGGCATTTCTAGAGATGAGGATATACATGAGGAGAGGCTGTAACAGAAGATGTCCAGAGATGAGGATATACATGAGGAGTGGCTGTAACAGGACATGTCTAGAGATGAGGATACACATGAGGAGTGGCTGTAACATGACATTACTTGAGATGAGGTTATACCCGAGGAGTGGCTGTAACAGGACATTTCTAGAGATGAGGATATACATGGGGAGTGGATGTAACAGGACATTTCTAGAGATGACGATATACATGGCGAGTGGCTGTAACAGGACATTTCTAGAGATGAGGATATTCATGAGGAGTGGCTATAACAGGACAGTTCTCGAGATGACGATGTACATGATGAGTGGCTGTAACAGGACATTTCTAAAGATGAGGATCCACATGAGGAGTGTCTGTAACAGGACAGTTATAGAGATGAGGATATACATGACGAGTGGCTGTAACAGGACATTTCTAGAGATGAGGATATTCATGTGGAGTGGATGTAATATGGCATTTCTAGAGATGAGGATATACATGAGGAGAGGTTGTAACAGGACATTTCTAGAGATGAGGATATACACGAGGAGTGAATGTAACAGGACATTTCTAGAGATGAGGATATATATGAGGAGTGACTGTAACAGGACATTTCTAGAGACGAGGATATACATGAGGGGTGGCTGTAACAGGACATTTCTAGAGATGAGGATATATATGAGGAGTGACTGTAACAGGACATTTCTAGAGACGAGGATATACATGAGGAGAGGCTGTAACAAGACATTTCTAGAGATGAGGATATACATGATGAGTGGCTGTAACAGGACATTTCTAGAGATGAGGATACACATGAGGAGTGGCTGTAACAGGACATTACTTGAGATGAGGTTATACCCGAGAAGTGACTGTAACAGGAAATTTCTAGAGATGAGGATATACATGAGGAGTGGCTGTAACAGGACATTTCTAGAGATGAGGATATACATGGGGAGTGGATGTAACAGGACATTTCTAGTGTTGTGGTTATACATGAGGAGTGGCTGTAACAGGACATTTCTAGAGATGAGGATATACACGAGGAGTGGTTCTAACATGACATTTCTAGAGATGAGGATATACGTGACAAGTGGTTCTAACAGGACATTTGTAGAGATGAGGTTATACATGAGGAGTGGCGGTAACAGGACATTTCTAGAGATGTGGTAATACATGAGGTGTGGTTCTAACAGGACATTTCTAGAGATGAGGATATACACGAGGAGTGACTGTAACAGGGCATTTCTAGAGATGAGGATATACATGAGGAGTGGCTGTAACAGGACATTTCTAGAAATGAGGATATACATGAGGAGTGGATGTAACAGGACATTTCTAGAGATGAGGATATACATGAGAGGCTGTAACAGGGCATTTCTAGAGATGAGGATATACACGAGGAGTGAATGTAACAGGACATTTCTAGTGATGACGATACACATGGGGAGTGGCTGTAACAGGGCATTTCTCGTGATGAGGATGTACATGATAAGTGGATGTAACAGGACATTTCTAAAGATGAAGATCCACATGAGGAGTGTCTGTAACAGGACAGTTATAGAGATGAGATTTTACACGAGGAGTGGCTGTAACACAACCGTTCTAGAGATGAGGATATACATGAGGAGTGGCTGTAACAGGACATTTCTGGAGATGAGGATATACACGAGGAGTGACTGTAAATGAACATTTCTAGAGATGAGGATATATATGTGGAGTGACTGTAACAGGACATATCTAGAGACGAGGATAAACATGAGGGGTGGGTGTAACAGGACATATCTATAGGTAAGGATATACATGAAGAGAGGCTGTAACATGGCATTTCTAGAGATGAGGATATACATGAGGAGAGGCTGTAACAGAAGATGTCCAGAGATGAGGATATACATGAGAAGTGGCTGTAACAGGACATGTCTAGAGATGAGGATACACATGAGGAGTGGCTGTAACATGACATTACTTGAGATGAGGTTATACCCGAGGAGTGGCTGTAACAGGACATTTCTAGAGATGGGGATATACATGGGGAGTGGATGTAACAGGACATTTCTAGAGATGACGATATACATGGCGAGTGGCTGTAACAGGACATTTCTAGAGATGAGGATATTCATGAGGAGTGGCTATAACAGGACAGTTCTCGAGATGACGATGTACATGATGAGTGGCTGTAACAGGACATTTCTAAAGATGAGGATCCACATGAGGAGTGTCTGTAACAGGACAGTTATAGAGATGAGGATATACATGACGAGTGGCTGTAACAGGACATTTCTAGAGATGAGGATATTCATGTGGAGTGGATGTAATATGGCATTTCTAGAGATGAGGATATACATGAGGAGAGGTTGTAACAGGACATTTCTAGAGATGAGGATATACACGAGGAGTGAATGTAACAGGACATTTCTAGAGATGAGGATATATATGAGGAGTGACTGTAACAGGACATTTCTAGAGACGAGGATATACATGAGGGGTGGCTGTAACAGGACATTTCTAGAGATGAGGATATATATGAGGAGTGACTGTAACAGGACATTTCTAGAGACGAGGATATACATGAGGAGAGGCTGTAACAAGACATTTCTAGAGATGAGGATATACATGATGAGTGGCTGTAACAGGACATTTCTAGAGATGAGGATACACATGAGGAGTGGCTGTAACAGGACATTACTTGAGATGAGGTTATACCCGAGAAGTGACTGTAACAGGAAATTTCTAGAGATGAGGATATACATGAGGAGTGGCTGTAACAGGACATTTCTAGAGATGAGGATATACATGGGGAGTGGATGTAACAGGACATTTCTAGTGTTGTGGTTATACATGAGGAGTGGCTGTAACAGGACATTTCTAGAGATGAGGATATACACAAGGAGTGGTTCTAACATGACATTTCTAGAGATGAGGATATACGTGACGAGTGGTTCTAACAGGACATTTGTAGAGATGAGGTTATACATGAGGAGTGGCGGTAACAGGACATTTCTAGAGATGTGGTAATACATGAGGTGTGGTTCTAACAGGACATTTCTAGAGATGAGGATATACACGAGGAGTGACTGTAACAGGGCATTTCTAGAGATGAGGATATACATGAGGAGTGGCTGTAACAGGACATTTCTAGAGATGAGGATATACATGAGGAGTGGATGTAACAGGACATTTCTAGAGATGAGGATATACATGAGGAGAGGCTGTAACAGGGCATTTCTAGAGATGAGGATATACACGAGGAGTGAATGTAACAGGACATTTCTAGTGATGACGATACACATGGGGAGTGGCTGTAACAGGGCATTTCTCGTGATGAGGATGTACATGATAAGTGGCTGTAACAGGACATTTCTAAAGATGAAGATCCACATGAGGAGTGTCTGTAACAGGACAGTTATAGAGATGAGATTATACACGAGGAGTGGCTGTAACACAACCATTCTAGAGATGAGGATATACATGAGGAGTGGCTGTAACAGGACATTTCTGGAGATGAGGATATACACGAGGAGTGACTGTAAATGAACATTTCTAGAGATGAGGATATATATGTGGAGTGACTGTAACAGGACATATCTAGAGACGAGGATAAACATGAGGGGTGGGTGTAACAGGACATATCTATAGGTGAGGATATACATGAAGAGAGGCTGTAACATGGCATTTCTAGAGATGAGGATATACATGAGGAGTGGCTGTAACAGGACATGTCTAGAGATGAGGATACACATGAGGAGTGGCTGTAACATGACATTACTTGAGATGAGGTTATACCCGAGGAGTGGCTGTAACAGGACATTTCTAGAGATGAGGATATACATGGGGAGTGGATGTAACAGGACATTTCTAGAGATGACGATATACATGGCGAGTGGCTGTAACAGGACATTTCTAGAGATGAGGATATTCATGAGGAGTGGCTATAACAGGACAGTTCTCGAGATGACGATGTACATGATGAGTGGCTGTAACAGGACATTTCTAAAGATGAGGATCCACATGAGGAGTGTCTGTAACAGGACAGTTATAGAGATGAGGATATACATGACGAGTGGCTGTAACAGGACATTTCTAGAGATGAGGATATTCATGTGGAGTGGATGTAATAGGGCATTTCTAGAGATGAGGATATACATGAGGAGAGGTTGTAACAGGACATTTCTAGAGATGAGGATATACACGAGGAGTGAATGTAACAGGACATTTCTAGAGATGAGGATATATATGAGGAGTGACTGTAACAGGACATTTCTAGAGACGAGGATATACATGAGGGGTGGCTGTAACAGGACATTTCTAGAGATGAGGATATATATGAGGAGTGACTGTAACAGGACATTTCTAGAGACGAGGATATACATGAGGAGAGGCTGTAACAAGACATTTCTAGAGATGAGGATATACATGATGAGTGGCTGTAACAGGACATTTCTAGAGATGAGGATACACATGAGGAGTGGCTGTAACAGGACATTACTTGAGATGAGGTTATACCCGAGAAGTGACTGTAACAGGAAATTTCTAGAGATGAGGATATACATGAGGAGTGATTGTAACAGGACATTTCTAGCGATGAGGATACACATGAGGAGTGGATGTAACAGGACATTTCTAGAGTTGTGGTTATACATGATGAGTGACTGTAACTTGACATTTCTAGAGATGAGGATATACATGAGGAGTGTTTCTAACAGGACATTTCTAGCGATGAGGATCCACATGAGGGGTGACTGTAACAGGACATTTCTAGAGATGAGGATATACATGATGAGTGGCTGTAACAGGACATTTCTAGAGATGAGGATATACATGAGGAGTGGCTGTAACAGGACATTTCTAGAAATGAGGATATCTATGAGGAGTGGCTTTAACAGGACATTTCTAGAGGTGAGGTTATACATGAGGGGTGACTGTAACAGGACATTTCTAGAGATGAGGATCTGCATGTGGAGTAGATGTAACAGGACATTTCTAGAGATGAGGATATACATGATGAGTGGCTGTAACATGACATTTCTAGAGATGAGGATATACATGAGGAGTGGCTGTAACAGGACATTACTTGAGATGAGGTTATACCCGAGAAGTGACTGTAACAGGAAATTTCTAGAGATGAGGATATACATGAGGAGTGGCTGTAACAGGACATTTCTAGAGATGAGGATATACATGAGGAGTGGATGTAACAGGACATTTCTAGAGATGAGGATATACATGAGGAGAGGCTGTAACAGGGCATTTCTAGAGATGAGGATATACACGAGGAGTGAATGTAACAGGACATTTCTAGTGATGACGATACACATGGGGAGTGGCTGTAACAGGGCATTTCTCGTGATGAGGATGTACATGATAAGTGGCTGTAACAGGACATTTCTAAAGATGAAGATCCACATGAGGAGTGTCTGTAACAGGACAGTTATAGAGATGAGATTATACACGAGGAGTGGCTGTAACACAACCATTCTAGAGATGAGGATATACATGAGGAGTGGCTGTAACAGGACATTTCTGGAGATGAGGATATACACGAGGAGTGACTGTAAATGAACATTTCTAGAGATGAGGATATATATGTGGAGTGACTGTAACAGGACATATCTAGAGACGAGGATAAACATGAGGGGTGGGTGTAACAGGACATATCTATAGGTGAGGATATACATGAAGAGAGGCTGTAACATGGCATTTCTAGAGATGAGGATATACATGAGGAGAGGCTGTAACAGATGTCCAGAGATGAGGATATACATGAGGAGTGGCTGTAACAGGACATGTCTAGAGATGAGGATACACATGAGGAGTGGCTGTAACATGACATTACTTGAGATGAGGTTATACCCGAGGAGTGGCTGTAACAGGACATTTCTAGAGATGAGGATATACATGGGGAGTGGATGAAACAGGACATTTCTAGAGATGACGATATACATGGCGAGTGGCTGTAACAGGACATTTCTAGAGATGAGGATATTCATGAGGAGTGGCTATAACAGGACAGTTCTCGAGATGACGATGTACATGATGAGTGGCTGTAACAGGACATTTCTAAAGATGAGGATCCACATGAGGAGTGTCTGTAACAGGACAGTTATAGAGATGAGGATATACATGACGAGTGGCTGTAACAGGACATTTAACACACGTGTCATGC
>CM067359.1:187295756-187379297 GCA_034401795.1 Chaetoderma sp. LZ-2023a
CTCTCTTCCTCTCTCCCTCCCCCCAAACCAACATCCATCCCTCCCACCCTTTCGCTCTCTCACTCTCTACCTGCCTCCCACCTTCCCTCCATCCCTCCCTCTCTCTCGCACTCCTCTATCTCTCTATCTCTCTCTCCTCTCTTCTCACTTTCTCTCTCGCTCTCTTTCTCTCTCGCTCTCTATCTCCCGCTCTATCTCTTTCCTTCCCTCCATCGCCCCCTCTCTCCGTCCCTCCCCCCTCTCTCTCGCCCTCCTCCCTCCCTCCCTGCCTCCCTCTCCCTCCCTCTCTCTTTCCTCTCTCTCTATCCTCCCTTCCTCACTCCCTCCATCTACCTCCCTCCCTCTTTCTTCTCTCTCTCTCTTTCTCTCTCTCTCTCTCTCTCCCTCCCCATCTCTTCCCATTCCGAGCTAATCTCTGCACATGCGTTGCCCGTGTTGGGATCGATCAAACGTTAAACTCCTTGAACTTAAATTTCGAGAAGCGCTTAAGACGTGCTTAGAATCGTCATGCATGACGTTATTGAGTGTGACGTCAACCCGCATGTGATATAATTCATTATCACGTGACAGATTAGACTCATATATGGGAATCAGATTGAGTCTCAGATTGTTCTAAACCCTTAATGAGTGTGATATAATTGATACGAAATGACAATTCAAATACAATTCTACTTTCAGCTTTGGCTTCTTAATTCAGCCTGCTATGCTCTAAAACAATTTTTACGTCGCAGAGAAGCAACTAATGGACCTTTACGGTTTTAGCTATGCCCCGCCCATATCTAGCTAAGCTCCCACCCACACCTCGCTCGTGTTGGATCGATCGATCTCTGACTATCAATTTCCAAAAAGCTAGACAGGTACGAATATTTTGAAATTAATGTGACTGGGTGCTGTTGCTGCCACAGCAAAGAATTACAAAGACATACAATTCATACAACATGTCGGACGATTTGAGATTGATGACGGTCTATGTGGAACCATTTGTGATGTAATGATTGTGACGTCATCATACACGCGCTGAGCTGATTATGACGTCATACGTGGTCAGATGATGAATGGATACTCTGGAAAGGTGAATTGACCATTGCAGTTTTAGCTATGCCCCGCCCATCTCTAGAATGTATTGGATCTATGTGTGGCTTAGGTTGCGGCGGGAATATACCCCATGTAATCCCAAAAACGTATGTCCATTCATTTGGCCTAAGTCAGGAAACGGATCCGCTTGAATTATCGCGATAGTATCTAATTTTACCAAATTTCCAGGCGCATCACTATGCTAGTTTAGGGGCTGATCATGAGCAGTACGAGCATTATTACATGTCATAAACAAAGTCCTTGCTTAGAATATAGCATGTTAAATCTGGCCACATTAACTGTCTCGCTGCAACAAACCGTTACGCAAGTATTTCAATGGGCAATAACTCTGAACCGCCTGAATATTTTGAAAACAATTTGGCTGAAAGTTATAGGTGGCTTAGCGAAGACAAATTGTTTTCACAATTTTCATCTTAAACTGAGTTAAGCAGACGGGCAGTTAACATTATACTTTCTGGTCAGTTAGCTGTGGCCATCTTTGTTGCGCATTCGTCTTAAGATAAAACACTCTATTGCACACTGCTATTACGACATGTTACATACTGCAACTTGATTTGGAGCATTGCACACTATTAAATTAGCAAAATAAATATAACTACAAAAAGGAACAAACCTGAAAATGTTGGGATATTGGGATGTAGCGGACTGTGCACCAGACTAAGATTAGTAAGAATTCTACACAATAACAACATAGCTACAACTTTTTCCAAGCTATTCACACACAGCACAGAAGTCCACTCAGGCAACACAAGGAAAAAACATAACTTACACACAGAAAGCAATCGGACAGAGCTAGGTAGACATAGGATATCACACACAATGTTATTAATCTTTGGAACACTACAGAAGACGAAATAAGTACACAAAGAATCACATAAGATATGAAATTAATTAAAATCTACATAATAAACAGATACTGATAAAGACTACACTAATTGCCACTGCTGTTGCTATCACAACCTCTACTGTCACTACTACAGCCTCTACTACCACCACGAATTCAATCCAATTCACCTTCCCAGAGTAGCCACCCATCATATGACGTCATAATCAACTACGCGATCTGTAGAATGACATCATAATGAATGACGTCATGAATGAAATCGATAAGTACGTCACGAACCCATATCTGAAGATGGGCTGTGCGTTGTTGTACAAATTGTATGTCTTTACTATTTAATACATATTCTGTATGGCAGCATCAGCACCCAGTTAAATTAGTTAGAAAATATTCAACAGCTTCCCTGTATAGTTTTCTGGAAATTGATAGCTAGTGCATTCGGGGATCGCTCAATCCCAACACCGCGAGATGTGGGTGGAGCTTAGCTAGTGATGGGCGGGGCATGGCTAAAAATTGAAAAGTCCATTCACTTTACTGCATAAGAACCATACAGTATGGGAAAGATACAATGTATTAAGTTATGGTCAGTTGATCACAAAGGTATATCTGCAGTGGCGTAGATAGAGGGGAGCCGGGAGCGGGGTGCTGGTGGGTGGGTGGGGGGGGGACGCCCCCACCAACCAAATATTTTGTCGGAAAATAAATATGCACATTTGTCACTTATGATGCAAAAATTCAGTGCTGTCGGAAATGTCGTTGTCAATTGCACCCCCACCCCCACCTCCCACGCACACACCCCCCCCCCACCAAACCAAAACGCTATCTACGCTACTGCATATCTGAATGCATGTGATCAATATTTGTAGAATGTTGTTTTAGCATACATGCATCGACAACTGGTAGAACCAGTTCAGAGATTTCTGTATCGCCGTTATTGCAGGACATTATGAAAACGAACATCTCATCATGACTTAATGATGTGGAGTCGGAAGATAAGGGGTGCGCATTTAAGAGGTTCTGTCTTTCATAGTCCTAAGCAGAAGAATGCAGGATAAAGTGCTTCTCGTCTTCAATATGCTCTGATTCGCACATCTTGCATATCCTGCGCTCAAGTGGTACCTTTTGGTGTCTTCAATCTCCAGTCTGTGTGCACTAACTCTTAAGTTTCGTGAACTCCTTACGTATTAAGAGATTTTGAGAATTAATCAAATAGTTTTCCATCGCAAAGTTAAACTTGAACAATCCATAAGAGCGTAATTTAGCATTTATGGTTAGAAGGTGTTGCTCCCAAATGTCTACATATTTGGACTGCATCAAAAGTAGTAGTATATATATTAAGGCTATCAGAACAGAGAGTGGTGGTGGTAGCGGTGGATCGCCGATCGGCGGCTACAGGACGGAGGTGGATCAACGAAGTTGTGGGAGCCGACTGTTGTAGTTTGTTTAGTATCAGTGGTAGCTGTGAATCGCCGATCGGCGGCTACAGGAGGGAGGTGGGCTATTAGAACTGAGCCATCTCAATTCCTGGGCCGGCTGGCTGCCATGTGTTTTACAACGTAGGTCCCACCCCACACGCCCCACCCCCCATACACACACACCCGGTGGGCCCCCATCCATTGGTCAGACCATGCCAGGCAAATACACATCTTCCATTTAGACCTACATTAGCATAGGTTTATTCACGCCAGGCAAGTACAAAACTTCCACTACAAACCCATAGGTTACTCTTAAGATTCTATACCATGGATACACGCAATCACAATACGTTCACAGGTGAGGAGGTGTATTACAACGTATGGCCCACCACGTCCCCTCACGGCGAGCGAGCCGCCAGTGCCAGCACCATACATGAAGCCCAAAGCAGAGACACGGCTGCACCAATACAGGACGCCCAAAGCAGAGACACACCTGGACAAGAAGCCCACAGATGAGGCGCTCGACCTCCTCCTCCTCGACTGCCTCATTGATGATATTACTCCAAAATCTAGTAACACATTTATGTTGGTTCGATAGTATCATCCATATTGATACTGTGGATCGTTAGCAGATGATCTAAATACTGTCTTAGTTCTGTCATTGCCATTGTTGGCAGTTGATAGCGTCTAACCCCTATCCCAGCGCCTGGTGGATTTTTCGGGCGATTACCTCGTCTACTACTATTGTGAATGATAGGTCAGGAGAAGCTCTTCAGAACTCAAGCGATTTATTTGCATAGTCACCCAAGTCATGTAATAATCTTGCCACATGGTCACGCCATGCCGCACAGCCTACACCATGCATGTAACTCCATAGTTCTTCGCGGTAACCCAAGATTGAGTTTCAGATTCAGTTAGCTTGATTACCTAAACATTTGCGTTTCTCTAATCTGGCATCACCTGGTGATGGGGCCCATTCTGAAACACTTATTTTATAACTACTGATGATGACAAATGACAATGCTCATGATGATGATGATGATGATGATGACGATGATGATGATGGTGATGGTGATGATGATGATGATGATGATAGATGTAATGCTGATGATGATGATGATCATAGACATAATGCTGACGATGATGATGATGATGATGATGATGATGATGATGATGATAGATATAATGGTGTTGATGATGATGATGATGATGATGATGATGATGATGATGGTGATGATGATGATGATGATGATAGACATAATGTTGATGATGATGATAGACATGGATATAAGGGAATTACCCACAGGCCCTTCTAGCTGCATTCGCAGCGTTCAATTGGCAGAATGCTAAAGTGCCTACCATCCACACCTTCGCAGACTCTAGCATGCTCGTATGTGACACAGAGGAGCTGGTGTTGTAGTGGGAACCGTAGTCGCAGATAACCCTGCCCTACCCTTTCTATACCATTGAAGTGGCAGGCAGACTCAATTTCCTCACGTGGGTGAAATTTGTCGTAGATGTTTTTCCGCAGATGGTCGCAGAAGGGATTGTACTGGGGCTCGTCTCAGAAGTGGGCCCACTTGGCATCTAATAGCCTGGCTGTCTGTGAGGCAACCCCCACAGGTATGAGCAGTAGTATAACCAGTATCCTATATATGAAGGGTTAAACCGAACAAGGTGAACCGTCGAGAAATATTTGTGTCAGGTCGAGCCTTGTGCCGGCCTCGATGCCAATCGTCATGCCCTCAGGGGCAGGTCTTAGTTACGTCACTTTACCACCAGCTAGAAGCTACAGCTCTAGCACAATATGGGTTGTTTGCGGACTTGTGAGCCCGACACGCTCGAGCAACTTCACAGCTCCTCGCCTTCGAGGACTGTGACACACCCTCTATCTGCAGGATGCCATCCTGAATATTGATGACTTCCTCTGGTCCATCAAAGGGGCGACGCAGCAGGAGCTTTCATCCAGTGACCCCAATCCTATGACCCACTGCAACTAGCGTTGTGTCCTGTCCTATATAGATCAGGAAGGATGTCCCCTGGTTATAAAGCTTCCGGACCATGTCATCCTTCTTCACAACGGTGGAGAGTGGGATGACCTCCAGCTCAATAACCGCTGGTCTATATACTGGCACCCACGTTCGCTAGTTTCCATCGGGTCCACCGCGATACCATGCCCAATTCTTTTCGAAGACTACCTGCAGCTGTTTCGCCAAGGTCAACGCAACACCATCATTTCACATCAGTGGGAGCATGCTTCACAGTCGGCTCTAAGACATGAAAGCTGAGGTCAACGTCCAAAGTGTTAACGTCCTCAACCTTGTCTCGTGACTGTTCTATCAGGTGGTGGAGGATGAACTTCTTCTTCAGGAAGTCATAGCGGAACACAATTTTGTCCCCATCCTTCTCTCGACCCAGACGTTCCTTCGAGACATCATTTTGGTCAATGCGCAGCTCTACACCATCTCCACCGACGGGATGGAGGGAGAATGTCTTGGAGTCTGCTCCATATTGGAGGATAACCGACTTGCCATCGCTCTCCTTAGCCATGGCAGCATCAACATCGTACACGTCCGCGAGATCGGCCGGACCTTTCGAGTGAGCAAATATAGGCTCCATTGTATATCTATATAGGTGGGTGTAAACGAAGTGTATAGCCATGCCGATTGTCCGATTGCTACTCCAAAACGGGGAGAATGTAATCCGACCATCTCTAGTTGGTAGACGTGCGGTTCAGTATCGCATAGAATGGGTTCTCTTCACTTTAGCCCAGCAGTCCACCACGTACGTACACGCCGATGTGTTACATCCGCCTCTGGGAAGTACATACCACAGCTCACTGAGTGAACTACGGTTAGATGTGATAGAATATCTGCCAGGAGCCAGCAGCAAACTGTGGAATGCGATCAGCCCCACCATGTTCACCCACATAAATCACCTGTTTGACAGCTCCACCATTAGTCTATATGCCAGCGTGGATGGTCTGTTGGATGCCCAATTAGAGTTTATGCTGCTGCTACTTATTGACCTATCACCATCATGACATCATATCAGACCTATCAAGCATTCGCCGAGATGTTGAAAAAGGAGATAGAGGAGCAGCCACACACCTTCTGCAGGATGGTAGATATAGTTGTACAGGAAATGTGTTGTCGACAAGAAGGCGAGCGACTACAGCGGGTGGGCTGGTATGAACAGAACGCCAGATAGGCAAGGAGATGAAGGGAGTACAATTCTGTCCAAGAATGGGAGAGCCTTATCCGGCAGGAGGAGGGCATCGTAGGACCAAACTTGTATGATTTCTCGGATGACGAGTGTGGCGAGTCTGTTGAAGTCTTGCAGTGGGAAGAGAAGAGGGTGGAGTATAAATCAAAGAAAGCCTGCCAACGGTGGGTGTACTATCAGGCGGACAAGGTGAAGTTCCAGATGTCACGGCTGTCAAAGCAGCTGGCCCCTGACAGTATGCTGGATGAGGGCTGTTGAGGGAGGTATGTCTCCACACCAACAAGCCTGTTCGGTTCGCCAGGCTCCCCAAGATGAATCCCACATCGACTCATCAGCAGATCCCACAACGAGTTTAAAGGATTTCTGCTAACAAGCTGCTATCCCGTGCTTTAGTCGCTCCTTATATTTATTTACACTATTTATAAAGAAAAGATGCATCGTAATATTAAATATGTGTTGGTTATTTTGTGATACGCCGTGGTGTTTTAAATATACATATTTTGTCGTTAATTCCCGGTAATTTATGGCAGTGACGTCATAGTAGAGAGGCAGATTTCGTACGTGAAATGGTCGGTGTTGTTTCTGAATTTATAAATAACTATTTCCTTAATCAGTTTTGTTGAAATACGAACGGTTAGTGGCATACTCTGCCGCATATGGATGCTTAAACAGATTGAAAGGTTCAGACATTTGCTTATTTTGTTTTCTAACGGACGAATCGGTACGTAAAGTGTGGATTACAGCGTATTAGGGGAGGTAATTTCTGTTGTTTACAAACAAAAGACTCGAAACTGAGTCCGAACATGGCCTGAGAAGTCGCTACACGTTTGTCTCACTACGATTACTGAAATATAGATATATTGGAGCCATACGCAGGTTCAAGATAAGATGCTATCCCCAGGATTTTCGTGGCTAAAACGGACAAAGAAACAGTGCCATCTAAAATAAATTATCATCATCGACGATAATGGTGTTCTGGGAAGTCAGGGTTCGATCGATTGCAACATGGGCTAAAAATGGACAGGGCATAGCTAGAAATGTATCCCTCTATAATTAACTATGCAAAGTATCCCTCTATTATTGGTACTCGCACCATATCTCCATCCGAACTCTTACTGTCATCATTATCAGTCACAATCACCTATTGCATGCGCTATAATTGTTGCTCTCATCATGTCACTGTTGTCGTTGGTACTGTCATCGCCATAACTGTCAGTCATCGTTCTAGTAAGATACGGTCATCACAATCATTGTCACTGCCATCGTTCTTATCATCATCATTGCCACCCACTTGACAGAACTTTACTCTCATCATCACCACCTTCATTGTCACCATCATTATTACTGTTATTGTCAATACGAACACACATCGTGATTGAGCTCATAAAATGTCGAAATAGTTATTGCAACACATGTGTAGACACAGCAGATGATTAGGTGTTGCTTTAGACTTCGGAGGATTACAAAGGGAGCTCGGATTGGCTGCTCATAAACCAGTCAGTCATTCATTCCCTCGTTACTGTCACATGGGTTCGTCACCTTTTGCAGAGACAACCGCGTATCAGAAATGAGGTCAATGCCAATGAGTCATGTGCATGCGCCGTCGAGAAGTGTTATCCTGTGATGAAGAATCATTGATTTAAGCAAAATGGATTCTGTGTACCTCCGATTTCTTTTATTTTCTCAAGTGTTGATCCCAATGCGGAGATATTACTGTTGTGGCACGTTTTGTCATACTTAGAGTTGTTGTCTTCATGCTTGGTGAGTGAGTACCTCTGGGAAAAAGCTACCATCCATATAATTACTTCGTCAGTCTGATCTACCTTTTGGATAATATAGGTGGCTAAGAACAGTTGATGTGGTATATCGCAATGGCTGTATCACAAATTGACATTATAAACCCAGGGTGATGTGAAATAACGTGTCGGAAACATGATGAATCAAGAAACAATGTAACAATGACGTCGAATATGCACATAGAACGCAGTTCCTACTTTCTATTTCCTGGGTTATAATCAGTTTCAAATTGAAAGGAATTAAGACACAGGAAGCTTATATCAAGGAAATATGCAGCATTTATTCATGTAATTATTTGTGATATGTTTATTCATGTCATATGTTTCTTCATATTTTAGAGTGATAAATTGTACAAGTTATGGATAACGACAAGATGCAATGATATTAGGCCTATAATAAAGTAAAGCTGCATTAGATAGCATGGATTAGCAGATTTGACAATGTTTAACGCACCATGAAAAATGTAATATGTATATTTGCAAACCAATAAGTGTATTTTTGAAAATTTACCAATGAAATGACTGGTTCGGTAATCTAACTTGTCATGTCAGTGGTAAATTAAAAAAAATAGTCTTCTTGGTTTGCAAACGGACATTTATCAAGAGAACTACTTAACACTAATGGAAATAATGCAACATCTTTTAGTACATTTATTCACGCTATTGAGAGCAATGCATATTGTGGTGTCAGCGCGAACTGAGTTACACAGTGTACATTGCTGACCATTTGTATTAATTTGTTTAAATGGACCACTGGAATGACTGATTTGGTAATCTCACCAGTCATTCCATTGATAAATTTTCAAAATAATTTTTAGTTGGTTGGTAAATGGGCATTATAAAGACAACTACAGGCATGGTAGAAGTTCTAATGATGGAACGGTAACATCGTTTTACACAATTTATTCACACCATTGAGAACAATATATATTGGGTTGAACGAACTGAGCTTTAAACAGTGTACCGGTATGTCCATTTGCTGACAAAGACTCCAAAATATTATTTTTCGAAAATTTACCACTGGAATGACTTGTTTGGTAATCTAACCTGTCATTTCAGTGGTAAATTTTCAAAGATAGTCTTTAGTTGGTCTGCAAATGGACATTATAAAGACAACTACAGACATGACAGACGGCCTTCTGTCATGTCTGTAGTTGTGTTTATAATATATAGGGGTGAGCAAACTGAGCTTTAAACAGTGTACCGGTTCATTCATTTGCTGACCAAGACTCCAAGAGATTTTTATTTTTAATTTACCACTGGACGGACTGGTTTTGTAACCAAACCAGTCATTCCAGTGGGAAATTTTCAAAATTAATCTTTTGCTGATTTGTAAATGGGCATTTATCAGGACCACTGCAGAAGCGCTAATGATGGAAAGGGTGGTTGACCAGCATCTCATATATGTATTCATCATGAGGCAATGAACGCAATACACTAATTAATACATTTATTGGGATGCGTAAAATAAGTTAAATTAAACAAGAATTCATAACACATTTTGTCAAATTAGGGCCCAGATTCAGACGATCATTTTTTATAATTTTATCACTGTAATGATTGGTTAGGTAATCTAGTTAGTCATTTCAGTTGTAAATTTTCAAAAATAATCTCCTGGTCTGCACAAAGACATTGCTCAAGATCACTGCAGATGACGTCGTTGACTTCGTTGACCACTAAAGGGTTTAGATATTAAATTATTATTAGCCCAACACTTGTCACGTTGTAGTAGCATTGGGCTAACAGTGGTAACGGGCTAGTATTAAATTAATTTCTGTGCATGGCACATGCAGGTAATACCTTTCTCACTGTGTGACAAAGTATGCGCCAGATCCACCGTGTACATCTCCTGTAGGCAATGTAATGTTCCGGGAGGTTCTGAAAAATAAAATATCTAGAATAGTCGTCTACTTGGAAATAGATTCTCAGTTTCTGAGACTTAGTCGTTTAAAAACTGATGGCTATTAATACTTTAACACTCATATCAGACAAAAACGGTTGCAGCAGTGGTCTTGAGAAATGCCAATTTGCAGACAGGAGAAGACTATTTTTTGAAAATTTACCACTGAAATTATTCCAGTGGTAACTTTTCAAAAATAGTCTTCTCTTGGTATGCAAATCAACATTTCTAATGAGAAAATTGAAATTTTCTTGAGCAAATTCGAGGTTTAAAGTGTTAATAAGTATACAAATGCATGTAACCTGAGTGTAGATTGTACAGCTTAACAACTTTCAATCAACTCATATTGCAAAAAATAGACCAATGCTAATCAAGATTCTCGTTTGATATGTTGAAGCCCCATCGGATCGCTCTACCCAAGTTTTGTTGAAAGAAGGCCATTGATTAAGGAGTACCGTTTTTAAATGGTTCCGGACAGTTTTCAGAAAATCCTAGAGATAGCTGCCAAATCATTGACCTAACAAAATTCTGCATAGATTTTCACCCCAGCAGTTAATGAGGAGTAGCATTTTAAACGAATTCACAATTTTCATAAACATCACAGATGGGCACCCAAAAAATTCAAGCAGTCCAAATCTTTTCTACAAGTTCTGAAATGTTGATGACTGACTAACCCTGCCATGCAAGACTGGGTCATAGGAGAAACATGCAATCATCTGACTTGAGCAGGTTAATTAACCAACAACATTTGCCCCCCACACATGTATTGATAATAGCAAATGAGATGCATTGACCCTTTAACCCTTACCAAAATTTTTAAAATTTTAAATTAAATTAAATGATGAGCTGGTAATCATTTTTCAACAAATTCGGCGGATGATGTTGCTGTCTTAAACATCACCCATCAAATTTGTTGAAAAATGTACATCAGTTTCCTTGCTAGTGACGCAGTACAATATAGATCATTGACATCAGAGTAAGGGTTTAATGGTCAAATTTGGTAAAGAAAATTTATATTTCTTCATCGAAATGTCCATTTTCAGACCAAGGGACTATTTTTAAAACTGTATCACTGAAATGACAGGCTAGCCGCTTAATGAATATCTAGTTCAGGTTAAGAGTAGACTTTTTTAAACTTTAGCACTTGAATGGCTGGCGCTGTTACCGAGCCAGTCATTCCAGTGCTAAGTTCTCAAAGATAGTCGTCTATTGGGCTCCAAATGGACATTCATCAAGATCATTGCAGAGGCTGGTTTTGCCCCTTAAGGGTTAATAATTAACACTTTCACTCATACCAGCCAAACAAGGCTTCTGCAGTGGTCCTGAGAAATGTCCATTTGCAGACCAAGAAGTCTATTTTTTAACATTTACCACTGAATCGAGCCAGTCATTCCATTGGAAAATTGTCAAAAACAGTCTTCTCCTGGTCTGCAAATGGTCATTTTCTATGAGAAAATTGAAATTTTCTTCAGCAAATTCAAGGGTTAAAGGGTTAACTATGACAGCAACTGCAGATAATTGTAACTCGGCCACTGTGTTGTTACCTTGGTGTTCTTAATTGGATGGAATGCAGAATGGGTGGGGTGGTGGATGGGGTGGGTTGTCTAGCATCATTATTACTATCCACATTACCTAGGCTCAGTACACAGTGGCGTCACCAGGAAAATATTTGTTTAGGGCGGGGTGTTTAGAGAGGTAGGCTTGGTCCAGAGAGAAGTTCTTTTGGAGGGTGTGCCAACCTCCAAAATAGTGGGGTGGGTGAATGCACCCCAACCACACCCCCACCCCACCCGGACAATTTAAATTAGATACTCTAAGCTGTTTCCTTATGCTTTCTAAATAAAATAACCATAGGCCTATATATGAAATAATTTCATGCACATTTTTCATTCTTTGAATTGTATTGGCAGTGTGATTGACAGCAAAAACTATTTCTAATGCATTTTAAGTAAGGATATGGCTCTCTTTTTGGATTTTAGCTTCTATTGTCAATCTTTGAGCAAGTTCATAGATCACACTTACTGCAAAAAACACTGTTAGGATTACCGACGGCGTTCTTATACTCTCATTATATAGTGTATTTACTATCACAAAAACAGGTGTTTTCTCAATAATTTACATTTGCAGCGTTTTTTGCTTCGTGTAGTGCATTTCAATACCAATATCTAAATCTCGTGAAAATTTAAAAAAAGAAAAGTTAAGTTTAGATAAATTAATGTAAGTTATATTTTCCTTACCATTCGACGTGGCCGCTGTATTCTACAACGAATGAATGATATCGTAGCCGCCAGATCCTCCTCTGAATCCGCATCGTCATCGCTTTTCACGCCAATATCGGGTCTGTTAAGGGTTCTAACTGATCCTACGGTGTGATATAAGTAACAAACTCCTCGTCAGACATTGCCTTTCCGTATAACGACAAGGCAGACACGGGCGGAAAAAGTACGAAATTAGCAACTGTCAACTTGTCAGCTGTAATCAGCTGGTAATGGCAAATTTCGCTTCCTCTACAATAACGAGCCTAGCACGTGACGCGTAGCTAATTAATGTTCGGATTTATTCGTGAGGAGTAAATGTATTGCCAACTATTGCGTTATAAAATTGTTAATATTTAACCAGTTAGTTAAATGTAGTCAAATATAAATGCAGAGAACTAAAGACTACTAGGATATAGCAATATTTTCACCGTAGTTCATTGTTGGCAGAAATCCAGAAAGGACTAGGCATACCATGGCTACATTTGAGTGGCGAAAGCAGCCTGAACTATATCCTGCCTTAGCACCTGAGCAATGTGGTGCAGTACATGGCTGACGACTCCAGCAGATTGACACCATCAGACAAAACACGCAGGCAATATAAAACAGTTTACAACAGGCTAGCACGCACAACCACATCTGCGGGTTTGATTGGAGCCAGTGCTGGTGTGGCCGCCATTGTCACCCTACCTACAACCGCTGGGTTGAGTGACTCTTGCCGCTACTGTCTTGGCCACCGGCTTGGCGGTTGGACAGCGCCAGATCACCAGGAAACTTGAGAAGCATGCTAAGTATGTAACACTGGCACAGAGCAGCCTACGAGTTATCGATGAGTCTGTCAGCAAAGCTCTCAAGGATGGGCAGGTCAGTGATGAAGAGTACCACCATATATTGAAGCTCCAAACCCTGTACCACCCAAAGTGCGCCAGCAATACATCAAAGGATCCAATGGGCGGGTGGACAAGTAGGCGTTAAAAAACGAGATCCTGTGGCAGGGCTGAAACAGTGGCTTTAAGATGACTACTATAGATGGCCTTCCTGATGAACCTCACAACAATCGACCAGAGCCAACCGCCCCTGCTGGGCACACTCTGGACCCACTCGAGAGCTGGACCACGTGGTCTCCTGGATGACACACCGGACCTAACACCTAGTTCGATCACAGTCGATGGGAGGTGCCGCATCAGCTTCTCCATCAATCCACGACCACTGACCACCAACCTTGTACCCACCATCAAGGATGCGAAGAAAGCTCATACCTGAATGGCAGGACCGAATCTCTCGTTCTTGAACCAACAGCTGAACTGTGCCCTGTGGTGTGCCACAGCGGGATGCGGCATCAGTGCGGGTTTGCTGCACTCCTATTCTGTTACCCCCGACACTGTGCTCATGGCCAGCTGTCTCAGATTCCATGTGTACTACACGGTGAGACGAATCCTCCATGAGCTGGGCGCATGCCTGCCTGATACGAATGATTTTGATCCATAGCCCGTAGGCGTCGGCACGACTAGCTTCTCAGCAGCCAGTAAATTACAATGAGAGTTCAACGCCCACTCAGACTATCGTTTCCATGGTGGAGACGACAGTTGTCTAGGCATTATGTATGGTGACCCGAGACGAGACAACTCAGGCTTCCCCTATCAAACACCCCCAAAAATCGGTCGTCGGCAGACGGCGACGTTCTCATTCGACTCAGACTCCGAGCCTGAGGTGCTGGTGCGGAATATGCATATCAACGGAATCAGGCAGGACCATCCAGAGGCGTAGAAATGTCCCACATACAACCTCGGGGCTCACACCAGCAGGGATCATTTGAATCAACAAGTCCTTAGACGCATTATGTTATTGTTTCCTGACAGCCCAGACCAAGCTGCGCCAGTCCATAGATAGGATGAGCAGAAAAGAGGTGCAGGCCATGTTCAGCAGTCTCGTTGAAGACATGACCATTGTTGCAGATCCCAGTAGCCTCATTGTCAAGTTCCAGCAAGTCCTATAGAAGGACTGTCGTAAGCTCGACTTCACTATATCGCCACACCTACGACTTATTCCGAGCAATATGATTGTGAATGTCGAGGATCTAAAGGTCAGAGGCTACAATAACATAATAGTGGAGAAGAATTCCCCAGGCGTGCCCTTTGGGTTTTACACTGACATCAACGCAGCTGCGCATGTCATCCCGAAGCCCATAACCCCTAGGCCGCCGTGGTCTCCGACGTGGGCCAGTGCTACCGTTGTTGAAACTGTCGTTCTGACTGCTGGAACAGCAGGAGTGCTGGATGACAAAGGGCGACCCATGCTGACACCCAGAACCCTGCCCGGCAGTGCTAGCAGGAAGATAGCCCTACCAGTGGTGTCAGGTCTGGCTATTGCTGTGCTCGTCACCCGTCTTCTCCACCTCTAGTAGATCCTGCTCATAGAGCAATAGATCATCTTGACTCTCCGGTGTTAGAGTCATGGCAAATGGGATTGCCTGAACTATTTTGGCCTGCCTGACAGCATACATACCCAAGGACTGTAGGGTTCGGAGGTACAGCCTTTTTCCCCACTTGTAGTAGTGCAGAGCCTTACTCAACTCAGAGTCGGGGGATGTCATGGATGTCTGCAGCTGCTTGAACACGTCCGACAGATACTCCCGATCCCTGTAGAATCGCTTAGTATGCAGGAGCTGCTCTACGATACGGTCTCCCAAAATGAGGTATTCAACAATGCAGATCGGCCCCATACCAACTCCTAGGTAGAGCTTCACTGCTGTCAGCTCCTCTGTTAACTCAGCGTTGGAGAGTTGGGCGAGCGCTCATCTGGTGACTTCTTCTTATAGTCCTTCAATTCGGTGCGGAAGCCATCATAGTACTTAGCCCAATGGTTTAAGCCACTATGTATAGTGTTATGGATATTCCCTAGTACCAATCTAAGCAGCTGACAGATGCAGACTGGTTAGAGTTGCTTAGCGCTCGCGAGGTAGAACATACATGTTTAAACCTGTTATATACTCAGGGCTTAACAGATAAGGTCAAAGGCACATATTGTAAAGCAACTCCCGGAGACACAGGCGAGTCTCCAGAAGGTGGAGACGCTGCTCAAAAGCAAGACCCAGAAGCAACTGCCACAGGCTAAGCCCCTAGCCATTCATGTCACCAGCAACGTGGCAGCAAATGTGCCCGTGGTGAAGATGACGGGGCATAATGAGGTTATTCCTGCCGCTGGAGCCACTCTCTTCGCTACAGTGGCGAGTATGGTTGTCGACCACTGCCTAGGTATAACACATCCCAAAGATCGCCATCGGTAGCACCTCCTATACTATAATGCATCCCTCTAATGGAAGCCGTGGTTCTAGGGCTAGCGACGAGTGCTATGGCCAAGATTATCGTGACCTATGTCTAGCTTTAAGATATAATGGAAGCCTGGCAGATCCATAACACAGCAATAGCCTATGAGGCGTGGTGGGCTATGCCAGAGTCGGTAGCGCATTGTCGACCACACAGACTGAGGATTTCCAATTCCCAGAAATGGTCGTTAGCCCACAAGGCATGACCCTGCAGGGAGGTCCAGTATCATAAGGGCCGCTACCCTATTTCCTTGGCCCACTGCATGGTCTACCTATGCCCAGTAGTCCACTGGTGATATGACTAGGTTTAAGCCATATGTTTAACGCAACACTGTCTCTGTCACACACAGACCTTGAGAGCAAAGAGCTTGGTGATCTTGCTCACTCGGATGAGGCACGCCTCAGTTCAGATAAGACTGTTGCCCCCATCTCCTTCCTAGACTTCGATGAGAGGGGAGAACCTCGAGAGATCCGTGGTACTATCCCAGCCAGAGATCTCATCGGAAACACTGACATGGTAGGACAATCAGCCATCAACAAGGCCAAGACTGTATACAAGGGGATGTACATCAAAGACAAGGCAGTGATGCAAGGTATTCTCGGAGTTGATGAGGCTTGTGCGATCAAGGTTGTGGCCGAGCCCTACTCACAGGACATGGTTAAGGAAATCCTGAAACCACGGAGCTCATTCCAACAAGACGGGGAGAATGTCAACGTAGCACCATCGGCCTGAGGCATATCACGGTGGATGGCCACGTGAACGCGACAGCAAAGCTCACACATAATAAGCATGTCTGCTCGAGCTTGCATCATACGGATACTCGAGATGCTTGACACTGCAGGCACTGACACAGGCCCTCTGCATTAGCTTCTCAGTTGTTGCTGGGATTGCATGCTTGAAGCCTCTATCGCATCCTTTATATCCGCCGGCGGTACAACACTATCCACACAGCAGGCAAAAGAGCTGGTACAGGAAGTACTGCCATTTAGTCTCCCAGATATAGATGAGGTTACGGCTGAAGAGCTGCTGACCATCTCTCACACGCACGTGCAAAATAGCAGTGCCATACAGCAGTAGACCAGATGATGCCGGTCAGGTGGTGCTGATCATTGCCCTGTCAGGACATGGGAAAACATATGGCTGCGGGCCCTGCTTAGCGAACATCTTCAGTCTCGATACATCCTCCTGGTGTCCGACTCTGCTACTGAGGGGGTCGACAATAACGATCAGTGGTATAATGGTCCAACCACCAAGATGCAAAACATGCAAGCACTGATGGAGAAGCTGCTCGTGGCTCGACTAACTGAGCCACTTGTTCTAGTTATCGATGACCCCGCGATGGACCAGAAGACAGTCACCTACCTCGGCAACATCACCAGATGCATTCGGAACACCGAGATCACTGTCTTCATCCTCTTTCAGAAGTACACCAGTGAGATATCGCCAGATATCCGGCACAATACGAGGCTCATACACTTTAGTTCGAAGAGTGGCCGTGCCCTGCTTGAGATGATATACGACAGCCTGACCCTCAAGGAAACTAAGCAAGACTTCATCACAGTCGTGCAGAATGTCGCAGATCTATACGTCTTCATCTTCAGCAACAAGGAGACAGGGGAGCTCGCACACTTCAAGCCCTCACTGGAGAAGGCTCAGAACTTCAGCTACAAGTTGAATTTCGCCAGGAAGCTCACATGTCAGTCGGGTCGACATGCCTGGTGTGTCAGCCGGGATGTTTTTTCAGGATTGGGGAACTTCATCCGCAGTCTCCGCTACTTGAGGAACTTCATCCATGGCCCCTGCTACTTGTGGACATTCGTCTGATGTTTCCGCGGCTTCGTCCATAGACTTCGCTGCCCAGGGGGTTTGAGTGGGTGTTTCTGAAACTCTATCCACTGAGGATCAGATGCTATGACTCTCTTCTTCTGAAACTTCTCGAGGAAGACCCACTTCATCCATGTCCTCTTAGCATTTGGCTTGAGAACAGTTTTGATGAGGTAGCCTTGGTAGTTCTCAGCGGGGAACTTACCTCCAGATTACTTGCCAGCCACTCATGCCCTCTTTCATTGAAGATGTGCTCAACGACATCATTGTGGTCGGCAGCCAACCCCTCCTCTCTACCTTTGGTGTGACCAGTGGCATGCCCAGTCTCATGACCCTCAGTCACGGCTGCACCGATCTCCTCTCGGAAATAATCTGTGGCTCCAGCCTGTAGTCTGTCTAGCATCCGGTGTTCATTACCAGTGTGGAGGTTGAATATCCCAGCCCACTTCCCTACCGTTAAGAGATCTTTGGGATCAACTCTAGCCTTCTGGGAAGCTAGAATTACAAGACTCTTAGTGGGTGTCTTGGAGAGATCTAGTGGGCTGCCTTGGGAACTGTCAAACTTCCGGTAGACCATCCGAGTCAATAATTCCTTTGTACTATGGGCCGGTTTAGTCTCCTCTATGGCAGTCAGTATCTCCGCATCAGATGCATGTGGGACCTTGGCTCGCTCGTGAATTATATTGAAGTCACAAAGTAGTCGTCAGATGCTGTCAATCGGCAGCTGTACCGGTTTCTTCTTGGAGGGTTGCACTGGTTTCTGCCCTCCAAAGATGATCTGCTGGAGAACTTTACCAAACATCACCGTTTATACCTGTATATAGCTAGACGTTAACCATGCAGCAGTAGGTACAGCATCCAGATGGGGCAGTTAAACCCCACTACCTCACACCACACTGATCCTCGAAGGGACAACCTGACAGTCATTCGACCTAGTATCGATGATGCGAACCCTCTCTTTACTGCGGGGAAGTACATCGACTTCGTCATCTCGGGAGAGATGAAGTAGAGCCAGAATCCCGCCGACGAATCCACAGAGCCAAGGGAATTTAGGGCTCTCTTGGCCCATTAGTTGCAGCTGGATCTCTGATTGCTCTGTCCACAACAAAGGCTGGTGAGGTGGTCCGCAAAATCGCCAACAATGCACTACATGGAATTGAGAAGATCTCTGAGGCTATTCCAGCCATCGGCTTGGGGGTAGGCACATTCTTTGGCAATGACAGTCCATGGATCCAGTATGTTGCAATAGCACTCGCAGTCATCTGGGCTGCCAAACATTTAAGACGTGCTATATAGGATGGCTTCTCTGCATGACCTCGTCAAGCCCCTTAACTGGCAAGCCTTTGTCGATAAGCTTGCTTTCAGTGATGGGACCAGTGCTGAAGAGATTAGACATCAGTGTTCACAGGTATTCGAAGAGGTGATCAGCTGCAGGATCGCTGTCGGGTGAACGACGGTTGTTTGTGCGTCTGTCTAGAGTTTGCCCGAGCTGTACAGGAGAGGACAGGTGTAGACATCAGAGATGAAGTCCGACAGCCGGTCATCAACTGCCTATCTTGAGACCTTGTACTACCAACCTGGTGGATATTACCATGAGCCTCACCAGCTGCTCGAGGCTGCACGTTGAAAGGGTCATAGATTCACCTTGGAGTTGTTTAACCAGTGGCTCAACAGGTCGGCGATGTGGCAGATATACAGACCTCGCCCATGGCACATTCGGTATTCACACATCGATGCACCTGTCCCGCACAGAGTCCATATGGCTGATGTACAGTTCCTTCCGCATGATCTGGTCGAGCAGTGGAACCAGACACTGGCAGAGAGGCTGTTCCCATATCCGTATGCTCAGGAGATGGCTGCCGTCGTCCCGACTGGTGGTCATTCCAGGATATGGGTGAGAGGGTTGCCCGTTGTGGTGGAGAGATCCAATGCTGAGGTTACTAGGCTGATAGGGTGGAAGCCACTCAATGCACTTCAGCGATCCTCTGTGATGCAAGAGTCTAAAAGACTATGCTCTCTTCAAGAGTCTGAAGACAGACTTCCATCCGATGCCCTGGTTCGGTATTTGTATGCACCTGGCGAGTTGGAGGGTTGACGTGGGTGGGCGACTAACTCCAACTGGTCGATAGATGTACACAAGATCGACAGGTATTTGGATACGGCTACACAGCCTATGCTGTACTACCTGGCATGACAGCATGGAGTGCGGAGCAGTCCTAGGTGGCCGTTTGTATGAGAGGAGCTCCAGTTTAGCCCTACAAGTACCCAGCTACACCCACCCAGAGAGTAGACATCCTCCACTCACTGTCGGTTGATGTCACGTGATGCTCATACCAGCAGCTCTTCGACATCCATTTGAGTGATGGCATCCTTGTGACCATAAGCCAGGGTGTGAATACCATTGGGAGCGATCCATCGCTTTGTATCTGAGGGGCTGAGGCTTGTCTTGTTTTGGTAGACCCCATGAAGGTGGTGACCCTCACTTCACAGCATGTTCATACCATGGTGGAAGACCTTTCACTTGAAGAGGCATTTCTTGTACTGCTCATGGCGAATCTGTCTAACCACAGCCCTGTGCACACCATGTGCCTTCTAGACTTCCTGGTCTTGATGGAGTACATCTTCGGGTGCAGGCCAACCAACTCCTGGATTGGCACCCCAGCACACTCATCCTTCATCTTGCACTGGACATTCTCGTTGGCAGTACTGTGCAGCGGGTGTGTTACTGGGTAGTCGCTTGTGTCATAGAGGTCACTCCTCCCAGTCATGTCGGTATAGATGTCCTCTGTCTGAACCTCCAGCAGGAGGCTGTCGGTGTCTGTGTACAGGAGCTCACAGTGGACACCGTATAGTCGCTTCAGCGCGGTGTAGAAGAAGTTATACAAACGATGCTTCGAGAGGTCCAGGATGGACATTCCCACATAGAGAGGGCGATTCAGCAGCAGGCTCGTAGTGTACATATGGAGAGCAGCTAGATCATCATTGAACAACTTCGCCTGGGAGAAGTTGGGCTTGGCTGTTAGGCAGTGCAGCTTGTCCACCTCGGATGACCGCATTAGCTTGGCATCCAGTCGCTTGTGCAAGATCTCCATGGTTTTACCAAAGACAGCATTAGTCATAAGCGTGTAGAGATTCTTCTCAAAGTCACTGTTGGCCTTCTTACGGAGCTCTGTGTTGAGTCGGATGAAAGGCTCCATCCACAGCAACTGATCGAAGTGTAGAACCCTGTGAACTGTGTTCAACCCCATACTCAGGCTGAGGTAGAGCTTCAGGTTGTGGTAGTGGAGAACGAACTGTTCCTTGTCTCTCAGGATAGGCACCAGTTGTTCTGCTGCCATCTCCGCTAACGACTCGCCCAATGCACACTGATACTCTGAGCGCCATTCTCGATTCACCTTCATCCATTCAGGCACCAGAAGGTATGTATTGTGCATGTTATGCACCTCTTGTGGATACTCAAGCTCAACATCTAGGATATATCCCTTTTAATCGTCAACAGGACGTAGTGTAATCTCTTTGACATCAATGTCCTCCACCCACTCAAACCACCCAGTCAGTAGGTGTTGGCTCATTGCCCAGCCATTGAGATTGTTAGCGTAAAGATACATGATGTGGCTTGTTGGCTGTTGTGGATTATAACCAGCTATGTATGGGTTGTTTGCCTGTTTGCATTAGCATACCGTTTGCTGACCATTGATACCCCACACCTGACTCCTTTCTCTATGAGGGGATGTATGTTATAGGCAGTGAGGAGCTCCAGCTCCACACCTGTCTTCCTTAGAAGTGCATCCCAGCTTAACCCCGGGCTTGTGTAGCAGTCTGCTGGGTCCAGACGATACTGCTGGAGGCATGTGATGTGGAAGTTCTAAAAAACATCTGCAAGGAGCAGAGTGCCAGACCGCAGATAGAGGTCATGATAGTGTTCCATGGTCTGGCAGCCGAACTGGGCCCAGGCAGCATGTGCGTGGTTGTACTCGCTGTCAGACATTCTCTCACGAGAGAGTTTACTGTAGAAAGGAGCTTGAGGTGGGAGAGAGGTCTCATTAAAACGCTGCAACCCATCCATGTGCTCATAGGGGTATACACCCTTGTGGAGCAGGAGCTCATACCTGGCAGTGCTAGGTTCATACTGCTTTGTACGTGGGAACGTTGTGGAACTTGCGACCAGTGATACTGGGAAGAACTGGACTGAGTCGATGAACCACAGCCAACGGCGGCTGAAGGAGATGTACTTCTCCATAGTGTTGGGGATGCAGCTGATCTGTCCCTCTGTTTGGAGATGGCCTGCATGTTGAGGTGAGAATCACACTCACGCATGTTGCGGACCACGACCGAGATGGTGGTGATCTTGGGGTTGATGCACAGCCTTAGATTACACACATTGTGCGTTGCTCCCTGGTAGAGTGATGCAGTGATGTGGCAATGATCTCTGACACTGTTCCCATCTAATGGTCTGGCGCACACATGACAACTGGCTGCGGTTGTATGAGCTCACCAGTCCTCTCTAGTCATCTCGGTCGGCTTAGGGTAGGTAAGAACGGTCGCTATCTTCTCCTCTTCCCATGCCAATCGATCCAGGACGTGGTTAGCAGCACCTTCTCCTCGATACAGCACTGGTGGTTCACTGATACCGTCACAGTGGACCACAATGTATGAGAACCCACATATCTCATGGTGTTGCGTTTTCTGTGTGTGCTCTGAGCCGGATTCGCATCTGACCCCTTAATCTTGGTTGGTAGGGCTTCAGAGTTGGCATAGATGGTGAATGGCACCTTGAGTTGCTTGTGGTGGTTGGTGAACTGTAGCATCTTCCTGCTCTCTGTAGGCAGTCTTATGCACATTGGTCTGTCACTGATACAGCAGCACTTCAATTTGTGCTTGATGAGAAGGTCTTCGCGAGAATAATAGTGGAGACACCGCTCGCAGAAGTGCTTTCTCCCTTTATACCGACTCTGATCATAGAGCAGATGATTGAAGTCCTTAATCCAGGCATAGTGCTGCATGCCACCCTTCTCGATAAGCATCATATGTGTCTTCGGAATGACAGGATCAGCCTCATTCAGTTGCAGTGGGTAGACACCCTTGTCATGCCCGAATACATTAATGGCCATGCCATTCTGCCACTCAACATGCTTAAGCTGGTGGAGAGGGGTTGGAGAGTCTACACTGCGGAAGTCAAGGGCGTCCCAGTGCCCTAGACTTCGCTGTCTGCTGGGGATTACTGTCTGCAGGATAAGCAGCAGCTAAGAGAGACCAGCGAAAGCAGTGGCCATCTTTGTTCTGGACATTAACCACAATGGAGGAACCAATGCACAATTGAAGTACAACTGCCCTGCCAGACCCCTCGCGGGTGTAGTTCGCAAGGCCTTGCAGCACCTTGGCTTTGGCCTCCTTCACAGCCTCGCTGATATCGCTTGCCTTCAGGATGGCATGCTGCTTAGAACAGAACAGGGGATACGTGGTGACCTATGTCCCGTCATTCTTCTCCTTGTGGAGGGTGATCTTGAGAGCAAGGCAGGACTTCACCCCCTTCAGGTCGAGGACCTCTTCCACCAACTTCCTCTCGATCTTGTCCAGGTTTTAATCTTGGAAAGCTGTTGGATCTTTCCCATGTCCAGGAAGTTCCCATCCACGCAGATTGTTCTGGATTGCATGTGGGACCCTCTCAAATCCTGCGGGTATGTCCCTCATTTCCTGGATTCTAGCATCAAGAAACCTATCGATCTCCTCATCTGTGAACTTGGGTGGGGTTCATGGCTCTGGGTGGTGGTGGTGGGGGGTGGGGTGGCTTCTCGGAAAGGAGAGCTGGGGTTGGCTTCTCTGGAGTGGTTGGTAGCTTCCTGCATGGTGCTGGGGTTCGCTTCTAGGGGGTAGTTGACAGCTTCCTGCGTGGGGCTAGGGTTGGCTTCTCGGGAGTGGATGGTAGCTTCCTGCGTGGACTGGGGTTGGCTTCTCGGGAGTTGTTGGTAGCTTCCTGCGTGGGGCTGGGGTTGGCTTCTCGGGATGGAGAGCTGTCAGGTTATTGGCATAAGTGGTACGGCCAATAAGCCCCTGCTGCAACAATCTTGCCAAATTTTTAAGTACGTCAACAATGCCATAACAGATGTGTGTACCTATCCAGTTGCTTTTCTCTAATATGGGGATTTTGATGGTATCACATGCTGGTGGGGGCCGGCCTGCGGGACAGACAGGCTATATACAGACAGACTTTGGGCTTCCTGTATGGATGCAGGCGTGTCTCTGTTTTGGGTTTCCTGTATTGTGCTGGAACTGGTGGCTCGCAGTCAGGGGACGTGGTGGGCCCTACGTTGTAATACACCTCCTCACCTGTGAACTTATTGTGATTACGTGTATCCATGGTACAGAATCTTATGAGTAAACCCATGGGGTTGTAGTGGAATTTTTGTACTTGCCTGGTGCGAATAAACTTATGATCTTGTAGGTCTAAATGGAAGTTTTGTACTTGCCTGGCATGGTCTGAACAATGGATGGGGGCCCCACGGTGGTGGGGACGTGGGTGGGTGGGTGGGTGGGTGGGTGGGCTATCAGAACAGAGGGTGGTGGTAGCTGCGGATCGCGGATCGGCGGCTACAGGAGGGAGGTGGGCTGTCAGAACAAATCTGTCTCATTTCCTGGGCCGGCTGGCTGCGATGTGTTTCAAAACGTAGGTCCCACCCCAATTCCCCCACCCACCCACCCCCGTGGGGCCCCCATCCATTGCACACGTTGTTTATGTGCTATAGTGTTTGTCTATTTGATGGTTGTTTATGTGCTATAGTGTTTGTCTATTTACATATGACTCATGTGCTATAGTGTTTGTCAGTATACACGTTGTTTATGTGCTATAGTGTTTGTCTATTTGCTGGTTGTGTATGTGCTATAGTGTGTGTCTATTTACATATGACGTATGTGCTATGGTGTTTGCCAGTATACACGTTGTTTATGTGCTATGGTGTTTGTCTATTTACATATTACGTATGTGCTATAGTGTGTGTCAGTATACACGTTGTTTATGTGCAATAGTGTTTGTCTATTTACATATTACTTATGTGCTATAGTGTCTGTCTGTGTACACGTTGGTTATGTGCTATAGTGTTTGTCTGTGTACATGTTGTTTATGCGCTATAGTGTTTGTCTGTGAACATGTTGTTTAAGTGCTATAGTGTTTGTCAGTGTACACGTTGTTTATGTGCTATAGCGTGTGTCTGTATACACGTTATTTATGTTCTATAGTATTTGTATATGTACATGTTATTTATGTGCTATAGTGTTTGTCTATTTGCAGGTTGTTTATGTGCTATAGTGTTTGTCTGTGTATATGTTCTGTATGTGGTGTAGTGTTTGTCTGTGTACACGTTGTTTATGTGCTATAGTGTTTGTCTGCGTGCCCGTTGTTTATGTGCTATAGTGTTTGTCTGTGTACACGTTGTGTATGTGCTATAGTGTGTGTCTGTGTACGCGTTGTTTATGTGCTATAGTGTTTGTCTGTGTACATGTTGGTTATGTGCTATAGTGTTTGTCTGTGTACACGTTGTGTATGTGCTATAGTGTGTGTCTGTGTACACGTTGTTTATGTGCTATAGTGTGTGTCTGTGTACGCGTTGTTTATGTGCTATAGTGTTTGTCTGCGTACATGTTGTTTATGTGGTATAGTGTTTGTCTGTGTACACGTTGTTTATGTGGTATAGTGTGCGTCTGTGTATACGTTGTGTATGTGCTATAGTGTTTGTCTGTGTACATGTTGTGTATGTGGTATAGTGTTTGTCTGTCTACACGTTGTCTATGTAGTATAGTGTGTGTATGTGTACACGCTGTTTATGTGGTGTAGTGTGTGTCTGTCTACACATTGTTTATGCGCTATAGTGTGTGTCTGTGTACACGTTGTGTATGTGCTATAGTGTGTGTCTGTGTACATGTTGTGTATGTCAGTTACACGTTGTTTATGTGGTATAGTGTTTGTCTCTGTACATGTTGTTTATGCGCTGTAGTGTTGTCTATTTACCTACTACTTATGTGCTATAGTGTGTGTTTGTGTACACGTTGTTTATGTGCTATAGTGTGTGTATGTGTACATGTTGTTTATGCGCTATAGTGCTTGTCTGTGTACATGTTGTTTATGTGCGTTAGTGTTTGTATGTGTACATGTTGTTTATGCGCTATAGTGTTTGTCTATTTACATATTACTTATGTGCTATAGTGTTTGTCTGGGTACACGTTGTTTATGTGCTATAGTGGGTGTCTGTGTACATGTTGTTTATGCGCTATAGTGTTTGTCTGTGTACATGTTGTTTATGTGCTATAGTGTGTGTCAGTGTACACGTTGTTTATGTGCTATAGTGTGTGTCTGTGTACACGTTGTTTATGTGCTCTAGTGTTTGTCTGTGTATATGTTGTTTATGTGCTATAGTGTTTGTCTGTGTACACGTTGTTTATGTGGTATATTGTTTGCCTGTGTACATGTTGTTTATGTGCTATAGTGTTTGTCTGTGTACACGTTGTTTATGTGCTACAGTGTGTGTCTGTGTACATGTTGTGTATGTGCTATAGTGTTTGTCTGTGTACATGTTGTTTGTGCGCTATAATAGTGTTTGTCTATTTACATATTAAGTATGTGCTGTAGTGTTTGTCAGTGTACACGTTGTTTATGTGCTATAGTGTGTGTCTGTGTACACGTTGTTTATGTGCTATAGTGTTTGTCTGTGTATATGTTGTTTATGTGGTATAGTGTGTGTCTGTGTACACGTTGTTTATGTGCTATAGTGTTTGTCTGTGTACATGTCGTGTATGTGGTATTGTGTTTGTCTGTTTACACGTTGTGTATGTCCTATAGTGTTTGTCTGTGTACACGTAGTTTATGTGCTATAGTGTGTGTGTCTGTCTGTGTACACGTTGTGTATGTGCTATAGTGTGTGTCTGTGTACACGTTGTTTATGTGCTATAGTGTGTTTCTGTGTACACGTTGTTTATGTGCTATAGTGTTTGTCTATTTGCACGTTGTTTATGTGCTGTAGTGTTTCTCTATTTACACGTTATTTGTGTGGTATAGTGTTTGTTTATGTATTTGTTATTTATGTTGTATAGTGTTTGTATTGCACCCTGAATGCACGTATGTTTGGCGGAGTCACCATCAGAGCTCGAAAATTAGAAAGATAGTGAGTCACTCCAAGGGACAAGTATAATTAGATTGTCCGACTGGACCTTCAGGTTGGCCCATTTCTGTAAATTATGTGGAAAATATCTATTGTTGTAGGCTGTACAGACTACAGAAGCATTGTAAATATTAACTCAAACATAACCCTTTATCCCTCGTATCGGCCAAAAGAGGCTACTGCAATGGTCTTGAAAAATTCCCATTTGCAGACCAAGAGAAGAATTTCTTCTAAGTTACCACTGGAATGACTGCCAGTAATTCCTGTGGTACATTTTCAAAAACAGTCTTCTCTTGGACTCATGGTCTGCAAATAGACATTTTCTATGAGAAAATTTAAATTTTCTTTAAAAAATGTGAATGTTAAAGGATTAAGACTAAATAAAATAATTAGTCACCATGACTACATATATAGGCCCTGAAAATAACAAATTGTCTAGGTTGACCCCCACCCACCACGCCAGGGCATCCAGTGTGTTAAAATGTGGTTGCCCTGCAGTAAAAGGTGGTTTCTCTAGACCGCAGGAACTTGTAATATGTGTAGCCTGGAACCATCATCTTGTATTTCATGGAAGCGCTGTGTACTGCCTCAGCGCTGGTGTAATCATCTTGTATTTCATGGAAGCGCCGTGTACTGCCTCCGCGCTGGTGTAATCATCTTGTATTTCATGGAAGCACTGTGTACTGCCTCCGCGCTGGTGTAATCATCTTGTATTTCATAGAAGCACTATGTACTGCCTCAGCGCCGGTGTAATCATCTTGTATTTCATGGAAGCGCTGTGTACTGCCTCCGCGCTGGTGTAATCATCTTGTATTTCATGGAAGCACTGTGTACTGCCTCCGCGCTGGTGTAATCATCTTGTATTTCATGGAAGCACTGTGTACTGCCTCCGCGCTGGTGTAATCATCTTGTATTTCATGGAAGCACTGTGTACTGCCTCCGCGCTGGTGTAATCATCTTGTATTTCATGGAAGCACTGTGTACTGCCTCAGCGCTGGTGTAATCATCTTGTATTTCATGGAAGCACTGTGTACTGCCTCCGCGCAGGTGTAATCGTGTTTCTCTTCGTTGCCTTTAATGTAGGGGATCCATCAATTATAGGCATGACATTCAATAGACTGCACATAGACAAAGTTAAATACTATTTATTAATCCTGAAATAAATAACTTTTGAATTTGAATTTGAGGGCATTCCATAGGACCGCCCATCACTGTTCAGAGCTGCGATATTACACAGCGTCAAAATCTATGTACTATTTAACGAATGACGGAATCACTCCCGAAGCTCAACGAAATTTCGTTGGCAGTGCGGTTATTCTGGTTTGTGGGCGGTGGCCACTGGTGGGTGTCGCGGTTTGTTGAAACACTGCGAGATGTCCAATAAAAACTTGCACAGGTAAAGTAGACTCAGTAACCTTTGGCCAGGAGATTGAAACATTATTCACGTCAAATGTGAATGATAGGTTAATATGTTTGTCGGATGAATATGCGCTTATTAATAAATGGTAAACAGGTGTCCGGAAGGGCAGTTCAAATCTGGACAAGATACAGGCCTTGCACACAATAATTAATACAGTACATCAATATCATAAGACCGGCTCCATAGCCGTGCTTTATCATTGTAATCAAGTGACACAGTGTGGAGAATTGACTGATGGCGAGAGCTGATTAAAGATAAACACTCTGGCAAATATTACCAGGCCATTCATAATTTACATTGACCCCAAATGTCACGTCCGGAGCAAACTTCAAACCACTCTCACGTAGGCTAAAGCCGTGCAGAAACTACGCAGTCATTGGTTTGATTGACCTATATATCTAGTGACCGTGTCTCTGGTTTCTAGGTCCCATTCAGGCCAGATCTAGGATGGGTGTTATATCACTCTATGACGACTATCTCCCAGATTTCTTTTTATACTTGTACATATTTTTACACCTGGTTTTAAAGGGTTGAGTGGGAAGGGCATTGGCAATGTTTCCAACGACCATTAAATAGTTCATCAGTGGGACGTGAACCAGGTTCAGCGTTTAAGTAGTCCAAAGAGTTGTCTGTTACACCATGTCATCGCCTCTTGCGAATAGTTCACAGCCATTTTACCCATGTTCTTCACTCTTTGTATTGACCCATAAAACCACCGTCAGAGCTTAACAATGCGAACATCAAACGATCGGCCAAAGGCATGTGGAAACTCTGGTTGTCGTTTTGGCCCGGATAAATCGACTTTGTAACTTCTATGTTCCTTCCATCCCATATCTAGAATATGATTATTTCAGTATATTTATACTCCTTTGGTCAGAGAAACAACGGGGTGGGGAATGAGACTGGCCATGCCAGATTATTAATTCACCGATGCGACTTAATCTGGTGAAGAGGCTAAGAAATCAGATTATCGTTTGTGATCTCCTTTACGTAGTCCAGAGAACTGACCACTTCAGCAAGCCACCTCGCCTTCGTGGAGAAACTCAGTTTATACTTCAACCCATTTAATACAGTTCTTAGAACTGTTTTCAATTTGGAAATAAGCACCAGATTTGAAATCAATAAACGTAGTGGCTGATGGAAAATTAAGTTAACAACTATTTTACTTTATAAATATCGCCATGTTTCGTATTATAACACATTTGATAAAGTAATAATTAAGGATTCTTTAACAGGAACTCAATTTAAGTTTAAATGTATAATTAAATTACGGTTTACTCACCTTATTTAATAGCAGTGCATCCGGAATTTTGTCAGAATATTCACAAATCAATGTAGACCGGCTCATTAACAATTCAATAAAATATTTTGAAATTAAATTGAATGGGAGCTGCACACGGCTTCCTGTCAAATAGTTGTAACATCTACAGCAGCTTACATGTATAGGTACCTTGCAATTGCGATATTGAGAATTCAGGCGTTACAGTGCTGCGATCCGGTAATAGACACCCATATTTACGCGATATTTTGTAAGCGTATTTTATAAAAAGGCGACAATCTATTGTTGTATTGACGAGTCCTTGTTTTGCCCGGCACGATGTTTTTAATTATGCAAGGTTTTTAATTATTGTTGTTGTTAGTTCACGGTTATGCGCATGACTATCAGCAGATATTCATTTTTTTTAAACATGTATGCTGTGCTGTCTCACATTTAAACTCACACTAGTGTATGAAACAGCATTTTGCATAAGATAAATCTGCCACATAAATCTAGTTTGACCGAGATAATAAATTTAAAATCCGTTCAATATTTTTTTTAATTACTTTGACTGAAGGCCCTGCGTTTGTCTTCAAAATATTAAGCTGTTATATATGCATAGGCTACTGAAAATATGTTCCGACTTCATACGGTAGAGGCACCTTAAAATGAGCTGATTAAATCTAAGCAGTCACGGTGTTTGTTGTTGTCGTGGCCGGGGCTTGATGCCAATGCACTTACACGCCCACCTGGCCCTCGCAGGCGGAAATCACTGAGATAATAAGAAACGCTCATTTTGCCGAATCTTTAACGCATTCCTGATTCCGTACGAGAACCCAAATCAAAGGACCCTTCATTAAAACCGATCACGTCTGCAGATGACATCTTTCGCATTTTCCGCCTCGCTGTACGGCGTCACGTGAATAGCAACGGCCAACCAGGTGACGCGGCTCATGGAGATGCGGACTACAACTTCAAGACGAGCCAGGAATGGCGAAGGTTCGATTAGATTTAGGGAGTTATAAATCGCTTTCGCTTTGTGTCTTAATTGTGGAGGAAATAAAACCAGCGTGAGTATTAAATGTCGAGTAGTGTCTGGCCTTTTAGCGACGATGCGAGGGCGCAATAAGGATGCGACTGATTATTTAATTACTGATCCGGACCATCTGTCATGGCGGCCGTGACGGTTTAGCAGACGTCAGATGACGACGGAGGAACTTCGTGACCACTAACATTGACTTTTATCGCTGCTCATTGGGAGACAAGTGACGAGAATTATAGCATCAAAGCCGCAAATAATCGCACGCGAGACTGTATGTCTCTGGCAGTATAACTGGCATTTACATCAGCCAATCCCTGTGTACTGTCACTCATTGCGCAGGGTCAAAGAAGTGCTTGGAAATGCATGGAGACCACAAGAAATGTGGTTACAAGTGGAAAATTAAGCGACGAGACGACTGTTTTTGGGAAAGCATTTGAGAGTAAATTTTGAACCCGGCATGCCAAAGACATGTATTAATCCGTGCACTCTTCATGGTAGACATGGTTCGTGTACATGAAAGTCTGGAAAGTATGGAGGTATGAAACCCTCATTTTCACGCCATGATAAGAATGGAAATTTATGTTCAAGGTTTAACAAAATGCGTAGTAAAATTAAAATCTTCTCACGCATGATTTTAGTTGCAAAATGATATAAATAAACACACACACACACGCGCACGCACGCACGCACGCACGCACGCACGCACGCGCGCGCGCACGCACGCACGCGCGCGCGCGCGCGCACGCACAAACACACACACACACACACACACACACACACACACACACACACACACACACACACACACACACACACACACACACACACACACACA
Source organism: Chaetoderma sp. LZ-2023a (assembly GCA_034401795.1). Classification (NCBI taxonomy): domain Eukaryota; kingdom Metazoa; phylum Mollusca; class Caudofoveata; order Chaetodermatida; family Chaetodermatidae; genus Chaetoderma; species Chaetoderma sp. LZ-2023a. The sequence goes on from CM067359.1 coordinate 187,327,138, forward strand.
CACACACACACACACACACACACACACACACACACACACACACACACACAATATGTATACGGTATACAATAGTCATGGAATTGCTTTCTGCAAAATGCGTATGTGGTAATTTGCTGGCCATTTGCCGGTATTGTTCAGAAAAGAACGCTAATAACGCATATTACTGGGCCGTTACTGGGGCCTATACCGGGCCATGCTAGCCTAGTACAGGCACAATAACCAGCGTTATCGGGCAAGTTGCACTGACATGGCTGAGTGTCATTATATTACTACTCGCTATTTAAAGGGTCACGTGATGTGCATTTTGCTGAAACAAAGTCTACTTACATAGCTTTTTGCTTGGACGATGTCAAAACATATTCACATAGAAATAACTAACTGTAAATATCTCAAAGTTTACCACAAAGTATCATCTCTCCAACCCGAATTCTCACCACTATAGCCTATGGTAGGACTTGCTCAATGAAAGTAAATTTGTTTATTTATACCTAATCGACTTTATTTCCAAAATTCAGATATTAGCTACCTGATTGATTACGTTTGCTGTGCATTTATCAGGAGAAGAAACATAACAACGGAACCGTTGTTAATCACACGTACTGAGAAGAAAGTAAACCAACCATTATTAATTATGCGGGCTAAAAATAGATAAGCCAGCCATTGTTAACGAGACGCACTGGGAATAAAGTAACCCAAACATTGTTAATGAGACGGGATAACACATGATAACACAGGCAGTGTTAATGAGACAGGATAACGCATGATAACCCAGGCAGTGTTAATGAGACGGGATAACACATGATAACCCAGGCAGTGTTAATGAGACAGGATAGCACATGATAACCCAGGCAGTGTTAATGAGATGGGATAACACATGATAACTGCAACATTGTTAATGTCATGGGATAACGCATGATAACCCAGCCATTGTTAATAAGCCGTGATAACACATGATAACCCATCCATTGTTAATAAGCCATGATAACACATAATAACCCAAGCATTGTTAATGAGACAGGATAGCACATGATAACCCAGGCAGTGTTAATGAGACATGATAGCACATGATAACCCAGGCAGTGTTAATGAGATAGGATAACACATGATAACTGCAACAGTGTTAATGTCACGGGATAACGCATGATAACCCAGCCATTGTTAATAAGCCGTGATAACACATGATAACCCATCCAGTGTCAATAAGCCGTGATAACACATAATAACCCAAGCATTGTTAATGAGACGGGATAACACATGATAACCCCGCCATTGGTAACGAGACACACTTGGAATAAAGTACCCCAGCCATTGTTAATGAGACGCAATAACACATGATAACCCACCCATTGTCGATATCATAAGATAAAACATAATAATCCCGCCATTGTTGATGTCACGGCATAACACATGATAACCGCGACATTGTTGATATCATGGGAAAAAAACATAATAACTCTGCCATTGTTGATGACATCGGATAACACATGATAATCCCGCCATTGCTGATGGCATGGAATAAAACATGATAACCCCGCCATTGTTGATGTCACGGGATAAAACATAATAACACCGCCATTTTGATGGCATGGGATAACACATGATAACACCGCCATTGTTGATGGCATGGAATAATACATGATAATCCCGACAGTGTTGATGGCATGGAATAAAACATGATATCCCAAACATTGTTACGGCGATGGGATAAAACATGATAACACCACCATTGTTAATGAGATGGGATAACACATAATAACCCCGCCATTGTTAATGAGATGTGATAACACATGATAATCACGTCTTTGTTGTTGGCATGGGATAACACATGATAACCACGCCATTGTTGATGGCATGGGATAAAACACGATAACCACGCCATTGTCGATAGCATGGGATAACACATAATAACACCGCCATTGTTGTTGTCATACCCTGAAAACAAAACATAGCTACCATCTTTCAGAGCCGAGCAAAACTTCCATCCATACTACTGCCACCGGCGCGCCGCCTTCGCCGCTACTACTACTACTACTACTACTACTACTACTACTACTACTACTACCACTACTATTACTACTACTACTACTACTACTACTACTACTACTACTACTACTACTACTACTACTACTACTACTACTACTACTACTACTACCACTACTACTACTACTACTACTAATACTACTACTTCTACTGCCACTGCACCGCCGGTACTACTTTTACTACTACTACTACTACTACTACTACTACTACTACTACTACTACTACTACTACTACTACTACTACTACTACTACTACTACTACTACTACTACTACTACTACTACTACTACTACTACTACTACTACAACTACTACCACAACTACTACTACTACTACTACTACTACTACTACTACTACCAATACTACTATTACTACTACTACTACTACTACTACTACTACTACTACTACTACTACTACTACTACTACTACTACTACTACTACTACTACTACTAGGTGTAGCACGGATCGACCGGATGGTACCGGCCGTCCCAGCAAGGCTGGGTACAAACCCGGCCCTGCCGGATTCTTTCTGAAGCGCACCCCCTGGGTAGAGCAATACGCGTATGTAAGCCCTATACGAGAGGTTTCTTGTTAAGTCCGATAGAATGCATGGTGCGCATGCGCGCGCGTCAGAGCTTCCCTGACTACACGTCTCGGAATTGGAAGCGAGTGCTTACCTATGTTGTACCGAGTAGGTACTCGTAAATGCTTATACTTTATCCATTCTCGTTTTTCTTGGTAGCAATTGTTACCAGAATTAAATGAGCTTTCCACTACTGTAAACTATTTTAAAATCGGTTCAGAAATGGCTGAGTTATCGTCGAAGCTTCCCGCTAAATTATACTCGGAATATTGCTATAACGTCGTAGCCACGTGTATATATTACACTCAATACAAATATCTGTGTACACGTGGTCAATACGTCACTAGCATACCAGCACGCTGATTGGCTGGCGCTCCGCCGCTGATTGGTTGAGGCACCCAGCGCGGACGTCACAGCGAGTATAAAAGGGGTGAAAAACCAAGGATCAGGTGCATCGCCGGCGTGGACGACTGGACCACCTGGATGACGGATGTAACTTGCGAACCTACCAGTGATCTTCACTTCAACCGGTGTCTTACTGAACCCAGCACATCCGCGGTGTAGGATGTCCTCGGCTTCCACCGAATTTTGAAAACTACCGGACGGCCATCCAGGAGTAATAAACTAAATTTAAAGTTAGACCTTCCACATCCGGACTTTCCTGACACAACTTCTGCGTGAGGGGCCATGCGGGCCTGAAATGTAATCCTACGCGATGTAGAGCTACGGTGATCCTTGGTGGACGACTCACCGGATCTGCCAACCACGCCGAAAGGTGGACACTAAATTCCACACTGCATGTCATGTGTGTTTCAATTAACTTTTCGACCACAGTCCGGTGGACTTTGCTAGATGCCCCGCAAGAGCTATGAGATACACCCCGCACCATGTGCCTAGTTATGTATCCGATTAACATTATTATACAGCCCTCTCTGTTAATGGGCAACCCTTAACGTTATTATTTCCGTCGCCGGACGGAGAACTTTCTCACTTCCGTATAAATTATGATTTAGTTATAGAGACTATCTAATAGATGCTACTTCACTGTTCTGTTTCACTGTCAAGAGTATGCACCGTATCCACCCTGCCTGGAGGAGTCAGCTAGCGGATCCAACCTGCGGAGACCAGCTGCAGAAATCGCCTGCGGAAACCTCTCCCGCTCCAGAGAACATGTCAACTCGTGCTATGAATAGGTTAGCGCCTCAATTTCAATAACATAGTAGCCTGTTCCATACCGATGACTATTAAGTACTTAAGTAACTATACTATTGTAAATATAATTGTCATTTCCGTATATGGCGCTGATGACTAATAGGTGCCTTCCTGGTCTTAGGACCGCAATTTATAATTTCTTTATCACTGTTCATATTATCCTTATTTACTGTGGGTGCTTTAACTAACCACACCGTTCACGTCTATCGACCTGATACATACTACCTCAATAATTTACACATACATTGTCATTGTTCAATGTATTGGTTTGTTATATATGGCAGATAGCCATTTCGTTGATATGTTTTGCTTAATTATAGAAAACTTTAGACCGCAGTGTGCTAGAAAATACTAAACAGCAACATTTATATCCGCGTCACTTATCCCTACCATTATCAATTTTAAACTGAGGTCGCTGACACTGTTCTAACTGTTTGAGCCTTAATATTCAGCTCAAATAGGATTGGTTTGAAGTGGTTAGGGACAATCTCTTCATTAGGAGACATATAGTGTACGCCTCCTTTCCTGTGATGGAGGCCCACGCAAGGCACTTGCCTCTCGCAACAACGAGAATTCCTGTGACAGGGGCCCGTGCGAGGCACCTTCCTCTCGCATCATCATGAAATATTCAGTGACGGGGGCCCACGTGAGGCACTTTCCTCTCGCAGCAATACTTTTCTCTCTGTGTATGTTAGGGGTATATTAGCTTGTATTAAGTTACTCAGTGATCTCCTATGTGGATACTTCTCTTGCAAGGGTACCTCTGCGGATTCCAGGATCTGTATGGTACCAGAGATTATTGTGCTCATATTACTGTCAAACGATTCGCCTTGTTTGTATCATACGTATTTATATTCTAAATATATTATTCTAATTATTCCATTCTCTAAATTAGTATGGAAAGACACACCACTGACACAAACTGTTGGCACGACACTGTGTGGTTCAATCTCAGCAGTATTCGTCACCCGGCCGCACTGGAACAGTATTGTTCCACCGGCTCTAGAAGTCAGTCTATGTACCCCCCCCCCCCCCCCCCTGAGAGACGACACATGGGAACCGCAACCCCGAGATCCGCAGCTAACCAGCCATCCCGGTCATTGCGCACTTGTGGTGCGATGGGTGGATATTTAAAGGCGGACCAGCGCATACCCCTGCAAGCTACCAGTGGCACCCGATGTGGGGCTCGAACGAGAAGCGAACACACGCCTACACTCACCAACTGCGAGTTGCAGTCTCCTTCATCTGACAGTCAGTGCTCCCTCGATTTGGAGGTAGCCTCTTATGATGGACGTACTGCTCACCGACGATGTATGAAATTTAACAGGTGCGCAATGACCAGCACCACCACAACACGAGTTCTCACCGATCAGCAAGGGAACATTCCAAGATGCATCACCTTATCGGATCTCCGCAATAGGGTACCACCATCTACGCCGGATCGTGGACGACCACAACAAAGACCCCTACGGGGGCAACTACCGCCTTCACGACCATTATGTTCAGCTACATCAGCAATGGGTGATCAGTGGCCGGATCCTTATGTAGCATATCCCATATCACCTCCTTTTCACGTATCATCTCCGTATTATTCACCACATCAGCGGTACGAACTGAAGGATATGGCTACACCATTCCAGCAATACATCAGACAACCTACACATCACGCACATCATTCACGTCAGTCACCTGCACCACCTTCGTACGAGGAATACATCTCACAGCATCAGGAACGTCCACGCCGTCTACACAACATGCCTCCACCAGTCTATAGACATACACCTGGCTCTGGACACGCCTCAGGGCGGTATTCGGCAGAACCAACATACCGTGCAGCCCATCATCACAGAGAATCGCTTTTACGAATGCGTCAGCACCATCAGGGATATCGACGAGCACCACCACAACCACCTACACGCTGACCCTCATCCGCATTCTCATCAGTTTCGCCAGCACCACCACCGGGTTTTGCTCCAATTACTACTCCAAGAGGTCATGGCCGGATCATTCTCCCCCCCCCCACCACCACCCCCCCCCCCCCCGAATTTAGTGGGGAGGCTGATTGGGCTAATTATAAAGTTCAATTTGAAATAATAAGCAAGACAAACCGGTGGAGTAATCAGCAGATGGGAGAGTATTTAGCCGCAAAGTTGTCCGGAAAATCTTTACAAGTTCTGGCAGACTTAGGCACAGACAACACACTATCATACACTGAACTAGAGAATGCATTGTTGGACAGATTCGTCGACACCGCCCTCGAAGAAACAAGTTGGCTTCAACTGAAGAATCTATGTTGACGCTCGGAGGAAACATTGTCGGAATTAGCGATTCTCATCCATCGTCTTGTTACCTGTGCATACCCCAGCACACATATCGAGGGCGTAACACATCTACATCTCGACACTTTCATAGACACGTTGAGTGGAGAGCCCGCCCTCAAAGAAAAACTGTTTCTCACAGAGCACAGCAGCCTCCAACAACTAACGGCTACCACGGTTCGGATCTAGAACTTCTTGGAGCGGGAGAACAATAATCGCCGCCAACTGCATGCAATTAATGAAATGAATGATGTTAATGTCGCCACTACAACTGAATCAACTACTACATCCGGAAGCGCCACCAACAACGAACAACACTCAGAATCAGAAAACCCTTGTCAATATCACACATGAGAGGGCGTGACCAATCCCATTGTGGGGGCCACAACAACACCCAAGGACGCGTGAACCAGCACAACAATAACAATAGACAAAACATGCACGAAAGGTTAGAAGAGATAACTAAACAGATCTCAGCACTTACCAACCTTGTGACGACACTCAGCACTACAGTAGCAACACATTCCAGCACTAGACCGCAATCAACCACAGCATCAGCACCGCCACCAAACACATGCTTTGGATGTGGTCAGCCAGGCCATTTGAGGGAACGATGCCCAAACCATCATCTATCTACAACCCCAACGGCTGACCGATGAACCCCGCAGCCAGAGAATCTGTTAAACTAGCATGAGGACTGATTACAAAGTCACTTCGGTGTCCGTCCCTACAACCCAGCTCAACTGCGGCCTCTGTACAACTACGTAAAGGCGCTCACCCACCCACCCCCATTCTCGTCAACATATTCCTACCACCTCATACACTCACCCGCATCCGGCTTCTTCTCTGACGGTGCGTACGATGCGCACTGCATCCGCAGCACTGCCTTCTTCCCTCTGTGGGAAAAGTGACTCAACGTTTTACACATCTACACAACCTTCTTTCCTATGCAAAACGGCAGTGGTAGGTTGTAGCACCTCCGCTGAAATAACGTTTTTGCAAGCACCACGTCTCACCGTCAAGGCACTTAACACCTGGTGTCCTTTGGTTGCTTGCAACTCACAACCCCTTACATCTACACCACCAACATGTACAATCAGCAGTGATTCCGAGGAAGGTACCCATTCAACCGCATGGATCCGCAAAAAGAAACATCGGACACAGAAAAGGAACGTCTCACAAAGCCATTGCTTCTTCTGCACTTCAACTAAACATCCAATGGCGCCGTGTAAAAAGTGGCGTGCTCAGTTCGTCCTTATCTGTGAACGTGAGGATCCTATCCGCACTCCAGTCTCCACAAAAACATCTTACGCATTCATTCATTCATTTGCTGATGTATGTGTTTATTTTCATCGACTCTAGATTGACTATTTCTGGAGGCGTTTGCCCCCTCCTCTTTAACACCCTCATGATACATAATAATTACTCAAACGAGAATGATGATTAATACGTTTAATAGGTTAAGATCAGTAGCAAACCTTTAGACAACATAGCCAGAATCTATATATTTAATACCAGTGAATTTCAGCCAATTATCTATAATAAAAAAATACTGTATCTGTCCTAACACAATGTTCTGACTTGAAAGAGCAAAGGTTCTTTCATGAGATTCCAGTTCAGTGCCGAAGATGAATCGATGTTACGTACTTCAAAGGATTTACATACCAAGGGTCGCGAAGGCTGGGCGATTTTTTACTGATTGGCTGAGCGCTTGATGATATCATCAATAATTGAATTAGGCCACACCCAATCAAATTCGAGTATGTTGATGGAGAAAAAGGGGACGTATCCTAATTCAAATATGCACGACGTCATCAAGCTTTCACCGAATCAGGAAAGCCACATATCTCGTCGCTCTACCAATATCTTGCTTTTATTTACATTGAAGCTCTTAATCTGATTATTTTTCTTGGTGTCTCCTACACATTGCCTGGCACGGCCTGAACAATGGACGGGGACCCACCGGGAGCCCTATGTTGTAAACACATCACAGCCAGCTGTTGCCTCTGTTTTGACCTCCCTCCTGTAGCCGCGGATCGCGGATCGGCTGCTCCCGCCACGTTCTGTTCCTACATTCCTAGTTTATAACTACTTGGGATGTTAGCTCCGGGTGGATATACTGGTCGGGCACTCATGTGAGCAATGTCATCTTTAAGAAACGCCATCGTGCCAGTGGGTTCTTCTATGTGAGTGGATAGCTACTGCACTGGTTCTTGGAGCTGAGGGGAAGGTAGTTGACTCATCGTCGCTGTATTTCACTGGTCATTTCCCTCACCTGTACGTGTATTGTGGTTGTTGCCATTGTTATAGTAATAACTAGGTGGGGTGGGGGAGTGTTTATCACATGGTAGGATGCTCGCCTTAGTCTATTGGGCAGATCCTTCACCTAGCTTCTCGTTCTCTTGTCAAATAACTCTCAACTCATCTGTCGGTGTTAGTTAGGGTAGTCAAATCTCGCAAATAGGCTGAATGGAGGCAGTCTTTTAATTCAGAATAGCCACTAAATGTCTTGAGGAAAGCTTCAATCAGAATGGAATGCTGTGACTTATCGTCGAGGCACCCATGGGAGTTTGTGGCTAGATGTCTGACCCTGGCAGCGAGTTCAGTAAGTAATTCATTATGGTCTCAATGTACTTCTCGTATGAGGATAGGGCTGGTTTCAGCATTGTCGACAGTGTGACACTTATCTTCACGCATGTAGCATAACTGATTGCATGATGGCACACCAACACGTTTCATATCCCTAAGCACGTGCAATGCTTTACTTGCAATGCTTTCCCCTTTAGTTAGGATGCCAAGTATGACACATCCATTGCGTATGGTTATCATCGCAAATTAGCAAGCGACTTTTCCCCAGACACTCTCTCCATCATACTCTAGCAGGAGGACACATTTTTTCGAGATGGACTGCCCAGAAAGTAGTTCTTCAGGTAATCATTAGATTGGAGACTCGTTTGTCTCACTTGCTCTCGGTAAAGGCCTCCATACTTAGATGAAGGTGGCTGGGTACACATCAGTCATGGCAGCTGATGCTCAATTGGATGGGGTTCAAATGAAGGGAATTTTTGGCAGCATGTAGATGTGCCGTGTTGATGTTGTTCTATGATTCGACTTTCGAGCACATCAATGATTCTACCAATTAAAGAAGGCTGGGTGTGGTTGATCTTCGGTCTAAGCATATGACCTGACCATTTTTTCAAGGATCCCACATCGGGCGGCAGTTGTAGCTGAATCACAGATAAGTAAAGCGGTAGCTCGGTCACTGCGCCAATCACCATTGCCATTAAGGGCAGCGTGCATGAGAGGATGGGTATCGTCGGCCCTCGGAGTGTTGTGGATGTCTGCTGTCACTTGGTACCTACTGAGTTGCCCGTTCTCTACACTCGTTTGCGCCCTAGAAAGTATGCTGCACCGTTTGCTACAAGTGGCTAGGATCGTTTGCATTTTACAGATGTGTGCCTACCTCGCAGAGTCGTCAGGATGGGATATGACAGCAAACTCGGGAAACTGTACATATTGAAGATTTTATTTATCTTCGGGGTTCTATGATGACGTCTTCTTCTTAACTAGCGAATCCTGCTTCGCTACCGGTAACCAGATAATGTTGCTGCGCCAATAGTTATCGGTAACGGAGAAGGATGAAGGCAGTCTGGCTCGCCTCGTCTGACAGTTGGTAGGTGACGATATTTTATAGTTGACTTGCTTGGTCTTCAGGTAAGGACTGGAGTTTTCCTACAGCTCAAGACTAGGTTCTTACTGCTAACAAATTGAACTTAACGATCGACTTACATATACGTACGCTTAAACTTTTTATTTACAGTATACAAGGTTTTACAGCAAGGAGCAAGATCGCAGATCGCTCATAAATCAAACTTGGTACAATCGATGTACTACACTAACGAATCTATTCTACTCTAAATACGACAGAGCTTCGTTATGCTAGGCAATAGCTCACAGTGCTGAACGTCAGAGAGACATTCAGTGATTCACGATGGTGGATTGAATAATTTCTAAGTCTGAAATCCTGACTTATATACAACTAATCTTGGAACTCCAGCCAAGTTCTATAACTATCATAATAATTAGATTCTTCCTGAATCTGTTCTGATTATCCTTCTAGGTATGTTATGAGCACAGCTTGATTGGTCCGAACAATCAGTCCGCCAATCAACTTCTGCTCATCCCTTCCTAGAAGTTCCTAACTAATAAATGTTGGTCATTCTGACCAATCAACGATCCCTATATTTCGATTTCAACTTCAAAACCTATTCTGTTTAATTCTTTGCTACAGAGTTTGACCGACGCTCATTGATCATGACGTCATTATGACCTATCAAACTCTGTGCTATTCTTCTATGGAGATGATGCCTCACATAGACAAAGCGGTGGTAGCTGGTTCTGATTTGATGCGATCTGTCAGCTAACTAACAACATTAGAGAATGTGTTGTTGTTGCATGCCATTGTATGAGTGACATATAGTTGATATACAAATTTCGAGTATGTTATTAATTCCTACAGGACGCTACAATGTCCATGTCCTGTCCATTGCCTATCGTGAATAAGTATGTAGGATACAAGAGTTAATAGGCACATGAGCTGTTTGATCTCATTGCCAGCTGGTGTTGTTCTATTCTCGTGTGAGAATCAGAATGCCTAACGTCATCAACTAAGTCCGTTTATCACGTTCGATTCCAGTGATTCTTACCCTCCGATTATTTTCTAAACTACTGATCTAAACAACTGCTTAAAAATTATAAAAGTGTGTGCCGACTGAACAGCAACAACTTTCATCTAAACTATTTCCAAATACACATCAATTCAGAACCGTGGAACTTATTCCAATCAATTCGACTATTTCAATTTTGATGATAAAACTGTATCCATTCATCCTGAGTGTGCTACATTCACACACCATCCATTTACTAGAAACTGAATATCATCAGCACTGGCTGATGTAATAATAACAAATTAAGTATTGAAAGTATAAAGTCAACCGGTCCATTAGCTCACCTGCTATTTTCAAATCATAAATTTCTCTTTGGACTTACTCGTAAATATAAGACATCCAGCGGGGTCATGACTTCCCACAAGACAATCCCATATCTACACATGCCCCTCAACCGAAGTTAGTTAACCGTCTCTTAAGGCCTTAAGAGAGTGTTTACTAACTCGTTGTACAACATCAACAACAAAACCGCACTATACCAGGGCTATTCAGACCAACACAATCCAGTACAAAAATAAGTAAACAGGTAATCAGTAATCTTACTGACAAATAATCCATACAGTGAATTAAATTAAATATGTTCAATATTATAACGGTATTAAGCAATAAATTCAAATAAACAGTAGAATACGATAATCATTAACCATAGATTAATAGTTAAACTAAGCAGTGACATGAAACAAACAGTACGATAATAGTACAATAATAGTACGATAATAGTACGATAATAATACGATAATAAATGAACATAATACGTAAAATGGATTATAAGTCCTCATATTCTACATGAATATCGTTCAGCTCCACGTCCACCCAGCCATCAGCCGTAGGGTCGATCACAGTCCAGGAATCGTTGTTAGGCGACGACCCCCTGTTAGGCGTCCTCGACGGCATTGGCACCGCTGCAGGCAGCTGCGGCCGTCGGATCTGAGCAGACCTGGCACTCGGAATCCCTGCCGCACGTGGCTTTCGTGCGAAACACATCCAGATACGGTTCAGGAGTCCCCACTTATGTAATATAAACACAATTATAATTAATGTGACGACGGAGGCCGTTGAGTATGAAACCACAGAGCGTATGCCGATGGCGCCGACCATCGCTGGGTCAACCTCCGATAATGGTGCTAGTGGCACATATTTAGTCTTACGTAACTGGTGCCATTTTTTAATCTTTAGATGGTTAATGATTAGAGATTGGTTTAACACTCCGGCCACATCCTATCTGGGGACATCTACGGCCAGACTGATCCGAATATAAGTCCGACTGTAAGACTGTATAGGTTAGAATCGCCACCCTTTCCCACTGTAATGGCATCCACTCGACATTAAGGCATACAGACCACTTTTCACAACACACCGGTCCATCAGTCGTCCTCCACAATGTACCTTGATAGTTTCGCCGAAGGTTTGCAAAACAACGCTTATTTGCTTATGGGCGAATAATTTACTAGATGTTTTGTTGGATTCGGACAACTGGATATTACACGAACTGTCGGTAGTGTTAGTCAACAAACTGACTAAGCATGGTACATGAGTCTTGTAGACTCTCAGTTGTCCATGGCATCTACGAGGTTCACTGCCCTGACATTCGGACGGGGTAAAAGACCACCCAGTTTTGGTATCAAGTCATATACTGTTACGAGCGATAATAATTTGCATATAATACCCAACCGTAGATACAGGTTCTGGCCATGAATGCAATCCATATTCAATATAATTGCCACCATCAATTAACGGTAAAGTCGCGATATAATGCAGCTGTGAATCGTCCTTCCATAACGGATACCGACCACGTTCCTGTAATACCACTGGTATGGACGAATTAATCGAGTTCCGACACTGACCTGTTTAGCAACCTCTGCTAAGTCTGATGGGCTAAACAGTTCTTCCATCAATCTCCCTAGTTCCAGTGAAGCAGTCTGCCTATGGAACTGGGCGGCCAACTTCTGGTATCTATATACCACATTTTCAGCCATCTCTGTAATGTGACCTAACCGCACTAACGCATACAGGTCAGCCTGTCGTGCAGTGTGGATTTTGAATAATTCACTCACATTTTTGGTCAGACCGACCAAATTATCGGTGACCTCATTAATACGATCAACATTAGTGTTAATCCCCTTGAAAGCGAGTTTCACATGGGATGCTAATTTATTCGAGAAATGTACAAATCTATTCATGTTTTTCATAGCAGTTTTAACAACGTTCTTGATGGTTTCAATATCACCTGATGTTGCCGTCCCAAACAAAGATGAGGCTATGTCACCTATAAAGTTGAACAATCCACGTTTCTCTCGATTGTTAGCATGACTTAACATTGTTTGTTGCATTCTAATGGCAATCTTTTTGATAATGTTTATACGATGTTGTAATCCGAAAATGTCATTGCCACTTAGCGAAGTTTTGTGACCAATGTCAGCAACAAGCACACAAACTCTTGATAATCGTTCAACGAATCTAGCTGGTAAATATGGGTGGTCAATAGACACGACCACCGTCCATTCGGCTCATATCACGGAAATCTTGTGGTGGTCCGTTATCATCACTCCATTTTGTAATTTGTGGATACTGGAATTTTTACACAGTCCACACACTAAACTGACTAATGCTACTGTTACACAAAACTGTAAGTTATACATGATCGTTTAGACAAATGCGATGTTACTAGTACCAGCAGTTAAGCAGAGATTAAAATCATCTCATGCTACAATGCTTTATAACGGCTTCAATATGACTGACAAAGTCATCATATACAGATCGGCCAAATGCACCAATCCTAACGCGCTTACTGTCTGAGCTGAACTCATGAGTGTGACTGCGCTTGCGCAGATTGTAGGAGTGCGATGGAAGTGTTTCCATTGGCTCGATGGCAGGCTCGGGTACGTCCTCCGAGGTGTCCATCAATACAGTACAAGGATTTTCTGATGTATCCATCGGTGACTCATACTTTGGATCATTACTTGTACCAGGTCGATTTACATCCATGTCAACCACCTTACCCACCTTACGCACCTTTGACTCCCAAGTAGAAGCTGGTCGTTTCTACGAACTACTTTGCAAGGTGTTAAATCGGAGTTGGGTACCGGCAAAGGTACGGACTGGGGTAATGGTACAATTCGTGGATGATGGCTGGCTTTCGCACCTTTTGCAGTGTTACGAATAGGGCATGGTCTTACTTTGTCCCAGCACATCTCTGAGTCGACTACACGCAGCGTGGATGTGTTAAGCATGCATTCCTTCCCAGACCTCTGATGGCGGGCATGGGCCACGGGTCCATTGATCTTAAAGATCTCATATTCAGTGTCACTGCGAGAGGTCAACTTCATCCTCTCTTCAGTGTTCATGACCACTGAATCGCCAACCTTAAATTCACCAGCGTTTGCACGCTTATGAATTTGTTCTCGGTGTACTTCTCGAGACTTAGCCGTTTCTCCTCGAGCACGCAATAAGGGATTATTAAGACAGGCTAGTCTTTCGCCAAGATCATCCGAAGCATCGAGTGGAATAGCAAACGGAAGTCTTGCACATCGACCATACATCAGATAGAATGGCGTATATCCAGTCATGGAGTGACGAGTGTTGTGGTACACGGTTAAAGCTGCAACCAACTCATCATCCCATGCACGAGATTCGTTGTTCACACCTTTCTGGATCAGTTCTTTAAGAGTGCGATTGAACCTCTCGGTATGTCTGTTAGTTTGTGGATGATACGGACTTGATTGTCTATGATCAATACCATGTTCATGAAATCGCTGCTCCAAACAAGTTGAACATAATTCTTTACCCTGATCTGTAAACAGAATCTCAGGGACACAATGACGAGCGACATACTCATTGACGAATTTATCTTCAACATTCTGAGATGTCTTAGCTACAATCGGATATGCCACTGCCAACGCGGAACAGTGATCGATCACAGTCATAATGTAATTATTACCTTTGCTCGACTCTAAAAGTGGACCAATCAAATCCATACCAATTATCTGACATGGATAATTGGCCATTGGCATCTCACTATACTTAGGTCGAGTAGTGACAGGTCGGTTAACCTGGCACGTCGTACACGTTTCAAGCATATGTACCACATCTTTCCTTAAATATGTGCATACAAAAGAATCTCTTACCATACCAATGGTCTTCTTCAGACCTTGGTGACCAGCTCGTTCATGAGCCTTCCAGAGCACTTTCTCATGGAACAGGGTAGGTAGTAAGATTCGGGTGTACTCAGCATCTAACGCTGAAGGTGTAATTAAAGAATACAATATGCCATTATTTACCATGTACTCCTTCGGTGTATTCTTAAATAACTCTGGGTATTCCTTGGTTTGTTCGGCACATAATTCCTCGTACGGTACATCATATACCTCCAAAGGACCATGAGGTAATGCGCCTTCATCTACCTCAGGTATGACGTAATCGCCAGTGCCTAACGTGGCGACTTCTACCGGACGACGTAACCTCGACAACATGTCCGCTCGAATATTCTTCGAGCCTTGGATGTAGTCTATTTTACATCCGTATTCAGCAATCAGTACTGCCCAGCGCTGCACCTTCGTGTTCTTACCTTCTCCCACAAACAAGCTCTTTAGGGATTTGTGGTCAGTATACATGGTAAACTGTGCACCAACTAGATAAGGTTTCAGCTTCTTTAATGCATAGATCATAGCATAAGCTTCCTTTTCTATTACAGGCCAATTCAACTGACTGTCTTTAAGAGTAGAGCTAACATACTGTATAACCCGCTCTATCCCATTATCATCAACCTGCACTAGTATCGCACCTATTGCATAACTAGATGCATCAGTATACAACCTATATGGAGCATTCAAATTTGGATAAGTGAGTACGGTCTCACTACACATCAAGTTCTTTAATTTCTCAAATGCTTGCTGTTCATGCTTACCCCATTCATATCTCTGATATATCTTGGTTAACTCTATCAGAGGCTTAGCAATTTCAGCATAGCCTTTTACACAAGATCGGTAATAACCGGTAGCTCCAAAAAAACTACGAACTTCACCCACATCACGGGGTGGTGACATTTCTCATATGACTGTGACCGTTTGACTCTGTGGAGCTACACCTTGTGCAGAAATGTGGTACCCTAACAAGTCAACAGACTTACTGGCAAAGTCACATTTCTTTTTCTTCAACTGTAAATTATCTTCCTGAATCTTGCGCATGACCAGGTGCAAGTGATGTGCGTGTTCAGTCGGATTTCGTGAATATACGACTATATCATCGACGAAGACATGCACATGTTTTCCTACATATTCTCGGAAAATGTCATTCATTGCCCTCTGAAATATGGCACCTGAGTTGCAAAAACCAAAAGGCATCCGAATCCATTCGTACAAACCTTCACTGCAAACGAACGCTGTTTTCTCGATGTCTTGGCTGGCCATGGGTATCTGCCAATAGCCGGACTTCAAGTCCATCGTAGAAAAGATCGTTGCACCTCTCATAGAATCAAATATATCGGATATGTCCGGTAATGGATAACTATCCTTACGGCACACAGAATTAAATTTTCTAAAGTCCACACAAAATCTGGTGTCACCGTCCTTTTTCGGTACCAGAGTTATGGGTGACGCCCAGGGTGATGACAATGGTCTTATGACGCCCGCTACTAAAATTTCTTTGACTTGGTTTTTAACCATGTGTTGCTTAGCCAAAGGTAAACGATAGGCTTTCTGCCTAATAGGAGGATAATCTCCTGTTGGAATCGTACACTCTACCTTGGGTACACGTCCTAACGTGGTTGGATGAGCCGTATAAAAATTATTGGCCAAGTCGCTCAGTACTTTATCAAAAACTGCATATCCGGTCGTTTCTTTGCAACTGGCATACACATAATCATTTTGCCTTCTATACGGAATTCTAAATGGGTATACTCGACCAAACCATACTACTTCTTTGGTCTTGTAATCAATCCTTGCATTTCCCAAGTACAAGGCGTCAGCCTCATACAACTCACAATCATACTTGGAATAGGCCGGGCATTCTTGAATTTAATTTGAGTCTCCCCCCAAATATCTATTGGTTAACCATTTACTGCTAACAATGTGTTAGCCTTTTTCAATGGCCGAGCATTCAGAATGCTCCACCATATATCCTTCCTAACAAGGGATGTACTAGCACCAGTATCAATTAATGCATCTACATACTCACCCTTGTTTCCCTGACTGCTTGGTTCCATTTCAAGCTGGATAAGGAACCGTTCAGTCACCACTGGTCCCCTCCGACTCCATTTAATGGACTCCATCGTCCATTATTCACTGCTTCTGCCTATGACTGGCATCTTCCATCTACAGACAGGGCTCCTCCATCGCCGTGAGAATAACGGCCATACCCGCCCATATGTGCATCCGTGAGGACGGACACCTCACGGTCTTCATATTCTCTGCCACGGTTTATTTGATTGGAAATATCATTCCTCGAATATGCACGCACCATTGTTTCGTGTCCCGAATATGAATTACAATCACCAAAATTAGAATTGTTATCAATTTGATCCACCTGCATCGGTGACTCTTCTCGATCCGGCTGACGCAACCTTTTCAGTGGCCGTCATTGTGGTGGTGTCTGCTGGTTCATGGGACAGTCATTATGGTAATGACCAGTCCTACCGCAACGAAAACAGGTTACTGGACACCTCTGTGGAGAGGGTGTTGTTGACGCCATAACACAATCCTGTGCAAAATGTCCCACTTTTCCACAGTTAACGCACTTCATTGGTGGCTGCTGTGGTCTCTGCACACGTGACATACGAGATGCTGCTCGTGCAGGCTGCACCTCTTGTGAGCAATCACGTTTGTAGTGACCCGTTCGGCCACAGTTGAAGCAGGTAACCTCCCGTTTCTTGGGGACCACTCTTGGTGTTGTCTTTGCCTTCAGCTGCTGTTGCGGTTTAGGTGGTGTTCGTCGCAATGAGGGTCGAGCTGCTGTTTCATTCTGCAAACCCTCAATTACACCACACAGCTTCTCAATCAACCGTGTCTGCTGGGAAATCTGTCGTTTCATGCTGCTGATCACTTCCCAAATCCCTCTTCCCTCTTCCCTCTTCTTGGTCAAGCACATCGACCTCCATTTCCTGCTCACGACCGCGACCAGGTGAGATGTTCATAGCTTGGAGAAGGTCATTACACCCCTGCTCATCCCCCGTCATCTCCATCGCTGCTGTCAGAGTCTTGATTTTCTTTCTCACTATCCTTCAGCCCATACCCTGATCATTAAGGGCCCGGATATAGGATGCCAATATTACCCGTTGGCTCTCTGGGTTCTGAGTCTTATAGGCTCGAGTGGATAGCTCCTTATACCTCCTGTTGAAAGATATAATCGTTTCATTCTGGCGCTGTCTCGTGGCTTCGAGATCCTACTTCACATGCTCGGTCTCATCCGCCGAGACAAAATGTAGTGTGATGAACGCTTTCCTCGTAGGTAACCTCATTACGTACCTTCCCAAGCACATACTCATCAACAGCCTTAGACAGCTGTCCACATGCTGCCCTCGTTACGATATATACAGGCGTGCCATCCAGATTACCCTCAGTCGCCTCCCATACCCTCCTAGTCTCATCTATGACTTGCCGCACTTCTTCAGGTGGAAGACCGTCGCATGGCTTAATTCTCTGGTTGAGTTCCTTCACCTCCTGCCGGTACACGAGATTCTGCTCCCGTCGGTCTTCTTCCCATGTAATGGTGTGGGCCATAGCCGTGCCCAAAGTCTGCATGGCCTCGACAGTTTCCTGGCGGAGTTCATGTTGGTAAATGGTCGGAAGTGGAGCTTCCCGTCTTGGTTGCGCCGGTGTAGGCCGAGTAGGATCTACCTCACGACGAGTCGCCATCTTGACCACGCTAACACAATGTACTATTTATGATAAACAAAGTTATTACTGGTAGTATAATTGTATTACCACACGTTTTAGTCTTTGTAGCTCTTCGCAATGAATGTCAGTTACAATTTTTACAATGGTATTTTCGTGATACCCACGATGCTGTATGACACTTGGATGTTCTGACATTTTTACGGGATCTATAAAGTTATGCACATGATCGTTAATGTCATTTAATACTGAAACTATCGGCCTTACTGGCGGAGTACTCATATCTAAAATGTACTTACATAGTTCATGGATCCGTACTCCCGTGTGAATAATAATATATGA
Organism: Chaetoderma sp. LZ-2023a; assembly: GCA_034401795.1. NCBI lineage: Eukaryota > Metazoa > Mollusca > Caudofoveata > Chaetodermatida > Chaetodermatidae > Chaetoderma > Chaetoderma sp. LZ-2023a. The sequence continues at coordinate 187,346,183 of CM067359.1, forward strand.
GCGGTTTTACAAATCTACACGCTGATACTGAACCAAGATCCTGGCAGGCTCGCCAATGAAGATTTTATTTATCTTCGGGGTTCTATGATGACGTCTTCTTCTTAAATAGCGAATCCTGCTTCATTACCAGTAACCAGATAATGTTGCTGCGACAACAGTTATCAGTAACGAAGAAGGATGAAGGCAGTCTGGCTCACCTCGTCTGACAGTTGGTAGGTGACGATATTTTATAGTTGACTGCTGGGCCTATCTGACTTGCTTGGTCTTCAGGTAAGGACTGGAGTTTTCCTCCAGCTCAAGACTATGTTGTTACTGCTAACAAATTGAACTTAACGATCGACTTACATATTCGTAAGCTTAAACTTTTTATTTACAATATACAAGGTTTTACAGCAAGGAGCAAGATCGCTCATAAAGTAAACTTGGTACAATTGATGTACTATACTAATGAATCTATTCTACTCTAAATATGACAGAGCCTCGTTATGCTAGGCCATAGCTCACAGTGCTGAACGTCAGAGAGACGTTCATTGATTCACGATGGTGGATTGAATAATGTCTAAGTCTGAAATCCTGACTTATATACAACTAATCTTGGCACTCCAGCCAAGTTCTATAACTATCATAATATTTAGATTCTTCCTGAATCTGTTCTGATTATCCTTCTAGGTATGCTATAAGCACAGCTTGATTGGTCCGGACAATCAGTCCGCCAATCAACTTCTGCTCATCCCTTCCTAGAAGATCCTAACTAATAAATGTTGGTCGTTCTGACCAATCAATGATCCCTGTATTTCGATTTCAACTTCAAAACCTATTCTGTTTAATTCTTTGCTACAGAGTTTGACCAACGCTCATTGATTGTGACGTCATTCTGACCAATCAAACTCTGTGCTATTCTTCTATGGAGATGATGCCTCACATAGACAAAGTGGTGGTAGCTGGTTCTGATTTGATGCGATCTGTCAGCTAACTAACAACATTAGAGAATGTGTTGTTGTTGCATGCCATTGTATGAGTGACATATAGTTGATATACAAATTTATATTATGTTATTAATTCCTACAGGATGCTACAATGTCCATGTCCTGTCCATTGCCTATCGTGAATACGCCTGTAGGAAACTAGAGTTAATAGGCACATGAGCTGTATGATCTCATTGCCAGCTGGTGTTGTTCTATTCTCGTGTGAGAATCAGAATACCTAACGTCATCAACTAAGTCTGTTTGTCACGTTCGATTCCAGTGATTATTACCGTCTGATTATTTTCTAAACTACTGATCTAAACAACTGCTGAATATTATAAAAGTGTGTGCCGACTGAACAGCAACAACTTTCATCTAAACTATTTCCAAATACACATCAATTCAGAACCGTGGGACTTATTCCAATCAATTTGACTATTTCAATTTTGATGATAAAACCTTATCCATCCATCATGAGTGTGCTACATTCACACACCATCCATTTACTAGAAACTGAATATCATCAGCACTGGCTGATATAATAATAACAAATTAAATATTGAAAGTATAAAGTCAACCGGTCCATTAGCTCACCTGGTATTTTCAAATCATAAATTTCTCTTTGGACTTACTCGTAAATATAAGACATCCAGCGGGGTCATGACTTCCCACAAGACAATCCCATATCTACAATATGTGTGAGAGTGAGGCCGGTTGTTCTAGAAAGGGTTTCCCAAATTGAATGCTGCATGTGCTCATTAGCCCATTATACCTTCTACGGTATCACAGGAGTGTAAGTACCTGAGGAGATGATAGTGAACTATAAATGTCATATAATACAATATGATGGATGTGTGGTGGTAGTATGGGTGGAATGTATAGCAGGCTGATCCAACCACAGATTGTATTTCCTTTCAAAATTGTTTTTCTTTTTTTGTATTTACTTTCATCTCTGGGTCAACCTACAGTGTGTGTGTGTGTTTGTGTGTGTGTGTGTGGGTGCGTGCGTGCGTGCGTGCGTGCGTGCGTGCGTGCGTGCGTGCGTGCGTGCGTGCGTGCGTGCGTGCGTGCGTGCGTGCGTGCGTGCGTGCGTGCGTGCGTGCGTGCGTGCGTGCGTGCGTGCGTGCGTGCGTGCGTGCGTGCGTGCGTGCGTGCGTGCGTGCGTGCGTGCGTGCGTGTGTGTGTGTGGTAGAAGTACTTTAGGGCCTAGGTTATTTTGTATGCACCAGTAAAAGATCACCACCTATACATCTTATATGCTCCTTCTTACTTTCCCTAGATGGAGACCAGCAGGAGAGGCGATGCTGCAGGCTCTTTCCAAGCTTTCACTTCAGAGTATACCCCCTTTAGATATGCAGATAGCACAATTCAAGAACAGGTCACATGGTTCACAGTTTAAAAATGATTAGTTGTACCTGATGAGCTACTTCACAATCCCCGACTCAGTATAGCAGAGTCTGATAATCGCACGATGTAACAGTCAATGAATAAGCAAAGGTGATCGAATTAGCCACGATTATAACAGAGGCATGCTCGAAGATGCTATTGTGAGGACGGCACAAAGTGAAATGGCTTAACTAGTTCTTCTGACGATATGTCCGGATATGAAGAGAGAAAGTGAAAGATGATGTTCTGAGTGCCAAGTGGAATCGGCTCAGAGAGTCTCAACTAATATACCGGCATATTTATCACAACTGTATCCACTTACAACTGTTGTGAGGATTTGAGATAGATAACGAATTTCAATTAATTGTATGGCCTATATGTATATGATTACTGTATTCTGCGGCTGTAGTAGTAGAAACATTGTACAGTTACAATCAGTCCTTCTTCGCTTTTGCACACTATGTCTTGCCCTCTGCCGAAATCCTTAGCTTCCTCAAGTCCATTCTTGACTTGAGTGTACCGTGTCCTGCAATCTTGAGGTCACCTTGTAGCACGCTTAGCAGATTTATGCAATGGTGTCTTCTCCAAGCTTTGCATTTTCTGGCTCAGAGTAAGGCAAATTCCAAGGCTCTCTGTGCTGGTGTGTCTTCTGGCATCCTTAGCACATGACCAAACATGGCCCATCTTTGCTGGTCGACTTTTACAGACAACGGCGACGTATAAACAAATGTGTATAGCGCATCATTGGACATTATTCTGTCAGGCCATAGGTGTCCAGTGATGGTGCATAGGTGTTTGCAGTGGCAGACATCGAGTTTGTCTAGAGCTGCCTTTGAAGCTGTCCAGCTGGTACAGTTATACAGCATCAAGGATACGCAGGTTGCATTGTATAAACATAGTCTTTTTATCAAAGGCATCTTTGATCTACGAATCCATAGCTTCCAGAACGACTGAAAAGCTAGGTTCCCCATGACGCAGAGTGTAGCCATGTCAGCAGTGCTGCAAAGCAGTGAGCCCAGGATTTTATTTTTCCTCTATGGTTTGCCGCCACTAAGTGGCTTGTCATTTTCTTTAGTTTCACGGTTTATAGATCGGTATATTTGGTTGAAATCTAATTTGGATTTCTTTATAAAGCGATTTTAAATATTTAGTTTGCTTGCATCTATCGGGGGAAGTTCGTCAAGTTATTTCAATTCCTTGTCTCTGAAGTCCACATTGTCGGAATATCCCATCTCTGGCAGCATATCGAGTATTGGCACTGCGGGGTTTGGTCATGTGGAACTTTCCCACACGGATTTCAATGCAGCAGCAAGGTAACAGGTTAAAAGCACAGTAGATAGACTATCTCCCTGTTGGGGGCCGATTTATGTCTTAAACTGTACAGACTTCGCTGACTTGACTCACAGTCTCAGCTTATGTCTGTAAGCAGTAGTGTGACAAGTATTGCTATCATATGATTGTGAGATCATAAATAGCAATCATATTATCATTCAATATGTTAGTATACAACTCACAAGCTAGTTAATGCCCTAACCTCGCTACACTATAGTTAGACAGATTGACATCCAATGTTGCCCGCTTACTTGTCAGTTTCAGTAATTGATCCCACCAAACAACTATGTCCATAGGAGCTTAATGGAAATTGATATTACAATAATGCGTAATACTTAATGTATTAGATAATTGAAATGGTTAGTATGCTTATGGTATAATCAATATATATTTCATTATGTAAAATATTTATGAAATCTATGTTGATTATTATTAATTATATTAAGGGTTTCAACACACCATACTATTTCATATCCGGGTGATCCATACGGGTCACAATCAGCTGTATGTGCATTGGAAGGGAACTTCAACGGGCCATTCAGTAGCTAGCTTTTGCTATGTGATGTCGTGTATCGCGAAATGTTAAGTTGAGCAGCTACTGTCTCGTCATGTATATATATTTCACGCCGGTCCTATACACCGATTTGGCTGTAGAAGTGAAACGTGTGTAGTGCAGTGAAAATAACAGGTATGAACGGCAGCTTAATAAGTAAAATTATCAGATAGGAGAATCATCATCTGGTCGGTGTCACCATTATGTTTACTCATGGCCGCCATCAACCTTCATTCGATTCCTTGACGCCTTTATGATTATTCGTCAGAACGTGTATAGTTCTCATCTCCTTGCCGTGACGTAGATAGGCAGATGACCACTATTTATAAGCCATTCTTTCCTGCTAGAAGTTAACAATGTGCTAGTTAGTCACGTGGGCGGATTCATCTGCTATCGGCCGCCATTGCTGACTCTTCATATCTGTGAAGTTAATAACATTTCTTGAGTTCCTGATCACTAGTAACTTTCTATTAGAGTATAACTTTCTCCACCAGTAATCATCTTTCCCGGTTGGCCGCCATTACATCGTCTTCTGTAGTTGGCCGCCATTACATCATCTTCTGTAGTTGGCCGCCATTACATCGTCTTCTGTAGTTGGCCGCCATTGCTAGGTCTTCTGTAGTTGGCCACCATTACATCGTCTTCTGTAGTTTGCCGCCATTACATCGTCTTCAGTAGTTGGCCGCCATTACATCGTCTTCTGTTGTTGGCCGCCATTACATCGTCTTCTGTAGTTGGCCACCATTACATCGTCTTCTGTAGTTGGCCGCCATTACATCGTCTTCTGTAGTTGGCCGCCATTACATCGTTTTCCAGACTCTGGTCACCTACAGATCGGTCTTGGTCTATCCACCAATAGCTACTGGCAGCCAGTGGCCAGTCGGCCTACAGCTTCGTAAACCTATCTACATCCGCATGTGAATTTCAGTCGCGTTTATTTATTCGTGTTACGCGTTGGTCAGGGTGCACCCACTTCACTTTGTTGAGTTCGATATGATAACTTGAATCATATCATGTTCATATGCATAACCAGAACCCTTTCAACGTTAAGCCGTTGTGAACTGACTGGTTTCATCAGAATTTCAATTCTACACAGGTCGTATCTTGAGGTTTAATAAATTTATATTTAATAGTATTTATTAATGGTGACTAGGAGTATATCAATAGAATTACCATTTTTTCAGATTCAGGTTCAGGAATAAATACTGGTAATTCTAACTATGTCGTATATGCTGTTATAAAGGCAGAAAATTACATAGTGATCCATATCTACCCTGAGTTCAAAAATAATTCGATAGTCGATAGTGGTCAGTACTGACCAGATCGAATAAGGGTCATTTTTCACCTCGGTTCATAATATATCACGGTATCATAACCTGGTTACGAATTAACAGCATCTATAGTAATTAAGTAAGTTGACTCGTCTGTGTAATTCTAGCAGTGTTGATGCAGGTGACAGCAGGTCAAGTAATTGATTTGATATCATTGGTATCAAACATCAAAGAAAGATCATGGATTGGATCAACCATGATCAAGTGTATATTGATGATGGTGGGCGCAATCTAGAGAATACCTTCATATTAGGGGTTTCCTTTTCCTCAAATTAGTTTTCCTTAATATTCGACAAGTCAATACTAGTGTAGAGTTTCAATCTTTATTTCAAATTAGTTTTCTTAATATTCAACAAAGATAATAACAATGCAGAGTTCAAATAGTAATTCGTGAAGCACCTTAACATAAGTATCAATGTATTATCTTAGTTCAAATCATGTTATTTTGTTAATCATAAACAAATAAGAATGAGTGAGTATTAATTTAGCAGAATCGTCTTTGTTTACTTTTGAATTCAGTTCCATCATCCTTCGATCTAAAAGTTCAGAGTTCAACTACTAATGAATACAGAGTACATGGCTAAATATACGATTCGTACAACAGTTATCAATGTCTCTTGGTCCGAAAATAAAAGTTCAAATACTAAGTCGTAAATCGCCTTACCATAAGTGTCTTACACTTCGAGCAATGTTATTAAGAATTGATATCCCGTGATTATCCTTCAGCGTTTAGATTTTAATTCGAGCCACTAAAGAATAAAAACTTTTTTTGCATAAAGAGATCATTCGCCAACTGCTTAGCAGATCATTGGTAAATTTTGGTATAAGTAGTTGACGTCCATCTGGCGTAGAACTATTCGTTTTTTATCATACCGGATAGTTTGATCGGATCTAAAAAGAATAACTTGTGTTCCCCAATCCCTAGACTACGAGTTGCTGACGTCTTAGCAATCTTTCAAGGGTACTATATCCCCACATTATCCTTACATGGGGACTCGTCCACATTATTCTTACATGGGGGCTATGTGCATAGGGACAATTAAATTCGGATGGATTAGTTTGATATTAATTCTCAAAATTATCTGAAATATAATGTTACGTTAAATAGATTTCAAAATTTAATTTTAGAATTAAATTATATAAGTTTGACTTTTGACAGACTTTACCGATTGACTTAAACATATTTTCTATTTCAGGAAACAAGACGGCAAGGCGGTACCGCGGATATTTGGTGTTATTGTATATTTCTCTACCCACATATAGTATCCACGACAAGGGAAATAAATTAACCCTTTGACTTGTATTGTTATTTAATAATTATAATTAAGTACACTCGTCTATAGAGTTTCTATAGAGCTTCAATACGTTGGTCAGACTAAGTTTAGGAGAAATATTATACGAATCGTCGAATATATAATCGGACGTACACGTTGTTTTACTGAACACATTTAGTAGCCAAAACAAATGCAGTTTTCTCCATGCTAAATGTCACGATCTTACGTCAACGCATTTTTATTTCAATCCGCGCGCCGGATCGGTGTGTAATGTGTGCTTGCGCGTGTTGATATGCATGAATGACGTACACTTATGCTAGCGACCTAATTAATCTGCGATCTATCGCAGATTATTGTTTTTTCTCAGGATCTTTATTCTTCTTCTTCTTCTTCTACTTCTTCTTCTTATTATTAGTATTATTATTATTATTCTCAAGGATTTTCGCAAACTATCCCCTCCTACAGTTTTGATCTGGTCGACGTCAACCTTGGACAAATTGTAGTACCCTCGGAGATCTAGTGTGCTCTTACTTTTCTTCTCGATCGAGTGTGTGGTTTCCGAGATATCCGCATTTCCGCGGGCAAAAAGTTCCATAGGAAATGTATGGAGCAATATGCGGACAGCGACTACTCCTAGAGCTTTACCTCAATAATCTTGAAACTTCACAGACTTCTAGGATGTGTTGCCCTGCATCTCCACCGAACATATTTTTGGATACGCTGACCAGATTTGGAGAAAATCCGGCATACGCTCAATTTGTTGGAATCAAGATACTTCATATTTCTAGGGGAGTCAGATGGTTGAAATTTGGCATTTACGTAGATGTAGTATACTACTCTTGATTACTGAAATAAAATCTTTAGCGAACATGTTAAACATTTAAACTCTACATTTCCGTGCCCCATGTCCCCATAGGAAATGCATGAGAGCAATATTCGGATACTGACTGCTCCTAGAGTTTTGCCTCTATCATCTTGAAACTGGAAAAAACGTCTAGCATGTCTTGAGCCACATGGTGATCCAAAATATTGTTTGGGTACGTTGACCCGTTTTTGAGAAAATCTGGCATAAGCCCAATTTTTTGGAATCAAGATAATTCATATTTCTAGGTTGGTCAGATGCTTGATATTTGGCATATACGTAGATACATTAGACTACTATGGATTTATCAAATGAAATCGTTAGCGAACATGTTAACCTTTCAGAACGCTGCATTTCCGTTCCCAACATGTCCCATAGGGAATGTATGGGAGCAATATTCGGTCAGCGACGGCTCCTAGGATTTTTTCCAGATCATCTTGAAACCTAACATATTTCTAGGATCTGTTGACCGGCAAGTTGGCCGAAAGAATCTTTTCGGTTGAGTGTCCAGTTTCTGAGAAAATGCTGAATAAATCAATTATTTAGCATCATGAGAATTCTTACTTCTGTCCCTGTCAGAGTGTTGCCATTTTTTAACATTCCTAGATACCAGAGGCTACTATTTCTTACTAAAATAAAATCGTTAGTGGACATATTAACATTTCTATTATTGCAAATCTGCACACTAAACAAAATGTTCATGATTTGCTGATATATGACGGGATTAGGGTCCGATTGTATCAGCATTTAGATCGCCTGATCCGGGGAGGAATTGCCCCTCGGACACCATTTACAGAACTCCGATATCGCGAACGGTTCATGAGATATTGAGATTGTTGTATCATAGTCAAATATGTCAATAGGGAATGTATTGGGAATTGATTTGATGATAACTGATCCAGTTTTGGAAATATTATATCTAAACTTGGTACATTTCTAGTACGCACCAGCATGTATAGATCATCTACAGAAATTGGATCTGGTGTATGATTCCAGACAATTCCACGTTTTCTTGTCCAAAAAGTCCAATTGGAAATGTAACGGAGTGCTATTCGGACAGCAACTCGTCCTATAGTTTCTTCTATATCACAGAGAAACTTAACAGACTTCTAGTATATGTTAACCCGCATCTGACACCCACAGATTTTCCGAGTCCATTGGGTATTATTTGCGATTTCAAGCCTCCAAACTTGAGACACTTTCTGTGCACCTTAGGGCCTGGGATGTTTTTATTTTTCTTTTGGATCCAGTGAATAATTTGCAAGGAATACGCTTATCCGTGCCCAAAATACCCCAAAGAAAATGTATGAGAGTGATATTCTTATAACGACTCCCCTTAAGGTTTCTGCAGATCATGTTGAAACTTAACATCCTTCCAGAATCCGTAATCCGACCCAAAATCAAGGAAAAGGCCATCAAATGTCAAATTAAGGAGAAATTAATTAATTTTGTTTGGCCCAGGTAGTCAGAAATAATCGAAATTCACCAGATTTAATTGCCTCAATCAACTCCAACAGGTAAAGGTAGGTAATTCATGCCAAAACCTAAACTTGGTCACGTTGACCACTGATTGACCTTGACCTAGGACGGGTCACTTTCAAACCATCATGAGAATCGAAATTCATCATATTGAACTGACACAATCAACTTCAACAGGTAAAGGGAGGTAACTCATGCCAAAGACAAAAATTTGTCAGTTTTTTGCATGAATTGCGTCCCTTTACTTTTAATTCATTAATGTATCATTTATTTGACATTTAATGGCATTTTCCTTGATTTTGGTAAAAATTCCACTACAGCAAATCAGGACACATTATTTTATACCTTAGGGTCAAGGCTATCGGTTTTCAAGAAATCAGCTTTTCCATACTCTGTGTAAAACTATGGTAATTTCATCTATGAATCTTTGAACTGCGGCAACACTTAGACTTTTTATCAGATCAGCATCAGCCATGTTCAATGATCATATGAGAAGAGGGCTTATAATGCCCAGTCATCGCAGATTTACAGTTACTTCAGTAAATGTGTTCTAGTTCATATTATCAGCTTGCCTATAATAAAACTGATTAGCAAATGAAATACATTTTGTTAGCATCATCGCGTGCATGTCATTTCGAAGAGCATAAACAGCCAGAGTTTGAAATAACATAGTTAGTGAGATGCAGTGTGTAGACAAAACCGCTAAACAAGACGCTAGTTCCTATCTATTACGTCACACAACAGCAAATGATCAAATCTTACTGTATTGCTGTGTTGGTATTAATGACATCTTAAGTAGGCATAAGTCTGTTTATGGTCAAGAAATCGTTCCATAGCAAGTTTCATTTGCAGAAATTATTGATAATCTTCAAGATTTGAAATTGTCTTTAGAGGCAATTAGGCCTTACTTAGTGTTCTTATTTATCGAGATACCGGGTTGTGATCTACATAAATTCACCCAGTATAAGATCAAGGAAGGACGATAATCAGGCTCTTCATTTTCTGACGAAGAAATTATTCAATTTCAAGCCAATGTTGATTTCAAAGTGTCATCTTTGAATTATTTTTTCAACGAAACAAATCTTGTAGGCAATTTAAGACCTGGCTTAAATTGTGAACCAGTTAATTGGTCAAAATCGTGCCTGACCATCACCAAAAAACTCAGAGGTCATCATAATACTGGTGCAAGCAAACGCTTATCGTTTGATTATAGTTGCTTATACGACGGACTACACCCAAACGGGCCTACGAAGCGAGATTGGCATGAATTGCTAGTTAAAGCTTTTAGAACCAGCGGTATCAATTTGTAAATAAGGGAAATAATTATACACCAACATATATTAGGTATATACGAGTTATCTTTCTTGCATCACAAATCACTAAATATGGATGAATTTCTAGAAGGCTTTAGTAACAAACCGTCTAAAGTATGGCTAGAAACACTTGGGAAAAATTATTTGTCAGCCATTTGCACTCGTTATGGTCTTGAACCACCAAATCCAATACAAAAATCTGAATTAATACATTTCACAATTAGTGGTTTAGATAACTTAGGCATATTTGATGGAGAAGATGAAGATGACGAAATAACACCTCTGAGGAAATGGTCTCCGGTGCTCAGTCGCTTCCTCCACATCACCCACCAACAGGGTTTGCAAGGCCTAAGATTAAACCAGTTGATCAATATCATCCAAATCAAGAGGATTGTGGGAAGTCTTCAAACAAGTTAAATGCCGTGTCTGAAGATGACAAATTACATATGCAGTTTGAGTGGCAAGGATGGAATTTCAAAATTGATCTTTGAAGTAATACTACAGCTAGAGTTTTCAACGGATCACTACTATACTTGCTGAGGATGTTACCACTGGCCATTTGATTTTTTAATACCATTTTTTCAAAATGGCCGCCAGACTGTTGGCCCCACAATGTGTGGAAAAACTCCCATAGGAAATGTATGGGGATTTCAAATGGATGTTTGAAGTGCTACTACAACTAGTTTTGATCGGATCACTCCCACACATGGGTAGGATGTTGGCACTGATGAATATTAGTTTGCAGAAATGAACTCGAAGTGAAAAGAAATTCAAAATTTTCAATTTTTCTTTTCAAAATGCCCGCCAAAATGAAATTTGGTGAACCTCTAGCGCTCATATTGACTTGATTTGATCTCAAATTTAAAGCTGATCCGGCTAACAGTTTTCGAGAAAATCAGCTTATGGGTTCCACATATCCCAATAGTAAACATAAGGGAACAATATTGGAACAGTGTTATCCCCTATAGTTTTCTTCCGATTGTCTTCAAACCTGGCCAGATTCTAGAACATTGAGAGATCTAAAAGGTTTCCAATACAAATTTTAATATTGCCATTGGGGTCAAGGTCATTCATGAGTAAATCTTTCTAGTTTTCATGTTTGGCATATGTTACCTGCACGTCATCATCTTCAACAGGTAAAGAGAGGTAATTCATGTCAAAAACAAAAAATGTGTGCGTTTTGCATGAGTTGCCTCCCCTTTACCTTTAATTCATTAATCTGTCCTTTATTTGACACTTAATGGCATTTTCCTTGATTTTGGTAACAATTTTACAATAGCAAATTAGGACACATTATTTTATACTTTAGGGTCAAGGCTATCGGTTTTCAAGAAATCAGCTTTTCCATACCCTGTGTAAAAGTATGGAAATTTCAACTATGGATCTTTGAACTGTGACAACAATAGACTTTTTATCAGATCAGCATCAGACATGTTCAATGTTCATATGAGAAGAGGGCGTATAATATTCCTTAATACCCAGTCATTGCAGATTTACGGTTACTTCAGTAAATGTGTTCTAGTTAGTAATTATTGTTTGATATATCTGAAGTAGACATCTGTAAATATACCCAACAATATATTTTCATTTTGTCTAGTTGTTCAGGAGCATGAGAGAGATTCGTCAAAAGGGGCATTGTTCATTTTATCACAATATATGGCATTTATTGTTTCATGAGTATATATGGCAATTCCTCTTTCGGGCGTATTATTGATTTCCAGGTTGTACTCATTAATCTGTAATTCACATAGAGTTATATTGTTACAAATTGCTACGTTTTTCGGTAAAATGTCAGTGATTAAAATAAGAGCTGGATGGACGCTATGCACTATTGCGTATAATTCTGCCTATGGCAGCAACAGCGCCAAGTCAAATTCGTTTAAAAATATTCAACAGCATGTTTATTAAATAGTATAAACATACAATTCTTATAACGTGTCAGACTTTTATGACATAATGATTATGACGTCATCCTACACGCCGCTTAGTTGATTACGACGTCATATGAGGCCATTTCTCTGAAAAGGTTCATTATGGATACCGCAATAAATCTATTTATAAGAACATTCGTGAGCCACAAGAAAACATACTTAAAATATTCTATAAATCTTCTTAATCTTGAATATTGCGCTCTATATTTTAGATGTAAAAAGCTGTGACGGTGTCACGTGTCCCAGGAATGGGAGATGTCTCAATACGCATAACTTTCAGTGCATGTCAGAGTTTTCTGATGACCATAAAGAAGATAATGCCAAGAAGAGTAAGAAACAGAAGGAGGGACAGAGAGAGAAAATGTCACCGAAGTGGGGGAAGAACAGTAAGAGAGAGAGAGAGAGAGAGAGAGAGAGAGAGAGAGAGAGAGAGGAGAGAAAAAACACCTGCATGTGCATGAGTACATGCTTGCATGCGTGCATACGTGCACATGCACGTGTGTGGGTACGTGGTATGAGCGAGGGTGCGTGCGGGTATATGTAAATGGCAGGTCTATCTTTAGCAACTGTCACATCATGGTATATAGTCAGTAGCATGGAGTTCAATTCAATTCAAATATTTTTAATTTTATAGTAGCATTTCACATTTATATTACAAAAAGCATGTAGTCCATCAAAGGCAAAGCCTAAGTGGTGATGGACCCCTAACATATATTAGAAAAAGAGACATTACAACATTAAATTACTGTACATATTACAAATAACAACATTCCAACACTACACGTAATGCACACAAAACATACTTAAGTTACTAGTAGTTAATTACAATAATATAAGATGATGTGGATTTTCCCACTTGCAGGCACAGTACATATGCACTATTTTTAAATTGTTAACGTTTAGTGCTGGAAGATCTGCAGTCGATGGTCGAGTATTGGTATGCAGCGACTGATTAACCATTGAAGTATGTTTTAAAACAGGGTGAAAAGCGGCATCGACTGGCAAATAAACATCAATTGCTTGATCATCGACTGGCAACTAGACACCAAGTGTTTGATCATCGAACGGCAACTAGCCACCACGTGTTTGATCACCGACTGGCAACTAGACACAAAGTGCTTGATCATCGACTGGCAACTAGCCACCAAGTACTTGATCATCGACTGGGAACTAGACGCCAAGTGTTTGATCATCGACTGGCAACTAGCCACCAAGTGCTTGAGCATCGACCGGAAACTAGTCACCAAGTGCGTGATCATCGACTGGCAACTAGACACCAAGTGCTTGATCATCGACTGGCAACTAGCCACCAAGTGTGTGATCATCGAATGGCAACTAGACACCAAGGGCTTTACGACTGGCAACTAGAGACCAAGTGTTTTATCATTGACTGGCAACTAGAGACCAACTGATTGATCATCGACTGGCAACTAGACACCAAGTGCTTGATCATCGATTGGCAACTAGACACAACGTGTTTGATCATCGGCTGGTAACAAGACACCAAGTGCTTGATCATCGACTGGCAACTGCACATCAAGTACTTGATCATCGACTGGCAACTAGACACCAGTCGTTTGATATGTTCACTACTCGCTCGATTTCCTTATCTTTCCATAATCTACTAATTGCTGTGACTACATCCGTACCAATCAATTCCGTTGACTCTATTCATCTTATGTTGCTATGGTATATTTCAGATGTATCTGACTGTAAAGACATCAAATGTCCGGAGAATGAGAAATGTGTCGAAGTCCCCAACTATGCGTGCTTCCCAGAGGAGGCTGACATAATATGTCCAGATTGCTTGATTGGTGTCAATTGTCAGACCAGTAAGAGACAGAGAGAGAGAGAGAGAGAGAGAGAGAGAGAGAGGGGGGAGGGAAAAGAGAGAGATAGCGATGGAATAGTGGATGGAGGATAGATAGTGAGATATAACTGTCTTCATCCTCTTTCAGAAGTACACCCGCAAGATCTCACCAGACATCTGCCACAATGCCCGGTTGCTATACTTCAGTTCCAAGTGTGGACGTGCCCCGGTCGTGACCATATACAACAGTCTAACCCTCAAGGAGACCAAAGGGGAATTTATCGCAGGTGTACAGAGGGCAGCTGATCTGTACCACTTCATCTTCAGCAACAAGGAGACAGGTGAGCTGTCACACTTCAAGCCATCTCTGGAAAAGGCGCAGACCTTCACCCCCAAGCGGAATCCAGCCAGGAAACTAGCCTGCTCTACGTGTCATCGCTGACAGACGTTCGCAGCTGAGGCAACCTTTTTTCATTCATCAGAATGCTGAGGAACTTCGTCCACGGTCTCTGCTACTTCGTCAGAAGCTTGAGAAACTTCGTCAGAAGCTTGAGAATCTTCGTCAGAAGCTATTTCGTCAGATGCTTGAGAAACCTCGTCAGAAGCTATTTCGTCAGAAGCTTGAGGAACTTCGTCAGAAGCTTGTCGCTTAAACTCTTTCCACTGAGGGTTAGAGTCAAGGGTGCCCTTCTTCTGGAACTTCTCATGGAAGATCCACTTTGTCCATGCACGACTAGCATCTGACTTGCGAGTGGATTTGATGAGGTAGTCCTGGTAGTTATCTGGGAATTTCAGAAATGCTGGCAGATTACCGGCCAATCTCCTGCGCCCTCTTTCGTTGAAGATGTGCTCAACAGCCTCCTTGTGGCCAACAGTGAGCCCCTCCTGAGTACCTTCTGCATGGCCGGTCTCCTGGCTCTCCGCTACAGTCCCTCTGACCTCCTCCCTGAAGTAGTTATTTGCTCCAGACTGGAGGCGATCCAGTATATCTCGCTCTTCCTGGCTATGGAGGCTAACTGCAGCAGCCAATTTCCCGACCATTAGTAGATCTTTGGGTTCGACCCTCGCCCTTTGGAGAGCTAGAATAACAGGACTGTTAGTTTGGGCCACAGGTAGGTTGAGTGCCCTGCCCTGGGTACTGTCAAACCTCTGGTAGTGTATCCGAGTCAGGAGTTCCTTTATACTAGGAGCTGGCGCTCTTCGTCTATGGTGGCCAGTATCTCCGCATCAGATGGAAGTGTGACCTTGGCTCATTCGTGGATAATGTTGATGTCACGAAGCAGTTCTCGGACCCTGTCACAGTGGAACAGTGCATGCCATGGCTGTCATGCTGACTGTCGTGCCGACCTGTCCTGCTGCCTATAGACCATCTGCTGGAGAACTTTACCGAACATGGCAGCCGTTTAAAACCTCTATATACCCAGACCATAAACATGCTGCAGTATGTGCAACATCCAGATTTGGCCATTGAACCCGCGACATCGCACCGCACTGATCCTCGGAAGGACCGCCTGATGGTCATTCGACCCAGTATACATGATGAAGCCCCATTGTCCGCTGCTGGAATGTACATTGACTTTGCAATCTCGGCACAGATCCACGAGATCAAGAGCATGACACTCGAGTTCAAGCTGCAGAGCACAACATAATGGACGGTAGAGCTCCCGCAGGTTCTGAGCAAGTGGGAGATCGTGCAGAGCAACAGCACCATGGACACCACCTATGTGAACGATGAGTACCGAGTCATAGGACTGCTGGCTCGTGGACCAACCTTCTATGCGAACGGAAAGGGGTACTACACTTTGGGTGCAATGATGGGTTCATGGAATTCGAACTACAGGTAGGTGTCGAGATGCCTGTGGCAGTTCCACACTTAACCCTCCTCGAGAACACACACGTGAATCTGGCTGCAATGCAGGATATGCTGTTCCTCCGGGTGTACACTGAGCAGCTCGCAGATGTGACGATGAATGCTCCGAGACTTCATGTCTGGCATGACGAGAATGACCAGGAGCTGAAGCAAATAGGTTCCAAACAGCGGATTGTGCATGTGGAGCGAGAACACCTGCAGGTCCAAGCCACAGCTAACCAACGGGTAGATCTGACATTGCATCATGGTGTATCGGACTGTGTCGCTGTTGCGGTCCTGGTTCAGAAGGGAGGAGTCATCCAGCAGGTGGATACGCTAGACGACTTCAAGCGTGTGGCTGCCGGGACAAATGTTCTTGGTGAGGTACACGAGCTGGCTGATTGCCAACCCTACAGACAGAGAACTAAGTCACATGCGCTTATGCGACTAACCAGTGGAAGCGACGACCTCGAGTCGGCACTCGAGGGCCGTCACCACCTCGGGGGCAGGGAAATCCCACCTAATCATGGCAGCTGGCTCAGCTTCAACATCGGAAACCTCATAGCTGGGACTCGCTCATTAGGTGTGACGGTACTTTACGTTGGTTATGCTAAGGTATGCGTGTCTAACACATCAGGTATTCGGCTTGAGCGTGCATAGAGCACGACTACCGCCATCACAGCTGCAGCTGCCACCATTACTATAAGCTCTGCTGTCTTCTGACCTGTCGATGCTTCATAGTCGAGCATTGGCTTAGATATTTGTACAGCCTCGTAGTACTCATCGAGCCTCTTATCTGCCTCTTTGATGCTCTGGTTGGCCTGAGCCCGGAGTTGTCGTCGGCGTGCCACCATCTGGCGCATATGCTCGAGTGCTTGGCTGTACTCAAACTTCTCCTTAGACAGCTTCTCCATCGCCTGGTTATGAGGCTCACACTCGACCTCTGCTGCCTTCTTGTCGGTTAAGGCAAACACGTCCGCATTCACGATTGTGGATGCCATTCTATAGACTACAGTTAAAAGCTACTATATAGCTGTCCCACGGCGACGGATCCCCAGAGCGTTGTATGAACCAGAGGCTTATGAAGATCCAGTCGAGGTTATAGATGACGAGGACTATGAGGAGGACTATGATGAGGAGGATTATGATGCAGACTACAATATCGGTGGTGAGTATTATGATGTAGAGCCTGAATCCCGCAAGCTAGTACACAGAGCGAACGGAATCCATCGCACTTACGTAAAAGGTTCTATCGGTACGATGGCAGCAGCTGGGGCTCTGATCACTCTGTTCACAATGAAGGCTGGGGAGATGGTCCGCAAGATTGCCAACAATGCTCTCCATGGTGTGGAGAAGATTTCTGAAGCCATACCAGCCATCGCCCCAGGAGTAGGTACGGTGTTCGGAGTCACAGGCCCTTGGCTACCGTACGTTGCCACAGCACTCGCGGCCATCTGGGCCGCCGAACATTCAAGCCATACTATATAAGGATGGCGTCTCTGTATGACCTGGTCAAGTCCCTTAATTTCCGAGGGTTGGTCGATAAACTACCGTTCAGTGAGGATCCAGCAGAGATTAGACGCCAGTGTGCAGAGGTGTTTGAAGAGGTCTTCAGCGATGGTCGAATGAATAAATGCCATCTATTCGTCTGTTTAGAGTTCACCCAGGCTGTGCGTGGCGGGACGGGAGTGCAAGTCAGTGATGAAATCCGGGAGTTTATTAACCGTCTTTCTTGAGGAAATCTACTATCAACCTGGTGGATATTACCATGAGCCCCCTCAACTACTCGAGGCTGTGCATGGCAAGGGCCACAACTTCACATTGGAGACAGTTAGCCAGTGGCCCAGCCGCCAGGCCACATGGTAGATATACAGACCTCGTCCGTGGCACATCAGGCATGCCCATTTCGATGTAACTGTCCCGAACAGAGTTCATCAGGCAGATGTTCTATTCCTTCCACATGACTCGGTTGGTCATAAGACCTACAAGTATGCCCTCACCATCGTCGATGTCGCCAGCAGGTACAAGGCTGCAGTACCGCTCACAGACAAGTCAACTGGCCAGGTGGCCCAGGCATTCCAGGTTGTCTACGAAGCTTCGGAAAATCCCCTCCAATGGCCGGACTTGTTGCAGGTGGATGAGGGTAATGAGTTCAGGGGTGAGACTGCAGCCCTCATGCGGAAACACAGTGTGGCAGTTAGGCGAGGCGAGGCGAGGTAGGGCATCGCCGTGCCCAGGCTATCTTTGCGCGGTGGAATCGGACACTGCCAGAGAGACTGTTCCCACACCAATACGCCCAGGAAATGGCCGCGCCGAGTGAACATTCTAGAGTATGGGTGAAAGGGCTGCCTACTTTGGTGGAGAGATCCAATGCCGAGGTTACTAGGCTAATCAGGAAGAAGCCGCTAGAAGCTATCAGACACTCTGCTGTTGCCAGTCACAAGGGAGAAGAGTGCCTACCACCTGATGCTCTGGTTCGGTACCTGTATGCGCCCGGTGAGCTGGAAGGTGGTCGACGGCGTGCAACAGATCCTAACTGGTCGATAGATGTTCACAGGCTTGACAGGTATGTGGAGGCGGATGGGCGGCCTACACTGTACTACCTGGCACGTCAGCACGGAGTGCCTAGGCGACCATTTGTCGTAGAAGTGCTTCAGCTAGTCCATGTAGACACACAGCTATCATCAGCTAGGGTGCTAACATGATACTCGTAGCTACATCTCCCGAGAGGCGGGCCTCCGTAAGATTCTCCACGAACCATTTGAAAGGGCGCTTGGCCTCATAGTCTAGGGTGCAGTATACAGCAGTGATCTCCAGGCCATGGGTTATATACCACTTGAGTGTCGGTGCGTACGGCAGCCATGTCTTGCCAGAGAGGGCACCGACCAGCTTCTGGGTGGTGGGATACTTCCTCCCTGTTCGCCCTAGATATGCCAGCATCTCAGAAGAGAGTGCCTCTACCGGGAGCTCGCGGTTATAGAAGAGAGGAGACATTTCCTCGAACGTTGCCCACAGAGCCTTGGGGACCTCTATATCCACCTCAGCAAAACCAAACCAGCTGTCTGCTAGGAGAGCCTCCTTAAAGCCAGCTACACCACTAGCACCGGACCAATGACGCACTGTCTCCTTACCACATGGCATCTCTTTGTCCATCGTTGACAGGTACAGAGTATGTGTGTCATAGACGAGTAGACGTTGGCAGACACGCTCACTCTGGCGGATTCGAGTCACACCGGCCTCGTGGTATCTGGTGAACACGATGCTGGGACCTCCAACAACAGCACCCTTTAGCATCTCGTAGGCTTCCTTGTCCGGTGAATAGAAGCTAATATCCGGCATGTGCTGAGCGGTTCCACATATGAGGTATTGCAGTGACACACCTCGGGGAGACACCGCGTCTTTGAGAATGTCTATTTCTCGTTCTGTGTAGAACACCCGCATCCGCTCTAGGGCTTCGATGAATGGACTGACGTCCAGGTTGTTGCAGTATCACAGCCAGTCGGCGAATGACCGCATTCCATGCTCGCTGAATGCCTGGCTACACTGTTCCCACTATGATCGCGTCAAGAGGTAGCCACCCTTGAGCATAGATGTCCATGCTGAGTAGTCAGCAAGCCCTGGATAGTTGAACTTCCGATGTGTGTCAAACCATTCATATGGGAACCAGCTCTTCTGCTGTGCACACCCGTAATCTTTGACCCATACCTCGTACGAGACTCCTGGGCCGAGGTAATAAAGCACATCGAGAAACCATAGCTCATGTGTTATGAGGAACATGGTCTGACTAGCCTTCTTGGTGACTTTCACTGTACCTATACTGTCAGTCAGCTCATCGACAAAGTACTTCTTGATGAGGTTCAGGTCATACCGACGAGAGTTGAACCCCAATGCAGGCACTTGGTCACACCACTCGTTGATCAGTCGCTGCTGTCACTTTGGTAGCTTGTCCTGGTCTGTCAGTATGTTATGTGCCCTAACCCTTGTCAGGATTAGATATGCTCGCCGTTGGATCACCAGCAAGAACTCTATGATCAGTCCGTTGGGGTCAGGATTGCAGAGGTGAGTGGGCTCACTCGTGGCGCCATCTAAGGAGCTGCCAACTGACGCAGAGATAGGCATGTGAGTACTCTCGATTGTGAGAGTCTCCGTAGGATGAGTCTTGATACCATCTAGGAGTGCTTCGAAGTCGTAAACTATGAAGTGTGGGTGTAGAACAGTCTGAACTCGTTTAGGGATGCTTGGACAGCGTTTCATACAGCACTCCCACTGTACCACAAGCATGCATCCAGACGCTCTTAGCTTCTCCTCCCTCAGGACTGTCTTGCGATATCTTTTTTCAGCATCCTCACCTCGCTGGTGTTGTGGACACCCATGCCAGTACAGCCATGGAACTGGTAAACGGTGCTGGTGGTTGGATCATAACCATCTACGGGAGAACCCTCGATCCAACGATCGCCACCGTGCCCACACTCTATATGGTGTATGTGTACGCCTCTGTTTCTCGACTCATACTCGATCCAACGAGTAGCCGCTGAACTGGATGGTTGGGGCGGATATAAGGCTTTCTCATACGCAGACTGTGGGGCCTCAACCTTCTCGCCAGGACACACGATTGCTGTTGTGCCGCCTGAACAGTGATCAGCGTGGCATTGAAGATTGCATGCCTGTGTAAACCTCTGCTAACAGAGACTGCAGACTAGTGTATGTGCCAGTTTGGAGATGTTCTTGATGTAGAAGGCGTGGTGGTCCTACACCCCGATGGTCATGGTATCACGGCAGTGAACCACTTGCCTGATTAAGTGCCAGGTGCCCTCCTCGGTTGGTTCATGCATCCAGTTCTTGGCAAAGAACGCTACCTTGTCCAGCTGATCCAGTGAGGTCTTGCGGACATCAGGTACTGCCACTGTCTTGCATAGAAGTGTGTGGCATTCTCTCGTGCAGGAGCTGTACTTCTATCAGCTCTCGCTCCTCTGTGGACTGCTAGACATCTCCAGAGACACATGTTGTCTCTGTAGGTGTCGAGGGCAGTCATACTCCTCTTCTGTCGTAGCCAGTCTGGGAGGGGGCCTGTCCCAAGCAGAGGTTGGCGGTCGATGACGGCCCTGACCTCAACGTTGATTGATCAAAAGGAAGCCCACTTGGTGTTGGGTCGACTGATATTGTCTGTGTCGAGGCAGGCCTGCTCTCTTGCTGCCACCCAGTCCTGAGCTGCTCCTATCGTGTTCAGCCCTGGGCTCCCTAGAGCATTCTTTTGGAAGAAAACCACCCTAGCGTCTTCGAGGTGACGGATGCGATAGGTATGGGTGTAGCAGAGGTAGAAGGCGCTCTGAACAGTCTGTTGGAACTTTTTCATGATCTGGCGTGTGAGGTCTCCTTCTAGACCAATGAAGAATGTCCAGCATTGTGACTCGCGTCCTCTATCCTCTGTCTGCCTTTCGCCGAGTCGCTAGTCGAGAACCTGTTTACGTTCTTGCCTCATGCTCCGGGCTAAGGGTTCAGACCTTGGCCCCCATATCACTTGGTTAGTGATCCTGCATAGGGGAGGTGAGCGCTCCAATGGATGGTCCGCTATCCCCCTCACTACAATCTTGGCTCGCAAGCTAGCAGTCACCTCCTCGTCCAACTGACGAAGCTCACAGATCCGCTGCGCTTCCTTGTCGGGATTCCAAGGATCATCTTTGGTAAGTGATGGAATCCTTCCCATCTTCATTGCTCGGTAGAGCCGCTTCTGCCACTCCCCGGTACGGGCATGCCCGATCCTCTGGAGTACGTCGGATTTCTTGGCCTTAGAGGCTACTCTAAGGCCGAATTGCTTTGCAATAGCGCGAAGCTGTGCAACAGTAATCATGGTGTATATCACTGTGCATGCCTGTCTCCAAATGGGCGTTGCCTCTATTATGTGTAGGGATCCCAAGGCGATCAGTACCTGGAAAATCATGTGGGTGGTCCGTCTTGTCAATGCAATACCGATGGAGACTACGTGTTTGTTTGAGATGTGGTCGAGCTGATGTGATACGTGGGAGTAGTACGCGCATTGAGAGGTTGGTGGGCGAGGGATCACTGCATTTCTTGTTCCCACTCTTGTTCCAACTCGATAGCAGCATCAAAATCAAGTTTCTAAATAATTCATATACTTGAAGAGTTTGTCCATTGCTATCACAGTCATCGGATAACGTCCGCGACACATAAGACATGTTAGTACAAATGACGAGCAGAATGTTGGGATCCCTGAGCTTCTACATTTCTCAAAATTTCGATCTGCATAGTTACCCATATAACGCAATGGCCCGGGTACTTTTTCTCGTCGCGCCGCACAGCCTACATCATGCATGTATGACCATAGCTCTTCAGGCCAGCCCAGTGTGTGTAATATTGTTTGTGTACACGTAGTTGAGTACACGTAATGTATGGTTGTGCGTTCACACATAATTTATGATGCCGGTATACCATCATGGATGCTGTGTCTAATTAGGTGTTAACGCATAGCAGCCACTATTCTTGACTTTGACCCAGTCGAGGGTCTGCGGTCTGCAATCATGGGTTTTATGTGGTCAGTCAATGACTGTGCGAGTTGGTCTTGATGTGATGTTTTACGGGTAAAGAGTAATGGTAGATATGTTTACCTTTTGCTAATAACACATAGCGAGATTTGAACCTGTGATTTTCCCATTTGCTAATAACACATAACGCGATTTGTACCTGTGATTTTAAAAGTGTATAATACAATGCATTAACTATCTCGGCCATGTATGCGTTAATAAATATGGCTGATAAGTTATGTGTGTTGCTGTGTTGCTGTGCTATCAGGATCGACTCACTCTAGATCTTGCCATCAATTCGAGATAACGCGTAACAGCGAGTTCACAACTCACGCTCAGAGATAAAGTTACTAAGAGTTGGGATCTTAACGGTGTCTCGGTAGATCTATCAATAGAGCCACAGAGTTGTCGAATTGCATAGTGGTCACAGGCTGCAGACTGGGGTTCAAATCCGCTCAAAAGACTAGGTAAGACTAGGGCCGGGGTAGACCCACAGCGACACCCCTAGTGTGGGGTCAAAGCACCACCAGCTGGCTGGAATAGCAACAGGGTAAGATAGGTTGGAAAGGTAGGATAGGTAGGATAGGTACAAAAGAGATAGGTAGGATAGGTAGAATAGGGACAAAAGATAGGTAGGATAGGTTACAAAAAAAATAAAATAATAATGAAATAAAAACAAAAATCGCACAGATAGAAAAACCTCCTCAGGATACTGGTCAGAATAGAGAGAGGCCAGCTACTGCCAGTATCCTGAGGAGGTTCTTCCGGACATGTGGGGTCCGCATGGGAGTTTTATATTTGCCACAGCCTTCCATGTCTGGGAGAACACCATCTAGAGGCAGACACCAACCACGATCACCTGTCTCAAATTCCTATGCCCCAGGTATTGAGAGGGCGGTGGGGGCCACGGCTCGCCGAACGGCTGCTAATTGAGGGCGGTGGTATCATTTTGACTAGTAGTATGGTTGGAATTAAAATGATACTACCTCCCTCAACTGGCAGCCATTCGGCGATCCGTGGTGGCCCCCACCGCCCTCTCAATCCCTGGGGGCATAGCTCCCATCTCCATCTAGAGGCATACACCAACCACATGTCTCAACAACCCTATGCCCCAGGGTTTGAGAGGGTGGTGTGGGCCACGGATCGCCGAATGGCTGCCAGTTGAGGGAGGTGGTGTCATTTTAATTCCGACCCTACTACTTGGTATGGCTTTATAGGAATGGGGAGGGTGTAGTGCCGTCTGGGGCCTGCATATGTGGTCCGGATTCCTGATGTCCTGGAGCTGTTGTACTTCCGGTTGGAAGAGCGTCAGAGGACTTTCCCGTTGGCTCTGTTCGTGTTCTGTTCTTATACCTAGCGACCAGCGCCAATCCCGAGCCATCCAGCCAGTAAGTCACCATCTAATATTATAATACAGCTAAAGCCCTATAATACACTCATTCACCTTCTTCCGTTCTGGATATTTCAGATGTAAATGACTGTGAAGGCGTCAAATGTCCCGACGATAAGAAATGCCTCGATCAGCTGAATAGGAATGAGTGTGTGGAAAATGCAGTGTGTCAACCGGGCTGCACTGGTGTCAACTGCGAAAACAGTAAGAGAGAGAAGGGTGGGGAGGAGGGAGGAAGGGAGAAATAGAGAGGGGAGAGAGCGAGAGAGAGAGAGAGAGAGAGAGAGAGAGAGAGAATGATGGAGGGAAAGAGAGAGCGAGGAGAGTGGAATCAGATAAAACGAGGGTGTGTGTGAAACAGCCAAGCAGGCAGGCGGTAGGCAGGCGGTAAGCAGGCAGGCAGGCAAGTATTGGGTAAGTAGTAATATGTTTAACGGGCTGGGTCAGAATTTAAAAAAAGTGAAACTGTTTTTTATTTATGACCAGGTGGGATAAATGGTTCAGCGGCATGCGCCTCCTCTTCATGTCTAATATCGCACAGTTGCAGAGTTGCTCGCCATCTTAAAGGGCATTAGTTTCACCGACATACTGCTTTTGACATAATTTGCATGATATTAAATAAATGACAGTTTCAGAATCGCAATCTAAATTAAACTGAGTTTGGAATTTGTCTTTGTTCTGAAAAGCTCATAGATGTTTTTTGATTTGGAAGAAGTAGGTCCAATTTACGCATTATCTTTCCACAGTTCAGATATTCCTCTATGCGTAAAATTGAACGATTGTAGCGAATCTTGGTGGGCCTGTGATCTGCAGCATCATCAGGAATAGTTTTCAATTCATGTAAAGTTTCAGACATAATTGTGTGCAAAGATCTAGTGAATTTTATCCTGGACCACCTGAAATTCAGAGATCGGAAGACTGGGGATGACGGAAACCTCCAGCCTCATTTTTCACCAGAGGAGTTGATGGATTGAATGTTGCTCTTCTGGTGAGCTAAAAGAGGTTGTGAGATGTTGAGCTTAGCAAAGTGAATTTTGGATTCAGGAAACTTGGACCTAATTGTACTAAATAGAAACCGCAGACGAGTCGACTGACCCATGGACTCATTCTTGCCATTGATTCCGAAGTTACAATGATGTTCCCAGGTTGGTAGGATGCATCCTAATTCTTAATAATAGTCCTGGGATGTACTAATTTGGCACAAGGAAAGCAGATAATGTGTGTGTTAGGAGGAGGGTCAATATTGGCACGGTTCAAATTTGATGCAGCAAATATCAAAATCGTCTTGTTCAGAGTCGGGAGATTCCGATCATTTTTTTTCCCAACTTCCTGCCAAAATTGCCAAACAGCGTTCTGATTTAAGGGTGTTTTGATTTTGTTAACCTATTTCTACGTGGATTAGGTGAACATCTAGGCTGTGTCAAGGTTGTCGGTGGAGTCCTAGCAGCGCTGGTCCTATGCATACATTTGTGGTAAGCAACTTTCTGTGGAAGGGGAGGAAAGTCTTCTTGTGACAATGGTAGTAGAAAATCTGGGAGAGGAATTTCACAGGTACCCTTAGGTCTATGAGACACATTAGATGTGCTTGGGTAAGGTTTAAGCAAGAAAACTGGCGATGGCCTAGTGTCCACGCATGTCCGCGGTCGGGTGCTATAAGTACCTGATCTAGTACGCTCTTGTATCTGACATGGTGGCAAAATATAGTCTCCTGATCCAAGGGTGTCCGTGTGGGAGTGGGTGTGGAATGGGGTGGGTGTGGAGGGCTGGCATTAGGTGTACTAATTTACAGAATTGGTTGATGACGATGTCTTTTTATGTGAATCATTGTAAATTATGCTGTCAGGCCATCGGTGTCCAGTGATGGAGCGTAGCTGTTTGCGGTGGCAGGCATCAAGTGTGTCTAGAGTTGTCTTTGCAACTGCCCAGCTGTTACAGCTATACAGCATCAAGGATACGCAGGTTGCATTGTATAAACGTAGTCCATTTGTCAAGGACAAAAATTGGTCATTGGAAATTAAGAATGCTACGAATGCAACTCCATTGCTCATGAGTGGCCCCTCTCCATACGATCTGATGCTCAAGCCAAGTCGTGAGTTCGTGTCCAACTTTCTGAATTTACCCAACGGGGAATTGAACCCTCCATACAGGAATAGTTGCCATCCGGCTGGATAGTAATGGGGTTCATGTTATTCAATAACGCTGTGTATGTAGTCACCATAAGTATTCATAGTAATTAGGAATACCACAATATACCTATTCATAACAACATGGTGAGGCACAATAAAACACGAATACAATATTCTATAAATCCTCTTTATCTTGAATAATGTTCTTTATATTTAGGTGTAAATAGGTGTCACGTGTCCCAGGAATTGGATATGTCTCAATACGCCTAACTTTCAGTGGATGCAAGAAGTTTCTGATGGCCCTAATGAAGATGACGCCAAGGAGAGTAAGAAGCGGGAAGGGCAGAGAGAGAAAATGTCACGGAGGAAGGAGACGAACAGGAAGAGAGAGAGGGAGAGAGAGAGAGCGAGAGAGAGAGAGAGAGAGAGAGAGAGAGAGCGCGAGAGAGAGAGACAGAGAGAACGAGTGAGCGAGCCGGTGAGAGAAAGATAGAGAGAGGAAGGGAAAAAGAGAGGGAGAGAGATTGAGAGAGAGAGAGAGAGAGAGAAAGAGAAAGAGAGAGAGAAAGAGAGAGAGAAAGAGAGGGAGAGAGAGAGAGAGAGAGAGAGAGAGAGGCAGAGAGAACGAGTGAGCGAGCGGGTGAGAGACAGATATAGATAGGAAGAGAAAAAGAGAGGGAGAGAGATTGATAGAGAGAGATAGATAGAGAGAGAGAGAGAGAGAGAGAGAGAGAGAGAGATTTCTGAGACTAATTTGATTTACTACCAATGTTTATTTTATTCAAATGGCAATTTGCCAAAAGAAAATGTTGGCACTTTAGTAACGGTCTGTTTCGTGGTGGACGTACGCCATTTTGATTGGGATATCTGCTAACAAGGGTCGCACGTCATTGGCCTACTGGGTTAGAAGTAGAAACGTCAATTAGCCAATAAGCACACGAAATGCAGGATACCAAACTGCTACCTACAGGTGGTGACTTTGTTGCCGTTGATGAAAATAGGACAACCATTTAATTGAAATAGCTAGAAATCGTTACACAACCATATGTACAAAGAGACCACTCACCCCA
This sequence comes from Chaetoderma sp. LZ-2023a, assembly GCA_034401795.1. Classification (NCBI taxonomy): domain Eukaryota; kingdom Metazoa; phylum Mollusca; class Caudofoveata; order Chaetodermatida; family Chaetodermatidae; genus Chaetoderma; species Chaetoderma sp. LZ-2023a. Next base: position 187,373,393 of record CM067359.1, read on the forward strand.
ATCGATGCGTTATGAGCAATGGATAACACAACCAAGGCTATTTGCTGAAATTGTAGCGTTTATTATATATTCAGACTAACAGACTTGCAATAAAATGCAGTAAACTCGCCTTACATCATTAGGGGGGTGGGGGTCAGAAAACAGCGAACAAACCCCGCCTAGAAAACACACTTGATATATGAGTGTCAGAAACAATCAGATGCTACTAATAATCACCTAGTCTTTATTGAATTCCAGATGTTGCTGAACGAAGCAAGCGAGATGTGTAATTTCGAAAAATATGATCGTTCATTAGCAACTGTCTCTTATGTCGTGCGGACGGAAAGTATCGGGACAGAATGTTTCCAATGGAAGAATCAGGTGTTAGCTATGCCCCGCCCATCTCAAGCTAAGATCCACCCACGCTTTGCCCTTGTTGGGATCGATCGATGAATCTCCAGAAAACTATACAGGCACGCTGTCAAATAGTTTGAAGCTAGATTGATTAGGTATGGCTATGGCAGTAGCAGCGCCCAATCAAATTAATGTCAAAATATTCAACAGAATGGTTATTAAAAAGTCATACAATTCGGACAGCTTGACATACTAGTAAGCGTTTATGGCGGTCGTAACCACGTCATTCATGACGTAATTGATTATGACGTCAGCCTGCATGGGACGTAGTTGATGATGGTGTCATATGACTGACTGGGAGGCTGGATTCTGCCATTCTCATGTGTTTTTCTCATGATGGTCAGGACAGTGTATTGCCTAATTTTCTCAGTGTCCTGATATTGATAGCTGTTATTAGGTTTGAATATTACAGAACAAACGGATGTCACCGCAAAGATAAAGAGCCACATTGCCATTAATATATATCGAGACATTCGGCTGGTAGATGTATTCGACCATATCACCACTCATTTAGTTACAGTCACTATCAGAGATGTCAGATGCTGATGCCTTGCCTGCATTACTGCTCTCATTGTCAGTGGAAGTAAAATGTCACTTTCGCTTTCTGGAACATCTGCCATCACGGGACAGTATTTGAGGATCTCATCTGTCCTAACAGCGCATGGTTTCATGGGCTATCTTCCAAACAACTACGTGATGGTACAGTCCTCATTGTGTGCCAATGAAGGCAAGGTTTTGTTGCAGGCAGTATGCATAGGTAAAGGAGCTCCACTGATTTACACCACTTCAATCTGCCAATTAAATGCAACAGCGGTTGTCATAGAACTGATCTTAAGCATTCAGCATGTGGAATATCCAAACTGAAGAAAGAGACTGTGTGAGATCATGAGTGAGATGGTCACTGACTCACCAACACTATGACGAGCCTCGAGCCAGTGATCCACCAAATAAAAGGAAGATGCCAACATAAAGAGGTGTTTAAAGATGTTTAAAAATGCTTCACAAGTTGGCCATAAGTATGCCATAACGACATTTTACATATTTCGAGTGTGTTTTATCATATGGAAAATCATAGCCTACTATAAACTAGACACTCTACTATTCCACTATATCCTGGCAACTTGAGATAACATAGAATAGTCGTACTATGCGCGAGGTAATGACTAAATGTCTTGAAGATTGATATTCTACACATAGCGATTGGTCGGATAGCCTAGAAACGCATTTCAACCAACCACTTTGGTATAGATGACAACAGTATTTGAAGTATGAAATGATAATTTAACACGTGTCAAATGATTTGTTATTACTCTGTGGCAATAGATTGTTCAACTAGTGTTCTTAACAGAAATCACACCTTCCATAGCTCCGGTGTACATCAGTTGCCTGGCTAGATTGTTGTAGCAGCTCAGTGGCCTCACGACTAGTCATCAATTTCCCTAAGATTTTCATCCAGGCACATGCCAAATGAATAGTACCAAACATTACTATGTAGCACCCTGGGCTGTTCTATTTGCTATGGATGCCTTCACACGTCGACTTAGGTCCATAGCCACTATGACACCATTCTGTTCAACATGTTCTGATGACATTATAGATAAAGTTGTGTCATCGTTCATCTAACTCATGATCTCAGACTCTTTTACTTGACTTAGATGATTTAATCTACCGAATCTGCAAGGGGACTCCAATACCAATCGTTGTTGCACTTCACCTCTCCGTGGTAATGCCAAACTAGTGAACACGAAGTGAAACGCGAATATTATCAACCCTGCACTATGACTCTGCCTTCTCAGAGAGGGTCTATATACCATGCAGGGAGTTTGAGGAGAGAGCATGGATGCGTAACATACATCCATGAAGCAAATAGTACTGGGTGGAATGTAACGGTATTATGATTAGAGCCATGTGGTGAGGGTGAGATATCTCGTCCATGCTGGCAAATAATCGCAAAAAGGTGCATGATAATATAAAAATCACAGGAGTACAGTTCTGATGATAATAACGACGATAATGATAATAGCAGCAATGACGGGAATGGATCAGCATCTGATAGTGAATGTGGATTATTGAGTAATGCTATGGTCAAATACCGCTAACGGATGTACTGTCTGCTATATAGTGGACACCAACAAATCATCGTAGGTGATCATTTATTACCCTACATTATTTAGGTGCGATGTTATGTCATGTCATCCTTCAGTTCCCCATAATTGGATTTTGCAAGTACTTTCAATAGTGGGCATTCTGTTATCGGTCATAGAAACAAAATGGACCGTTCCACTTTTTGGATATGCCCCGCCCATAAGTAGCTAAGCTCCACCCACACCTCGTCGTGGTGGGATTGATCCATCCCCGAATGCGCTAACTATCAATTTCCTGAAAACTATACAGAGAAGCTGTTGAATATTTTGTTTCTAATTTAACTGGGTGCTGTTGCTGCCTATGGCAGCAACAACGCCCAGTCAAATTAGTTTCAAAATAATCAACAGAATATTTATTAATTTGTAAATGCATACAATTTGTACAACAACGCATAGACCGTCTAAAAATAGTCGTTCGTGACGTACTTATCGACGTCATTCATAACGTCATTCATTATGATGTCATTCTACACATCACATAGTTGATTGTAACGTCATATGATGGGTGGATACTCTGGAACGGTGAATTGCATGATGTAGCTTAACATTGAAATCTTAGTGCACAATTGTCAGGGTTTTGAACAGCAGCTAACATTAGTGAACTGTTGATGATATAATTATCCAACTGATTTGCATATAACATATATGAAGTTGCGGCGGACAGTAGAGGAAACATTTTGAGTGGTTATTTATTAAATCAACATTATTTAGATTTGAATATTATATTCATATCATTTTCACCTCCCCATAATTGCATTCCTCTGCTATTTACGACAAGGAGATTCTGTCAGTTGTTATTTTAACAGTAGTTCCTGGAATAAATCAACATTGACTCTTTAGATTTGTCAGAACGTGTCTATTATTAACTTCTTAATCTAATAACATCAACACAGTTCTTTGTAAGTGCATTGACAGTTACAGTAATGCACATTTGCTAGAATTTATGAACTGACCAGAATAGGTTACCTTTTGACCTCTGGTGACGTAATAATACAGCTAATTTTCATAAACATACCGGAAATGGAAGAAGAGCCAAGAAACAAAATTTTGAGTGGTCATTTATTAATAGAAAATAAAAAGTGAAAGTTTTCTCAATGTTTGTTTCCCCGTCCACTAAAAATTACCGATTTTGACGGATATGATGCGGTTTTGATCTATGCCTAGAAAACAAGTATCCTGGCAATTTATATTCTGGAAACATGTCATTATTCCTTTACTAAGAAACCAATAAGTAAGAAAGCATGATGGTGGCGGGTCTTGAATGGGGTGCATGGGTTTTTTCTCACAACAGACTAAAAGCTTAAGGCTACGGCAAACATTTTAAAATGATGATTATTTTGAACTATGTACCTGAAAGACACATTTTTGTCAATTACTCTGGCTGTACTGTAGGAAGCATTTTGACCAAACTTGGATGGCAAATTGTACGAGGGCTCCTGAGGAAGGGTGATGAATTTCCCGTCCAAAAGCCAAAGCACACGGTAATGGTGCCCGATCAAAATGAGGATTTTGAAAAGATTGTGCATGAAAGACACATTTGTCATGCATTCTAGAGGCTTAAAGTATGTAACAAATGTAGGCCAGTGTGACCTCATTTGGACACACGTTTCACGTTGCATTGGCAGATACCAATATTCTATCGACCTTGAGTATTATGTCGTCATATAATTAAGTGAGAGTTCGGTCCTATCATTCTCTTCATGTGTCACGAGCGTGCTTTTTACCGTTGCTCCTGCTGATAAACATTAGATTAGCAACCTGATTCTCCACTAGTAGATAAGATAAGACAATCTACTTGCTCTGCAAACGTTTATTTTCAAACGCAATTATAAACGACACATACTCAGATCGGATTATAAGTTGAATACGTTTTTGACTTGTCGGTAGCATGAAGGTCGTCTGCATTGGTGTTTTCGTGGGCGTTATTGCTGGATGTTGGGCCGCGGCCTATATCGTCAACGGTAAGACAAACATAGAAACAAATAAGGTCCTATGGTGGAGCCAGTTTTCTGACTTAAAATATGAAATGTATTGAAACCTTGCCATGAAAGTATCAAGTGGTTCTTCTGGTAGTTATCATCTAATCAGCTCATTGCAGGAATACAAGCAAGATGCAGACATGAAATGTGTTATTCAACGCTACCTGTAACAATGCATGAGTAGTTTTCTTGATAAGACTACTGAAGTGGAATTTTTTTTTTAAATATGGTTAACATATATAAGGAAGTTAACATGTGTTGCAGCTATTGGCCGATAGCTCGGTTAATGAATGCATCCGATCTGACACTCACGTACAAGACGTCATAATCAATTACCTCACATCTAGGCTGATATCACAATCATAACGAATGAGGTATCTATGTCCGCCATGAACATTGAAGAGTCCGTCAAGTGTACGTATCTTATGTCTTTACCATTTAATAATCATGCTGTTGAATATTTTGAAGCTAATATGACAGGGCGATGTTGCTGTCACAGTATCCCAATTTCAAAGTAATTATAGTACAGGTTATACCTGTACTATAATTACTTTGAAATTGGGATACTGTGAATTCAGGATTACAAGTATGTAAATTGATTTTAAGACGCTGAATGAAGTGGGTGGAGCTTAAGTGGAAATGGGCGGGACAGACATAGAAATGGATCCGTCCATTACATAAGTAGTCATCGATGTTACATTGTATATCCGGTCTCCCCGATTGTCCCCCTAACATAGCATGCTTTGTATGGATTTGCCCATCCTCACAGATGCAAAGGTCAGTACATATTAACGTCGCCGCTTTACTATATCGCCCTTATTTCCAACACGTTCTATATAACATTTGCCAGCACAGGCGCTTTGAGAAAATCGCTAGGCGCTTTGAGATGATAGCCAACACTTGATATATAACATTTGCGAGTGCAGGCCCTTTGAGAGCATGGCCAACACTTGCTCTCTAACATCCAGCAAGGACTGAGAAATAATTGTACTGTCATAACATTTTGAAGTACCCTGCGATAACACGTGCCCCTAATAAGAACACGAATCCTGCAATACTGTAAAGATTACGCGTACCACTATATCCCTAAAACAAAATCCACACAAATCTTGATCCCTAACCCTATACATAGCCGATAGTTAAAGATTGCCCTACACAGATGACTACAGATAACGTTAACTAACAACTAAGCCTACCCATACACATATATCTAAACTCCCCTACTCCAAAAGTAAACATACAAATATTATTCCGATAGACAAACCTATCAATGTCCTGTTAGCCTATTAGTATGGACATCAAAATAACAGCACGCTACTATCTAGACGGCTATACCTAAACACACGAAGCATATGGCATGGCATATGATTATGATATATCTAAGCATGC
>CM067359.1:187379797-187407297 GCA_034401795.1 Chaetoderma sp. LZ-2023a
ACGACACGACGATGTTTAATATGTATATGAGCACAGTATATGAGTATGAGTCTAAGCATGCTATAGTATGTATATGAGCACAGTATATGAGTGTGAGTCCAAGCATGCTATACTATGTAAATGATCACAGTATATGAGTATGAGTCTAAGCATGCTATAATATGTATATGAGCATAGTATCTGAGTGTGAGTCTAAGCATGCCATAATATGTATATGAGCACAGTATATGAGTATGAGTATGATATAATATGTATATGAGCACAGTATATGAGTATGAGTATGATATAATATGTATATGAGCACAGTATATGTGTATGAGTATGATATAATATGTATATGAGCACAGTATATGTGTATGAGTATGATATAATATGTATATGAGCACAGTATATGAGTGTGAGTCTACGCATGCTATAATATGTATATGAGCACAGTATATGTGTATGAGTATGATATAATATGTATATGAGCACAGTATATGTGTATGAGTATGATATAATATGTATATGAGCACAGTATATGTGTATGAGCCTAGGCATGATATAATATGTATATGAGCAACTGTATATGTGTATGAGTATGATATAATATGTATATGAGCAGAGTATATGAGTATGGGCATGCTATTAATATGTATATGAGCACAGTATATGAGTATGAGTATGATATAATATGTATATGAGCACAGTATATGAGTATGAGTATGATATAATATGTATATGAGCACAGTATATGTGTATGAGTATGATATAATATGTATATGAGCACAGTATATGTGTATGAGTATGATATAATATGTATATGAGCACAGTATATGAGTATGAGTCTACGCATGCTATAATATGTATATGAGCACAGTATATGTGTATGAGTATGATATAATATGTATATGAGCACAGTATATGAGTATGAGCCTAAGCATGATATAATATGTATATGAGCACAGTATATGTGTATGAGCCTAGGCATGATATAATATGTATATGAGCACAGTATATGTGTATGAGTATGATATAATATGTATATGAGCACAGTATATGAGTATGGGCATGCTATTAATATGTATATGAGCACAGTATATGAGTATGAGTATGATATAATATGTATATGAGCACAGTATATGAGTATGAGTATGATATAATATGTATATGAGCACAGTATATGTGTATGAGTATGATATAATATGTATATGAGCACAGTATATGAGTATGAGTCTAAGCATGATATAATATGTATATGAGCACAGTATATGAGTATGAGTATGATATAATATGTATATGAGCACAGTATATGTGTATGAGTATGATATAATATGTATATGAGCACAGTATATGTGTATGAGTATGATATAATATGTATATGAGCACAGTATATGTGTATGAGTATGATATAATATGTATATGAGCACAGTATATGTGTATGAGTATGATATAATATGTATATGAGCACAGTATATGTAGTATGAGTATGATATAATATGTATATGAGCACAGTATATGTGTATGAGTATGATATAATATGTATATGAGCACAGTATATGTGTATGAGTATGATATAATATGTATATGAGCACAGTATATGTGTATGAGTATGATATAATATGTATATGAGCACAGTATATGAGTATGAGGCTAAGCATGATATAATATGTATATGAGCACAGTATATGTGTATGAGTATGATATAATATGTATATGAGCACAGTATATGAGTATGAGGCTAAGCATGATATAATATGTATATGAGCACAGTATATGTGTATGAGTATGATATAATATGTATATGAGCACAGTATATGTGTATGAGTATGATATAATATGTATATGAGCACAGTATATGTGTATGAGTATGATATAATATGTATATGAGCACAGTATATGAGTATGAGTATGATATAATATGTATATGAGCACAGTATATGTGTATGAGTATGATATAATATGTATATGAGCACAGTATATGAGTATGAGTCTAAGCATGATATAATATGTATATGAGCACAGTATATGAGTGTGAGTCCAAGCATGCTATAATATGTATATGATCACAGTATATGAGTATGAGTCTAAGCATGCTATAATATGTATATGAGCACAGTATATGAGTGTGAGTCTAAGCATGCCATAATATGTATATGAGCACAGTATATGAGTATGAGTATGATATAATATGTATATGAGCACAGTATATGAGTATGAGTATGATATAATATGTATATGAGCACAGTATATGTGTATGAGTATGATATAATATGTATATGAGCACAGTATATGTGTATGAGTATGATATAATGTGTATATGAGCACAGTATATGAGTGTGAGTCTACGCATGCTATAATATGTATATGAGCACAGTATATGAGCATGAGTATGATTTAATATGTATATGAGCACAGTATATGTGTATGAGTATGATATAATATGTATATGAGCACAGTATATGAGTATGAGCCTAGGCATGATATAATATGTATATGAGCACTGTATATGTGTATGAGTATGATATAATATGTATATGAGCAGAGTATATGAGTATGGGCATGCTATTAATATGTATATGAGCACAGTATATGAGTATGAGTATGATATAATATGTATATGAGCACAGTATATGAGTATGAGTATGATATAATATGTATATGAGCACAGTATATGTGTATGAGCCTAGGCATGATATAATATGTATATGAGCACAGTATATGTGTATGAGTATGATATAATATGTATATGAGCACAGTATATGAGTATGAGTCTAAGCATGATATAATATGTATATGAGCACAGTATATGTGTATGAGTATGATATAATATGTATATGAGCACAGTATATGAGTATGAGTATGATATAATATGTATATGAGCACAGTATATGTGTATGAGCCTAGGCATGATATAATATGTATATGAGCACAGTATATGTGTATGAGTATGATATAATATGTATATGAGCACAGTATATGAGTATGAGCCTAAGCATGATATAATATGTATATGAGCACAGTATATGAGTATGAGTATGATATAATATGTATATGAGCACAGTATATGTGTATGAGTATGATATAATATGTATATGAGCACAGTATATGAGTATGAGCCTAAGCATGATATAATATGTATATGAGCACAGTATATGAGTATGAGTATGATATAATATGTATATGAGCACAGTATATGTGTATGAGTATGATATAATATGTATATGAGCACAGTATATGAGTATGAGTATGATATAATATGTATATGAGCACAGTATATGAGTATGAGTATGATATAATATGTATATGAGCACAGTATATGTGTATGAGTATGATATAATATGTATATGAGCACAGTATATGTGTATGAGTATGATATAATATGTATATGAGCACAGTATATGTGTATGAGTCTAAGCATGATATAATATGTATATGAGCACAGTATATGAGTATGAGTATGATATAATATGTATATGAGCACAGTATATGTGTATGAGTATGATATAATATGTATATGAGCACAGTATATGTGTATGAGTATGATATAATATGTATATGAGCACAGTATATGAGTATGCATGATATAATATGTATATGAGCACAGTATATGAGTATGAGTATGATATAATATGTATATGAGCACAGTATATGAGTATGAGGCTAAGCATGATATAATATGTATATGAGCACAGTATATGTGTATGAGTATGATATAATATGTATATGAGCACAGTATATGAGTATGAGGCTAAGCATGATATAATATGTATATGAGCACAGTATATATGTATGAGTATGATATAATATGTATATGAGCACAGTATATGTGTATGAGTATGATATAATATGTATATGAGCACAGTATATGTGTATGAGTATGATATAATATGTAAATGAGCACAGTATATGAGTATGAGTATGATATAATATGTATATGAGCACAGTATATGTGTATGAGTATGATATAATATGTATATGAGCACAGTATATGAGTATGAGTCTAAGCATGATATAAGTATGTATATGAGCACAGTATATGAGTGTGAGTCCAAGCATGCTATACTATGTAAATGATCACAGTATATGAGTATGAGTCTAAGCATGCTATAATATGTATATGAGCATAGTATCTGAGTGTGAGTCTAAGCATGCCATAATATGTATATGAGCACAGTATATGAGTATGAGTATGATATAATATGTATATGAGCACAGTATATGAGTATGAGTACGATATAATATGTATATGAGCACAGTATATGTGTATGAGTATGATATAATATGTATATGAGCACAGTATATGAGCATGAGTTGATATAATGTGTATATGAGCACAGTATATGAGTGTGAGTCTACGCATGCTATAATATGTATATGAGCACAGTATATGAGCATGAGTATGATTTAATATGTATATGAGCACAGTATATGTGTATGAGTATGATATAATATGTATATGAGCACAGTATATGTGTATGAGCCTAGGCATGATATAATATGTATATGAGCACTGTATATGTGTATGAGTATGATATAATATGTATATGAGCAGAGTATATGAGTATGGGCATGCTATTAATATGTATATGAGCACAGTATATGAGTATGAGTATGATATAATATGTATATGAGCACAGTATATGAGTATGAGTATGATATAATATGTATATGAGCACAGTATATGTGTATGAGCCTAAGCATGATATAATATGTATATGAGCACAGTATATGTGTATGAGTATGATATAATATGTATATGAGCACAGTATATGTGTATGAGTATGATATAATATGTATATGAGCACAGTATATGAGTATGAGTATGATATAATATGTATATGAGCACAGTATATGTGTATGAGTATGATATAATATGTATATGAGCACAGTATATGAGTATGAGCCTAAGCATGATATAATATGTATATGAGCACAGTATATGTGTATGAGTATGATATAATATGTATATGAGCACAGTATATGTGTATGAGTATGATATAATATGTATATGAGCACAGTATATGTATGTGAGTCTAGCATGATATAATATGTATATGAGCACAGTATATGAGTATGAGTATGATATAATATGTATATGAGCACAGTATATGTGTATGAGTATGATATAATATGTATATGAGCACAGTATATGAGTATGAGCCTAAGCATGATATAATATGTATATGAGCACAGTATATGTGTATGAGTATGATATAATATGTATATGAGCACAGTATATGTGTATGAGTATGATATAATATGTATATGAGCACAGTATATGTGTATGAGTATGATATAATATGTATATGAGCACAGTAGATGATATAATATGTATATGAGCACAGTATATGAGTATGAGTATGATATAATATGTATATGAGCACAGTATATGAGTATGAGTATGATATAATATGTATATGAGCACAGTATATGAGAGTAAGTATGATATAATATGTATATGAGCACAGTATATGAGTATGAGCATGATATAATATGTATATGAGCACAGTATATGAGTATGAGTATGATATAATATGTATATGAGCACAGTATATGAGTATGAGTATGATAATATGTATATGAGCACAGTATATGAGTATGAGTATGATATAATATGTATATGAGCACAGTATATGAGTATGAGTATGATATAATATGTATATGAGCACAGTATATGAGTATGAGTCTACGCATGCTATAATATGTATATGAGCACAGTATATGAGCATGAGTATGATATAATATGTATATGAGCACAGTATATGTGTATGAGTATGATATAATATGTATATGAGCACAGTATATGAGTATGAGCCTAAGCATGATATAATATGTATATGAGCACAGTATATGTGTATGAGCCTAGGCATGATATAATATGTATATGAGCACTGTATATGTGTATGAGTATGATATAATATGTATATGAGCACAGTATATGTGTATGAGTATGATATAATATGTATATGAGCACAGTATATGAGTATGAGTATGATATAATATGTATATGAGCACAGTATATGTGTATGAGTATGATATAATATGTATATGAGCACAGTATATGAGTATGAGTATGATATAATATGTATATGAGCACAGTATATGAGTGAGTCTACGCATGCTATAATATGTATATGAGCACAGTATATGTGTATGAGTATGATATAATATGTATATGAGCACAGTATATGTGTATGAGTATGATATAATATGTATATGAGCACAGTATATGAGCATGAGTTGATATAATATGTATATGAGCACAGTATATGAGTGTGAGTCTACGCATGCTATAATATGTATATGAGCACAGTATATGAGCATGAGTATGATATAATATGTATATGAGCACAGTATATGTGTATGAGTATGATATAATATGTATATGAGCACAGTATATGTGTATGAGCCTAGCATGATATAATATGTATATGAGCACAGTATATGTGTATGAGTATGATATAATATGTATATGAGCACAGTATATGTGTATGAGTCTAAGCATGATATAATATGTATATGAGCACAGTATATGTGTATGAGTATGATATAATATGTATATGAGCACAGTATATGTGTATGAGTATGATATAATATGTATATGAGCACAGTATATGTGTAAGCATGCTATACAATGTATATGAGCACAGTATATGAGTATGAGGCTAAGCATGATATAATATGTATATGAGCACAGTATATGTGTATGAGTATGATATAATATGTATATGAGCACAGTATATGAGTATGAGTATGATATAATATGTATATGAGCACAGTATATGTGTATGAGTATGATATAATATGTATATGAGCACAGTATATGAGTATGAGGCTAAGCATGATATAATATGTATATGAGCACAGTATATATGTATGAGTATGATATAATATGTATATGAGCACAGTATATGTGTATGAGTATGATATACTATGTATATGAGCACAGTATATGTGTATGAGTATGATATAATATGTATATGAGCACAGTATATGAGTATGAGTATGATATAATATGTATATGAGCACAGTATATGTGTATGAGTATGATATAATATGTATATGAGCACAGTATATGAGTATGAGTCTAAGCATGCTATAGTATGTATATGAGCACAGTATATGAGTGTGAGTCCAAGCATGCTATAATATGTATATGAGCACAGTATATGAGTATGGGCATGCTATTAATATGTATATGAGCACAGTATATGAGTATGAGTATGATATAATATGTATATGAGCACAGTATATGAGTATGAGTATGATATAATATGTATATGAGCACAGTATATGTGTATGAGTATGATATAATATGTATATGAGCACAGTATATGAGCATGAGTTGATATAATGTGTATATGAGCACAGTATATGAGTGTGAGTCTACGCATGCTATAATATGTATATGAGCACAGTATATGAGTATGAGTATGATATAATATGTATATGAGCACAGTATATGTGTATGAGTATGATATAATATGTATATGAGCACAGTATATGTGTATGAGCCTAGGCATGATATAATATGTATATGAGCACAGTATATGTGTATGAGTATGATATAATATGTATATGAGCAGAGTATATGAGTATGGGCATGCTATTAATATGTATATGAGCACAGTATATGAGTATGAGTATGATATAATATGTATATGAGCACAGTATATGAGTATGAGCCTAAGCATGATATAATATGTATATGAGCACAGTATATGTGTATGAGTATGATATAATATGTATATGAGCACAGTATATGTGTATGAGTATGATATAATATGTATATGAGCACAGTATATGAGTATGAGCCTAAGCATGATATAATATGTATATGAGCACAGTATATGTGTATGAGCCTAGGCATGATATAATATGTATATGAGCACAGTATATGTGTATGAGTATGATATAATATGTATATGAGCACAGTATATGAGTATGAGTATGATATAATATGTATATGAGCACAGTATATGAGTATGAGTATGATATAATATGTATATGAGCACAGTATATGTGTATGAGTATGATATAATATGTATATGAGCACAGTATATGAGTATGAGTATGATATAATATGTATATGAGCACAGTATATGAGTATGAGTATGATATAATATGTATATGAGCACAGTATATGAGTATGAGTATGATATAATATGTATATGAGCACAGTATATGTGTATGAGTATGATATAATATGTATATGAGCACAGTATATGTGTATGAGTATGATATAATATGTATATGAGCACAGTATATGTGTATGAGTATGATATAATATGTATATGAGCACAGTATATGTGTATGAGTATGATATAATATGTATATGAGCACAGTATATGTGTATGAGTATGATATAATATGTATATGAGCACAGTATATGAGTATGAGCCTAAGCATGATATAATATGTATATGAGCACAGTATATGTGTATGAGTATGATATAATATGTATATGAGCACAGTATATGTGTATGAGTATGATATAATATGTATATGAGCAGAGTATATGAGTATGGGCATGCTATTAATATGTATATGAGCACAGTATATGAGTATGAGTATGATATAATATGTATATGAGCACAGTATATGAGTATGAGTATGATATAATATGTATATGAGCACAGTATATGAGTATGAGCCTAAGCATGATATAATATGTATATGAGCACAGTATATGTGTATGAGTATGATATAATATGTATATGAGCACAGTATATGTGTATGAGTATGATATAATATGTATATGAGCACAGTATATGAGTATGAGTATGATATAATATGTATATGAGCACAGTATATGTGTATGAGCCTAAGCATGATATAATATGTATATGAGCACAGTATATGTGTATGAGTATGATATAATATGTATATGAGCACAGTATATGAGTATGAGTATGATATAATATGTATATGAGCACAGTATATGAGTATGAGTATGATATAATATGTATATGAGCACAGTATATGTGTATGAGTATGATATAATATGTATATGAGCACAGTATATGAGTATGAGCCTAAGCATGATATAATATGTATATGAGCACAGTATATGAGCATGAGTATGATATAATATGTATATGAGCACAGTATATGTGTATGAGTATGATATAATATGTATATGAGCACAGTATATGTGTATGAGTATGATATAATATGTATATGAGCACAGTATATGAGTATGAGTCTACGCATGATATAATATGTATATGAGCACAGTATATGTGTATGAGTATGATATAATATGTATATGAGCACAGTATATGTGTATGAGTATGATATAATATGTATATGAGCACAGTATATGTGTATGAGCCTACATGATATAATATGTATATGAGCACAGTATATGTGTATGAGTATGATATAATATGTATATGAGCACAGTATATGAGTGTGAGTCTAAGCATGATATAATATGTATATGAGCACAGTATATGAGTATGAGTATGATATAATATGTATATGAGCACAGTATATGTGTATGAGTATGATATAATATGTATATGAGCACAGTATATGTGTATGAGCCTAGGCATGATATAATATGTATATGAGCACAGTATATGTGTATGAGTATGATATAATATGTATATGAGCACAGTATATGTGTATGAGTCTAAGCATGATATAATATGTATATGAGCACAGTATATGAGTATGAGTATGATATAATATGTATATGAGCACAGTATATGAGTATGAGTATGATATAATATGTATATGAGCACAGTATATGTGTATGAGTATGATATAATATGTATATGAGCACAGTATATGAGTATGGCTAAGCATGATATAATATGTATATGAGCACAGTATATGTGTATGAGTATGATATAATATGTATATGAGCACAGTATATGAGTATGAGCCTAAGCATGATATAATATGTATATGAGCACAGTATATGTGTATGAGTATGATATAATATGTATATGAGCACAGTATATGTGTATGAGTATGATATAATATGTATATGAGCACAGTATATGTGTATGAGTATGATATAATATGTATATGAGCACAGTATATGAGTATGAGTATGATATAATATGTATATGAGCACAGTATATGTGTATGAGTATGATATAATATGTATATGAGCACAGTATATGAGTATGAGCCTAAGCATGATATAATATGTATATGAGCACAGTATATGAGTATGAGTATGATATAATATGTATATGAGCACAGTATATGAGTATGAGCCTAAGCATGATATAATATGTATATGAGCACAGTATATGAGTATGAGTATGATATAATATGTATATGAGCACAGTATATGTGTATGAGTATGATATAATATGTATATGAGCACAGTATATGAGTATGAGTCTAAGCATGATATAATATGTATATGAGCACAGTATATGAGTATGAGTATGATATAATATGTATATGAGCACAGTATATGTGTATGAGTATGATATAATATGTATATGAGCACAGTATATGTGTATGAGTATGATATAATATGTATATGAGCACAGTATATGAGTATGAGCCTAGGCATGATATAATATGTATATGAGCACAGTATATGTGTATGAGTATGATATAATATGTATATGAGCACAGTATATGAGTGTGAGTCTACGCATGCTATAATATGTATATGAGCACAGTATATGAGTATGAGTATGATATAATATGTATATGAGCACAGTATATGTGTATGAGTATGATATAATATGTATATGAGCACAGTATATGTGTATGAGCCTAGGCATGATATAATATGTATATGAGCACAGTATATGTGTATGAGTATGATATAATATGTATATGAGCACAGTATATGTGTATGAGTATGATATAATATGTATATGAGCACAGTATATGAGTATGAGTATGATATAATATGTATATGAGCACAGTATATGTGTATGAGTATGATATAATATGTATATGAGCACAGTATATGTGTATGAGCATGATATAATATGTATATGAGCACAGTATATGAGTATGAGGCTAAGCATGATATAATATGTATATGAGCACAGTATATGTGTATGAGTATGATATAATATGTATATGAGCACAGTATATGAGTATGAGGCTAAGCATGATATAATATGTATATGAGCACAGTATATGTGTATGAGTATGATATAATATGTATATGAGCACAGTATATGTGTATGAGTATGATATAATATGTATATGAGCACAGTATATGTGTATGAGTATGATATAATATGTATATGAGCACAGTATATGAGTATGAGTATGATATAATATGTATATGAGCACAGTATATGTGTATGAGTATGATATAATATGTATATGAGCACAGTATATGAGTATGAGTCTAAGCATGATATAATATGTATATGAGCACAGTATATGAGTATGAGTCCTAAGCATGCTATAATATGTATATGAGCACAGTATATGAGTATGAGTCTAAGCATGATATAATATGTATATGAGCACAGTATATGAGTGTGAGTCTAAGCATGATATAATATGTATATGAGCACAGTATATGAGTATGAGTATGATATAATATGTATATGAGCACAGTATATGAGTATGAGTATGATATAATATGTATATGAGCACAGTATATGTGTATGAGTATGATATAATATGTATATGAGCACAGTATATGAGCATGAGTTGATATAATGTGTATATGAGCACAGTATATGAGTGTGAGTCTACGCATGCTATAATATGTATATGAGCACAGTATATGAGCATGAGTATGATATAATATGTATATGAGCACAGTATATGTGTATGAGTATGATATAATATGTATATGAGCACAGTATATGTGTATGAGCCTAGGCATGATATAATATGTATATGAGCACAGTATATGTGTATGAGTATGATATAATATGTATATGAGCACAGTATATGAGTATGAGTATGATATAATATGTATATGAGCACAGTATATGTGTATGAGTATGATATAATATGTATATGAGCACAGTATATGAGTATGAGTATGATATAATATGTATATGAGCACAGTATATGTGTATGAGTATGATATAATATGTATATGAGCACAGTATATGAGTATGAGTATGATATAATATGTATATGAGCACAGTATATGAGTATGAGTATGATATAATATGTATATGAGCACAGTATATGTGTATGAGTATGATATAATATGTATATGAGCACAGTATATGAGTATGAGCCTAAGCATGATATAATATGTATATGAGCACAGTATATGTGTATGAGTATGATATAATATGTATATGAGCACAGTATATGTGTATGAGTATGATATAATATGTATATGAGCACAGTATATGAGTATGAGTCTAAGATGATATAATATGTATATGAGCACAGTATATGAGTATGAGTATGATATAATATGTATATGAGCACAGTATATGAGTATGAGTATGATATAATATGTATATGAGCACAGTATATGTGTATGAGTATGATATAATATGTATATGAGCACAGTATATGTGTATGAGTATGATATAATATGTATATGAGCACAGTATATGAGTATGAGTAAGCATGATATAATATGTATATGAGCACAGTATATGAGTATGAGTATGATATAATATGTATATGAGCACAGTATATGTGTATGAGTATGATATAATATGTATATGAGCACAGTATATGTGTATGAGTATGATATAATATGTATATGAGCACAGTATATGTGTATGAGTATGATATAATATGTATATGAGCACAGTATATGAGTATGAGTATGATATAATATGTATATGAGCACAGTATATGAGTATGAGCATGATATAATATGTATATGAGCACAGTATATGAGTATGAGTATGATATAATATGTATATGAGCACAGTATATGTGTATGAGTATGATATAATATGTATATGAGCACAGTATATGTGTATGAGTATGATATAATATGTATATGAGCACAGTATATGAGTATGAGTAAGCATGATATAATATGTATATGAGCACAGTATATGTGTATGAGTATGATATAATATGTATATGAGCACAGTATATGAGTATGAGTCTAAGCATGATATAATATGTATATGAGCACAGTATATGAGTATGAGTATGATATAATATGTATATGAGCACAGTATATGTGTATGAGTATGATATAATATGTATATGAGCACAGTATATGTGTATGAGTAAGCATGATATAATATGTATATGAGCACAGTATATGTGTATGAGTATGATATAATATGTATATGAGCACAGTATATGAGTATGAGTATGATATAATATGTATATGAGCACAGTATATGAGTATGAGTATGATATAATATGTATATGAGCACAGTATATGTGTATGAGTATGATATAATATGTATATGAGCACAGTATATGTGTATGAGTATGATATAATATGTATATGAGCACAGTATATGAGTATGAGTATGATATAATATGTATATGAGCACAGTATATGTGTATGAGTATGATATAATATGTATATGAGCACAGTATATGAGTATGAGCCTAAGCATGATATAATATGTATATGAGCACAGTATATGTGTATGAGTATGATATAATATGTATATGAGCACAGTATATGTGTATGAGTATGATATAATATGTATATGAGCACAGTATATGTGTATGAGTATGATATAATATGTATATGAGCACAGTATATGAGTATGAGTATGATATAATATGTATATGAGCACAGTATATGTGTATGAGTATGATATAATATGTATATGAGCACAGTATATGAGTATGAGTCTAAGCATGATATAATATGTATATGAGCACAGTATATGAGTATGAGTATGCATATAATATGTATATGAGCACAGTATATGAGTATGAGTCTAAGCATGATATAATATGTATATGAGCACAGTATATGAGTATGAGTATGATATAATATGTATATGAGCACAGTATATGAGTATGAGTATGATATAATATGTATATGAGCACAGTATATGAGTATGAGTATGATATAATATGTATATGAGCACAGTATATGTGTATGAGTATGATATAATATGTATATGAGCACAGTATATGAGTATGAGTTAAGAATGATATAATATGTATATGAGCACAGTATATGAGTGTGAGTCTAAGCATGCTATAATATGTATATGAGCACAGTATATGTGTATGAGTATGATATAATATGTATATGAGCACAGTATATGTGTATGAGTATGATATAATATGTATATGAGCACAGTATATGTGTATGAGCCTAGGCATGATATAATATGTATATGAGCACAGTATATGTGTATGAGTATGATATAATATGTATATGAGCAGAGTATATGAGTATGGGCATGCTATTAATATGTATATGAGCACAGTAGATGAGTATGAGTATGATATAATATGTATATGAGCACAGTATATGAGTATGAGTATGATATAATATGTATATGAGCACAGTATATGTGTATGAGTATGATATAATATGTATATGAGCACAGTATATGAGTATGAGCCTAAGCATGATATAATATGTATATGAGCACAGTATATGTGTATGAGTATGATATAATATGTATATGAGCACAGTATATGAGTATGAGTATGATATAATATGTATATGAGCACAGTATATGTGTATGAGTATGATATAATATGTATATGAGCACAGTATATGAGTATGAGCCTAAGCATGATATAATATGTATATGAGCACAGTATATGTGTATGAGTATGATATAATATGTATATGAGCACAGTATATGTGTATGAGTATGATATAATATGTATATGAGCACAGTATATGAGTATGAGTATGATATAATATGTATATGAGCACAGTATATGAGTGTGAGTCTAAGCATGCTATAATATGTATATGAGCACAGTATATGAGCATGAGTATGATATAATATGTATATGAGCACAGTATATGTGTATGAGTATGATATAATATGTATATGAGCACAGTATATGAGTATGAGCCTAAGCATGATATAATATGTATATGAGCACAGTATATGTGTATGAGTATGATATAATATGTATATGAGCACAGTATATGAGTATGAGTCTAAGCATGATATAATATGTATATGAGCACAGTATATGTGTATGAGTATGATATAATATGTATATGAGCACAGTATATGTGTATGAGTATGATATAATATGTATATGAGCACAGTATATGTGTATGAGTATGATATAATATGTATATGAGCACAGTATATGAGTATGAGTATGATATAATATGTATATGAGCACAGTATATGTGTATGAGTATGATATAATATGTATATGAGCACAGTATATGTGTATGAGTATGATATAATATGTATATGAGCACAGTATATGTGTATGAGTATGATATAATATGTATATGAGCACAGTATATGAGTATGAGTATGATATAATATGTATATGAGCACAGTATATGTGTATGAGTATGATATAATATGTATATGAGCACAGTATATGAGTATGAGCCTAAGCATGATATAATATGTATATGAGCACAGTATATGTGTATGAGTATGATATAATATGTATATGAGCACAGTATATGAGTATGAGTATGATATAATATGTATATGAGCACAGTATATGTGTATGAGTATGATATAATATGTATATGAGCACAGTATATGTGTATGAGTATGATATAATATGTATATGAGCACAGTATATGTGTATGAGTATGATATAATATGTATATGAGCACAGTATATGAGTATGAGTATGATATAATATGTATATGAGCACAGTATATGTGTATGAGTATGATATAATATGTATATGAGCACAGTATATGTGTATGAGTATGATATAATATGTATATGAGCACAGTATATGTGTATGAGTATGATATAATATGTATATGAGCACAGTATATGAGTATGAGCCTAAGCATGATATAATATGTATATGAGCACAGTATATGAGTATGAGCTAAGCATGATATAATATGTATATGAGCACAGTATATGTGTATGAGTATGATATAATATGTATATGAGCACAGTATATGAGTATGAGTATGATATAATATGTATATGAGCACAGTATATGTGTATGAGTATGATATAATATGTATATGAGCACAGTATATGTGTATGAGTATGATATAATATGTATATGAGCACAGTATATGAGTATGAGTGTATATGAGCACAGTATAGAGTATGAGTATGATATAATATGTATATGAGCACAGTATATGAGTATGAGTCCAAGCATGCTATAATATGTATATGAGCACAGTATATGAGTATGAGTCTAAGCATGCTATAATATGTATATGAGCACAGTATATGAGTATGGGCATGCTATATAATATGTATATGAGCACAGTATATGAGTATGAGTATGATATAATATGTATATGAGCACAGTATATGAGTATGAGTATGATATAATATGTATATGAGCACAGTATATGTGTATGAGTATGATATAATATGTATATGAGCACAGTATATGAGCATGAGTTGATATAATGTGTATATGAGCACAGTATATGAGTGTGAGTCTACGCATGCTATAATATGTATATGAGCACAGTATATGAGTATGAGTATGATATAATATGTATATGAGCACAGTATATGTGTATGAGTATGATATAATATGTATATGAGCACAGTATATGTGTATGAGCCTAGGCATGATATAATATGTATATGAGCACTGTATATGTGTATGAGTATGATATAATATGTATATGAGCACAGTATATGAGTATGGGCATGCTATATAATATGTATATGAGCACAGTATATGAGTATGAGTATGATATAATATGTATATGAGCACAGTATATGAGTATGAGTATGATATAATATGTATATGAGCACAGTATATGAGTATGAGCCTAAGCATGATATAATATGTATATGAGCACAGTATATGAGTATGAGTATGATATAATATGTATATGAGCACAGTATATGAGTATGAGAGTCTAAGCATGATATAATATGTATATGAGCACAGTATATGAGTATGATATAATATGTATATGAGCACAGTATATGTGTATGAGTATGATATAATATGTATATGAGCACAGTATATGTGTATGAGTATGATATAATATGTATATGAGCACAGTATATGTGTATGAGTATGATATAATATGTATATGAGCACAGTATATGTGTATGAGTATGATATAATATGTATATGAGCACAGTATATGTGTATGAGTATGATATAATATGTATATGAGCACAGTATATGTGTATGAGTATGATATAATATGTATATGAGCACAGTATATGTGTATGAGTATGATATAATATGTATATGAGCACAGTATATGTGTATGAGTATGATATAATATGTATATGAGCACAGTATATGAGTATGAGTCTAAGCATGATATAATATGTATATGAGCACAGTATATGTGTATGAGTATGATATAATATGTATATGAGCACAGTATATGTGTATGAGTATGATATAATATGTATATGAGCACAGTATATGAGTATGAGTATGATATAATATGTATATGAGCACAGTATATGAGTATGAGTAAGCATGATATAATATGTATATGAGCACAGTATATGAGTATGAGTATGATATAATATGTATATGAGCACAGTATATGTGTATGAGTATGATATAATATGTATATGAGCACAGTATATGTGTATGAGTATGATATAATATGTATATGAGCACAGTATATGTGTATGAGTATGATATAATATGTATATGAGCACAGTATATGAGTATGAGCCTAAGCATGATATAATATGTATATGAGCACAGTATATGAGTATGAGTATGAGTAAGCATGATATAATATGTATATGAGCACAGTATATGAGTATGAGTATGATATAATATGTATATGAGCACAGTATATGAGTATGAGTATGATATAATATGTATATGAGCACAGTATATGAGTATGAGTATGATATAATATGTATATGAGCACAGTATATGAGTATGAGCCTAAGCATGATATAATATGTATATGAGCACAGTATATGAGTATGAGTATGATATAATATGTATATGAGCACAGTATATGTGTATGAGTATGATATAATATGTATATGAGCACAGTATATGTGTATGAGTAAGCATGATATAATATGTATATGAGCACAGTATATGTGTATGAGTATGATATAATATGTATATGAGCACAGTATATGAGTATGAGCCTAAGCATGATATAATATGTATATGAGCACAGTATATGTGTATGAGTATGATATAATATGTATATGAGCACAGTATATGTGTATGAGTATGATATAATATGTATATGAGCACAGTATATGTGTATGAGTATGATATAATATGTATATGAGCACAGTATATGTGTATGAGTATGATATAATATGTATATGAGCACAGTATATGAGTATGAGTATGATATAATATGTATATGAGCACAGTATATGTGTATGAGTATGATATAATATGTATATGAGCACAGTATATGAGTATGAGTATGATATAATATGTATATGAGCACAGTATATGAGTATGAGTATGATATAATATGTATATGAGCACAGTATATGAGTATGAGTATGATATAATATGTATATGAGCACAGTATATGAGTATGAGTATGATATAATATGTATATGAGCACAGTATATGTGTATGAGTATGATATAATATGTATATGAGCACAGTATATGAGTATGAGTATGATATAATATGTATATGAGCACAGTATATGTGTATGAGCCTAAGCATGATATAATATGTATATGAGCACAGTATATGAGTATGAGTATGATATAATATGTATATGAGCACAGTATATGTGTATGAGTATGATATAATATGTATATGAGCACAGTATATGAGTATGAGCCTAAGCATGATATAATATGTATATGAGCACAGTATATGAGCATGAGTATGATATAATATGTATATGAGCACAGTATATGTGTATGAGTATGATATAATATGTATATGAGCACAGTATATGAGTATGAGTATGATATAATATGTATATGAGCACAGTATATGTGTATGAGTATGATATAATATGTATATGAGCACAGTATATGAGCATGAGTATGATATAATGTGTATATGAGCACAGTATATGATTGTATGAGTCTACGCATGCATATAATATGTATATGAGCACAGTATATGTGTATGAGTATGATATAATATGTATATGAGCACAGTATATGTGTATGAGTCTAAGCATGATATAATATGTATATGAGCACAGTATATGTGTATGAGTATGATATAATATGTATATGAGCAGAGTATATGAGTATGAGTATGATATAATATGTATATGAGCACAGTATATGTGTATGAGTATGATATAATATGTATATGAGCACAGTATATGAGTATGAGCCTAAGCATGATATAATATGTATATGAGCACAGTATATGTGTATGAGCCTAAGCATGATATAATATGTATATGAGCACAGTATATGAGTATGAGTATGATATAATATGTATATGAGCACATATATGTGTATGAGTATGATATAATATGTATATGAGCACAGTATATGAGTATGAGCCTAAGCATGATATAATATGTATATGAGCACAGTATATGAGCATGAGTATGATATAATATGTATATGAGCACAGTATATGTGTATGAGTATGATATAATATGTATATGAGCACAGTATATGAGTATGAGTATGATATAATATGTATATGAGCACAGTATATGAGTATGAGCCTAAGCATGATATAATATGTATATGAGCACAGTATATGAGCATGAGTATGATATAATATGTATATGAGCACAGTATATGTGTATGAGTATGATATAATATGTATATGAGCACAGTATATGAGTATGAGTCTAAGAATGATATAATATGTATATGAGCACAGTATATGAGTATGAGTCTAAGCATGCTATAATATGTATATGAGAGCAGTACATGAGTATGAGTCTAAGCATGCTATAGTATGTATATGAGCACAGTATATGAGTGTGAGTACCAAGCATGCTATAATATGTATATGAGCACAGTATATGAGCATGAGTATGATATAATATGTATATTAGCACAGTATATGAGCATGAGTATGTATATGAGCACAGTATATGAGTATGGGACTAAGCATGATATAATATGTATATGAGCACAGTTAATGTGTATGAGTATGATATAATATGTATATGAGCACAGTATATGAGTATGAGTCTAAGAATGATATAATATGTATATGAGCACAGTATATGAGTATGCGTCTAAGCATGCTATAGTATGTATATGAGCACAGTATATGAGTGTGAGTACCAAGCATGCTATAATATGTATATGAGCACAGTATATGAGTATGAGTCTAAGCATGCTATAATATGTATATGAGCACAGTATATGAGTATGGGCATGCTATTAATATGTTTATGAGCACATTATATGAGTATGAGTATGATATAATATGTATATGAGCACAGTATATGAGTATGAGTATGATATAATATGTATATGAGCACAGTATATGTGTATGAGTATGATATAATATGTATATGAGCACAGTATATGAGTATGAGCATAAGCATGATAAAATATGTATATGAGCACAGTATATGAGCATGAGTTGATATAATGTGTATATGAGCACAGTATATGAGTGTGAGTCTACGCATGCTATAATATGTATATGAGCACAGTATATGAGCATGAGTATGATATAATATGTATATGAGCACAGTATATGTGTATGAGTATGATATAATATGTATATGAGCACAGTATATGCGTATGAGTATGATAAAATATGTATATGAGCACCGTATATGTGTATGAGTATGATATAATATGTATATGAGCACAGTATATGTGTCTAAGCATGCTATACAATGTATATGAGCACAGTATATGAGTATGAGGCTAAGCATGATATAATATGTATATGAGCACAGTATATGTGTATGAGTATGATATAATATGTATATGAGCACAGTATATGAGTATGAGGCTAAGCATGATATAATATGTATATGAGCACAGTATATGTGTATGAGTATGATATAATATGTATATGAGCACAGTATATGTGTATGAGTATGATATAATATGTATATGAGCACAGTATATGTGTATGAGTATGATATAATATGTATATGAGCACAGTATATGAGTATGAGTATGATATAATATGTATATGAGCACAGTATATGTGTATGAGTATGATATAATATGTATATGAGCACAGTATATGAGTATGAGTATGATATAATATGTATATGAGCACAGTATATGAGTATGAGTCTAAGCATGATATAGTATGTATATGAGCACAGTATATGAGTGTGAGTCCAAGCATGCTATAATATGTATATGAGCACAGTATATGAGTATGAGTCTAAGCATGATATAATATGTATATGAGCATAGTATATGAGTGTGAGTCTAAGCATGATAATATGTATATGAGCACAGTATATGAGTATGAGTATGATATAATATGTATATGAGCACAGTATATGAGTATGAGTATGATATAATATGTATATGAGCACAGTATATGTGTATGAGTATGATATAATATGTATATGAGCACAGTATATGAGTATGAGCCTAAGAATGATATAATATGTATATGAGCACAGTATATGAGTGTGAGTCTACGCATGCTATAATATGTATATGAGCACAGTATATGTGTATGAGTATGATATAATATGTATATGAGCACAGTATATGTGTATGAGTATGATATAATATGTATATGAGCACAGTATATGAGTATGAGTATGATATAATATGTATATGAGCACAGTATATGAGTATGAGTATGATATAATATGTATATGAGCACAGTATATGAGTATGAGTATGATATAATATGTATATGAGCACAGTATATGTGTATGAGTATGATATAATATGTATATGAGCACAGTATATGAGTATGAGCCTAAGCATGATATAATATGTATATGAGCACAGTATATGAGTATGAGTAAGCATGATATAATATGTATATGAGCACAGTATATGTGTATGAGTATGATATAATATGTATATGAGCACAGTATATGTGTATGAGTATGATATAATATGTATATGAGCACAGTATATGAGTATGAGTATGATATAATATGTATATGAGCACAGTATATGTGTATGAGTATGATATAATATGTATATGAGCACAGTATATGAGTATGAGCCTAAGCATGATATAATATGTATATGAGCACAGTATATGAGTATGAGTATGATATAATATGTATATGAGCACAGTATATGTGTATGAGTATGATATAATATGTATATGAGCACAGTATATGTGTATGAGTAATGATATAATATGTATATGAGCACAGTATATGAGTATGAGTATGATATAATATGTATATGAGCACAGTATATGTGTATGAGTATGATATAATATGTATATGAGCACAGTATATGTGTATGAGTATGATATAATATGTATATGAGCACAGTATATGTGTATGAGTATGATATAATATGTATATGAGCACAGTATATGAGTATGAGTCTAAGCATGCTATAATATGTATATGAGCACAGTATATGAGTGTGAGTCCAAGCATGCTATAATATGTATATGAGCACAGTATATGAGTGTGAGTCTAAGCATGCTATAATATGTATATGAGCAGAGTATATGAGTATGGGCATGCTATTAATATGTATATGAGCACAGTATATGAGTATGAGTATGATATAATATGTATATGAGCACAGTATATGTGTATGAGTATGATATAATATGTATATGAGCACAGTATATGAGTATGAGTCTAAGAATGATATAATATGTATATGAGCACAGTATATGAGTGTGAGTCTAAGCATGATATAATATGTATATGAGCACAGTATATGAGTATGAGTATGATATAATATGTATATGAGCACAGTATATGTGTATGAGTATGATATAATATGTATATGAGCACAGTATATGAGTATGAGTATGATATAATATGTATATGAGCACAGTATATGTGTATGAGTATGATATAATATGTATATGAGCAGAGTATATGAGTATGGGCATGCTATTAATATGTATATGAGCACAGTAGATGAGTATGAGTATGATATAATATGTATATGAGCACAGTATATGAGTATGAGTATGATATAATATGTATATGAGCACAGTATATGTGTATGAGTATGATATAATATGTATATGAGCACAGTATATGAGTATGAGCCTAAGCATGATATAATATGTATATGAGCACAGTATATGTGTATGAGTAAGCATGATATAATATGTATATGAGCACAGTATATGTGTATGAGTATGATATAATATGTATATGAGCACAGTATATGAGTATGAGTCTATGATATAATATGTATATGAGCACAGTATATGTGTATGAGTAAGCATGATATAATATGTATATGAGCACAGTATATGTGTATGAGTATGATATAATATGTATATGAGCACAGTATATGTGTATGAGTATGATATAATATGTATATGAGCACAGTATATGAGTATGAGTATGATATAATATGTATATGAGCACAGTATATGAGTATGAGTATGATATAATATGTATATGAGCACAGTATATGAGTATGAGTCTAAGCATGATATAATATGTATATGAGCACAGTACATGAGTATGAGTCTAAGCATGATATAATATGTATATGAGCACAGTATATGAGTATGAGTATGCTATAATATGTATATGAGCACAGTATATGAGTATGAGTCTAAGCATGATATAATATGTATATGAGCACAGTATATGAGTGTGAGTCTAAGCATGCTATAATATGTATATGAGCAGAGTATATGAGTATGGGCATGCTATTAATATGTATATGAGCACAGTATATGAGTATGAGTATGATATAATATGTATATGAGCACAGTATATGAGTATGAGTATGATATAATATGTATATGAGCACAGTATATGTGTATGAGTATGATATAATATGTATATGAGCACAGTATATGAGTATGAGTATGATATAATGTGTATATGAGCACAGTATATGAGTGTGAGTCTAAGCATGCTATAATATGTATATGAGCACAGTATATGAGTATGAGTATGATATAATATGTATATGAGCACAGTATATGTGTATGAGTATGATATAATATGTATATGAGCACAGTATATGTGTATGAGTATGATATAATATGTATATGAGCACAGTATATGTGTATGAGTATGATATAATATGTATATGAGCACAGTATATGTGTATGAGTATGATATAATATGTATATGAGCACAGTATATGAGTATGAGTATGATATAATATGTATATGAGCACAGTATATGTGTATGAGTATGATATAATATGTATATGAGCACAGTATATGTGTATGAGTATGATATAATATGTATATGAGCACAGTATATGAGTATGAGCCTAAGCATGATATAATATGTATATGAGCACAGTATATGTGTATGAGTATGATATAATATGTATATGAGCACAGTATATGTGTATGAGTATGATATAATATGTATATGAGCACAGTATATGTGTATGAGTATGATATAATATGTATATGAGCACAGTATATGAGTATGAGTATGATATAATATGTATATGAGCACAGTATATGTGTATGAGTATGATATAATATGTATATGAGCACAGTATATGAGTATGAGCCTAAGCATGATATAATATGTATATGAGCACAGTATATGTGTATGAGTCTAAGCATGATATAATATGTATATGAGCACAGTATATGAGTATGAGTATGATATAATATGTATATGAGCACAGTATATGTGTATGAGTATGATATAATATGTATATGAGCACAGTATATGAGTATGAGCCTAAGCATGATATAATATGTATATGAGCACAGTATATGAGTATGAGTATGATATAATATGTATATGAGCACAGTATATGAGTATGAGTCTAAGCATGATATAATATGTATATGAGCACAGTATATGAGTATGAGTCTAAGCATGATATAATATGTATATGAGCACAGTATATGAGTGTGAGTCCAAGCATGCTATAATATGTATATGAGCACAGTATATGAGTGTGAGTCTAAGCATGCTATAATATGTATATGAGCAGAGTATATGAGTATGGGCATGCTATTAATATGTATATGAGCACAGTATATGAGTATGAGTATGATATAATATGTATATGAGCACAGTATATGAGTATGAGTATGATATAATATGTATATGAGCACAGTATATGAGTATGAGCCTAAGCATGATATAATATGTATATGAGCACAGTATATGAGCATGAGTTGATATAATGTGTATATGAGCACAGTATATGAGTGTGAGTCTACGCATGCTATAATATGTATATGAGCACAGTATATGAGCATGAGTATGATATAATATGTATATGAGCACAGTATATGTGTATGAGTATGATATAATATGTATATGAGCACAGTATATGTGTATGAGTATGATATAATATGTATATGAGCACAGTATATGTGTATGAGTATGATATAATATGTATATGAGCACAGTATATGTGTATGAGTATGATATAATATGTATATGAGCACAGTATATGAGTATGAGCCTAAAGCATGATATAATATGTATATGAGCACAGTATATGAGTATGAGTATGATATAATATGTATATGAGCACAGTATATGTGTATGAGTATGATATAATATGTATATGAGCACAGTATATGTGTATGAGTATGATATAATATGTATATGAGCACAGTATATGAGTATGAGTATGATATAATATGTATATGAGCACAGTATATGTGTATGAGTATGATATAATATGTATATGAGCACAGTATATGAGTATGAGTCTAAGCATGATATAATATGTATATGAGCACAGTATATGAGTATGAGTCTAAGCATGCTATAATATGTATATGAGCACAGTATATGAGTGTGAGTCTAAGCATGCTATAATATGTATATGAGCACAGTATATGAGTATGGGCATGCTATTAATATGTATATGAGCACAGTATATGAGTATGAGTATGATATAATATGTATATGAGCACAGTATATGAGTATGAGTATGATATAATATGTATATGAGCACAGTATATGAGTATGAGCCTAAGCATGATATAATATGTATATGAGCACAGTATATGAGCATGAGTTGATATAATGTGTATATGAGCACAGTATATGAGTGTGAGTCTACGCATGCTATAATATGTATATGAGCACAGTATATGTGTATGAGTATGATATAATATGTATATGAGCACAGTATATGTGTATGAGTATGATATAATATGTATATGAGCACAGTATATGTGTATGAGTATGATATAATATGTATATGAGCACAGTATATGTGTATGAGTATGATATAATATGTATATGAGCACAGTATATGAGTATGAGTATGATATAATATGATATGTATATGCACAGTATATGTGTATGAGTATGATATAATATGTATATGAGCACAGTATATGTGTATGAGTATGATATAATATGTATATGAGCACAGTATATGAGTATGAGCCTAAGCATGATATAATATGTATATGAGCACAGTATATGAGTATGAGTATGATATAATATGTATATGAGCACAGTATATGTGTATGAGTATGATATAATATGTATATGAGCACAGTATATGTGTATGAGTATGATATAATATGTATATGAGCACAGTATATGAGTATGAGTATGATATAATATGTATATGAGCACAGTATATGTGTATGAGTATGATATAATATGTATATGAGCACAGTATATGAGTATGAGTCTAAGCAATGATATAATATGTATATGAGCACAGTATATGAGTATGAGTCTAAGCATGATATAATATGTATATGAGCACAGTATATGAGTATGAGTATGATATAATATGTATATGAGCACAGTATATGTGTATGAGTATGATATAATATGTATATGAGCACAGTATATGAGTATGAGCCTAAGCATGATATAATATGTATATGAGCACAGTATATGAGTATGAGTATGATATAATATGTATATGAGCACAGTATATGTGTATGAGTATGATATAATATGTATATGAGCACAGTATATGAGTATGAGTATGATATAATATGTATATGAGCACAGTATATGAGTATGCGTATGGGTATGGCATGTATGTGAATGGCGATGACATGGTAGGTGAGCATTGGATGATATGTTATAGCATATAAGATTAGTATTATACGGATTATAATGGTTGCAAGATGTCCATGGTGGGACAGTGTACTATACGTAAGTAGGTGTGTGCTGGCGATATGTGATATATTTCATAAAATGGATGGGCGTATTGCGGTGGCTGGTCTAAAGAAAGCCGCTGAAGTGTGGCTAGATTGAATGGCATGTGTATTAGACGATAGCGTATGGTATGGCAATATGGTAATGCGGTCTATTGGTATACCAGCGGAAGTAATATGTTACCAGTATACCTACTATGGGAGGGGGTATGGTAGGATGTAGGGGTTACTTTGTGTAGTGTTCGTGTATTATTAGTGGTATCTTGCACGGTATCTGTTCTAGTGCCATGCTATGGATCATGCACATTTGCTACATGATTGTTGCA
>CM067359.1:187412297-187447297 GCA_034401795.1 Chaetoderma sp. LZ-2023a
AAGAGGTGGTGACAGATTTTCTAGGACGTCAGTAGTATTTACTATGGCCATGAATTTCGGTAAAATAACTTTGAATTATACATAAATACACAAAACAGGAAATACAATGCAAAGCGCCTCACACAAGTACATGAGCCAGGACTATGTATACTTTATTACTGAACCCTCGTTCTACAATTGACATAGAAATCCTAACGAAACGTGTTTTTCCCGATGTGTAAATATCACCAGTGAATCGCCAACGCGTTCCAGTCCATCTCTAGTTCCTCGCTATAC
Organism: Chaetoderma sp. LZ-2023a; assembly: GCA_034401795.1. NCBI lineage: Eukaryota > Metazoa > Mollusca > Caudofoveata > Chaetodermatida > Chaetodermatidae > Chaetoderma > Chaetoderma sp. LZ-2023a. The sequence continues at coordinate 187,412,574 of CM067359.1, forward strand.
CCCAAAGGTGAAGGACTACTGTGGACATTTGTACAAGTGTGCCACTTTAAAATCAATGTCACTTGTCTAGTCAGTCAACATGTCCCAACTGGGGACAACAGCTACTGAGTCGATATTGGGCTGATACTTGGCCGCATCTGGCAGCATTGGCCTAGTATTGGTCCAGGACGGGCCCAGATTATGTGTGTCAAACAAATACACTGAATGAATTTAGAATTGTTCACTTAAACGAAACGCACAGGCCGGCCTGACCCACTTGGATACTGTAGTATCTCGTCGCGCTGTGTCTACTATTGCTAATTCTAAACTGGTCGATAGCAGTACGTGTATTTGTGTTCAAATACACTGAATCGTTCAGGCTCAACGCCGTGTTCTCATAGCCAGGTGATACATATCGCCCCTCACAAAGTGCTGGTTCTCATAGGCGATATATATCGTCACCCATAAGACACTGGCACTCATAGGCGATATATATCAACACTCACAATGCGCTGGTTCTTATAGGCGATACATAGCGTCACCCATAAGGCGCTGGTTCGCATAGGTGATACATATCGTCACCCAAAATACACTGGTTCTCATAGGCGATACATATCGTGACCTATAATGCGATGGTTCTCATATGCGATACATATCGTCCATCGCAATGCGCTGGTTCTCATAGGCGATATATATCGTCCCTCCCAATGCGCTGGTTCTGATAGGCGATATATATGCCTTGAGAGTGACGATATGTGTCGCCTATGAGAACCAGTGCTTTGTGTGTGACGAGAAGTATCTCCTATGAGAACCAGCGCTTTGTGAGTGATGGCATGTGTCTCCTGTAAGAACCAGCGCATTGCGAGTGCCGAGATATATATCACCTATTAGAGCCAGCGGCCTTATAAGTGACGATATGTATCGCCTATGAGAACCATCGCTTTATGAGTGACGATATGTATTGTCCATGAGAATTAGCGCTTTGTGAGTCACGATGTGTATTGCCTATACGAACCAGGGCTTTGTGAGGAACGTTATGGGTTACCTATAAGAACCAGGGTTATTGAGTGACGATACATATCGTCTATGAGAAGGCGATGGTTCTCTTAGGCGATACATATCGTCACTCATAAGGCGATGGTTCTCATAGGCGATATATATATCGTCACTCATAAGGCCGCGGGTTCTCATAGGTGATATATATCTCGACACTCCCAAAGCACTGGTTCTCATAGGCAACATATATTGTCACTCACAAGGTGCTGGTTCTCATAGGCGACGCATATCGTCACTCACAAGCCGTGGTTCTCTTAGCTAGTGTTCGGTATTCGTAGAAAAATCGTATTCGAATATTCAGATAATTACATGAATGAATATTCGAATTATTCGAATATTTCAGATGAGAGCTAAATAGAAACGAAATATTGTTGATAAGCGTGTACAACATGGAATGATTTGTTGGGGGAAAATATGATTGGAATTTTGACACCAACGATGACGACACGTAAAATGCTGCGTACGACGACGACGACGACGACGACGACGACGACGACGACGACGACGACGACGACGACAACGACCACGACGACGACGAATGCTGCACATATTAGATAAAGCAGCATTTTACGTGTAGCAATAATGACCTCAAATAGTACCTGTCCATGTAAAGGGGGGATGACTAAACGTGCTCTTGTTTAACTCAAAATACGTCACTATTCTTATTCAGCGTATAATGTATGTCTACACGATACACTGTATGTCTACATGACACGGATCGCTGCAACAATATCGTAGTAAGTGAGGCGCCCTAAGACCATTTCGCGCAGTAGTAATCAATGAACACAATACGTTACACCGCTTGGCAATATATGGTGATCTAGCGTAATGGAGCTGTCCAGCTTTAGCTAAGCTCCACCTACACCTCGCTCATGTTGGGATCGATCGATCACTGAACTTCCTGACTATCAATTGCCAGAAAACTATACAGGTAAGCTGTTGAATATTTTGAAACTAATTTGATGTGGTGTTGTTGCTTCCTATGGCAGCCACAGCGCCCAGTCAAATTAGTATCAAAATATTCAACAGCATGTTTATTAACTAGTAGAGACATACAATTCCTACAATGTGTCTGACTATTAAGAGTTAACGACGTGCCTAATAGAATCATTTATGACATAATGATTGTGACGTCATCCTACACGCCGCTTAGCTGAGTATGACGTCATATGACGTCGAATCATTGACGGAAAATCTGGAAAAATGAATTACCTATAGTTGTGATTTGGATCACCGTGACCCGTGGCTGGTGATAGCATAGGCGTAGAAACAGAAGGGGTTGGGTGGAGGGGGGGGGGGGGTGCGGTGGGGGCCGGCGGTGTCAGTTCCACCCCACCCCCACCTCATGTATTTCATCTCCCATAGTCTCCCGTAGCGCACCACCGGGTTTGACCTCACCTATAGTTTATCCACCCCACCCTTGTTAAAATACGTCCCAACACTCTTGAATAGGCTCCGACAACCAGATTCTATAGATCGTATGATCCAAGTCCCTGTAAACAATAATATTTCACAAATTTTATCAAAAAATTTGAATATGTATTACATGTTTATTTGCAGGCCAAGAGAAGACCATTATTGAAGGCGTGGTACTTGAATAGCTCGGTTACCGAGCCAGTCATTTAGTGGTAATTTTCAAGAGCTGTTTTCTCTTGACCTGCAAATGAATATTTCTCAAGACCACTGCAGAGGCCGGTTTTCGCTAGTTTCGCCATTAAAAGGTTAACATAGATCCTCTTATAAAACACGTCCGTCAACGAGAGAGCACTGATTCACAGTTATACATTACGCGTTGGCCGATACATAACCCCATACGGACACGCATGTATTCCCTTCTAACCAACAAACAGACAAGTAGGGGCTGCATTAGAGTCGCCTTACTTGTCGGAATTATTTCTCTGAAAGCTACCATGTATCGATCTAAAAGAGGCCTGCCTGTATATACTGAGGGCAAAGAATAACCTAGGGGCTAACGACTCTCGATGAGGACAAGAACCCGTGACCAAAGAAGAAAAAGGATTGATTGCAGCTGCAACATGTATTCAAACTACAACAGCCGCAAGAGATACTAGTCTATGTCATCATCATCATCATCATCATCATCATCATCATCATCATCATCATCATCATCATCATCATCATCATCATCATCATCATCGCATCACCACCACGACCACCACCATCACCACCACCACCACCACCTTGTCACCTTCACTCCTCCTCCGCTTCCTCCTCCAGTACCACCACCACCACAACCAACACCAACACCTCCACTGTCATGACCACCACCGCCATCGCCACAGCCACCACGACCATCAATATCACCAATACCACCACGTCCACTATCACGATCGCCATCGTCACAGCCACCGCCATCTCCACCGCCACCGCTATCACCACCACCTCCTTACCTACAACCACCACAACCGCCATCATCATCATCATCATCACCATCATCATCTATCGTCGTCGTCGTCGTCGTCGGTGTCGTTGTCGTCGTCGTCGTCGCCGGTCGTCGTCGTCGGCGGCAGCGGCGGCGTCGTCGACGTCGTCGTCGTCGTCGTCGTCGCAAACCTTCGCCACCATAGTTGTCCTCGTCGTCGTCATCACCATCTGCCGACATTCAGTGAAGCACATGTTTTCCCACCGAAGATGTGATATACTTCCTTTTGTCATTGGAGTTGATGGAATGTGCTGGTTCTGTGTATGCAATAATGTCCCGCATTCGTCATCCGGGTGAGCAGGAACCTTCGTGTGGAATGGACCTTTCGAGTTTTAGCTATGCCCCGCCCACCTCTAGCTAAACTCCAACCACACCTCATTCGTGTCGGGATCGATCGATCGCCGAATGCTCTTACTATCAATTGTATTGCCTGTAGGTGGGGCTTAGAATACACCTTCCGTATCCTCTGCGTGTCGTAAGAGGCGACTAAAGGAGGTAAGGGTGAGGTAACCCTGACAGAAACCTCGAGTGCTGAAGACGGAGGTTCCAGGCCGCACGGCGCACTCTAATAAACCATGGATCCACGCACTTAACGCTTATGATCATGTCGATAGTCACTTACAGGACTGGCGGTATGATCAGCGAACGAAAAGAAGAAGAACAATTTCATGAAAACTGCAGTTAAGCTGCTGCATATTTTGTAACTAATGCTACTGGGTGCTGTTACTGCCTATGGCAGCACCCGGTCAAATTAGTTTCAAAGCACTCAACAGAATATGTATTAAATAGTAAATACATAAAATTCATACAACAACGCATAGACCATCTTTAAGTATGCGTTCGTGACGTACTTATCTACGTCATTCATGACGTCATTATGACGACAATGATTATGCTATTATTCTACACGCCACGCAGTTGCTTATAACGTCATATGATGGATGAATAAATAGGAAGGGTCTATTGGTCTACTAGGAGGTGGCTGGGCACAGCAAGGCGTTACTGTAGTTGTCGCCCTTGGAATCAGTCAGAACTGGTATCAGGATACGTCGTGGTGGAGGACCTTCGACGGCTACCACACAACCCTACGACAGGTTCTATGTCATATTTCCTACCGAAGCCGAACCACCAATGCTATAATATTACGAAACCACTTTAGAGCCGCCATGGTGTTGACTATATCCGCTCAGACTATTAGAAACAGACGGCATACCCGTCCTTGGTGGCCTCACAGACCAGCTGTGTCGGAACCATTGGATGGCAGGCACCGTCGGGCGAGACTCACATAGAGGAGACAACAACTCATCTGAACTGCTGCTCAATGGGAAGCTGTCTTGTTCACCGACGAGTCGCGATTCTGCTTGTACTTTCACAATGGATGTGTGTGGATACGTTAAAATGAACGATTTACTGATGCCAACGTAGGGCAACATGACTATTACGGGAGAGTATCAGTCATGGTCTGGGGTTGTATTGGTGATGGAGGCCATATAAAGCACTACTGCATCCAGAATGTGTTTATGATTGCGGTAAGGTAAGTGGCAATGTATCGACTCATGTGTTCTGCCATATGCTGCTGCAGTGGGGCACACATTTAGTTCTTTCTGATGGATGACGTTGTGCGAGCATGCGGCGTATGTGTGGTTAACCTCTACCATGACAACCAAGGTATCGAGCAGATAGAATGGCCAGCTTGGTCCCAGGACTTGAATCCAATTGCTTTGGAGATTCCGTAGACAGCCATTTCAGCTCGAATAATGCAACCCTGAAGCCTCCAGGAGAATGGGCAGGTCTTGACAAAGGAGTGGGCCGACATAAGGTTCGGTTTAGATGGCATCTGGGCTATATCCTCGTGCCTGTGTGTAGTCAATGACAGGGGTTATAGTTCTAATGACTTCCACATACACGCGAGTCTCCAGCGATATAGTAGGAGAGGCAACATACACGTTAAGCGAGGTGTCTGGAATGGACATCATCAGTTCCAGTGATTCGTGTGGAGTGAGATGGGTAGTTGAATGATGGTCCGATGAAAGAGGAAGTTTGTCCTCTGGATTATCGGGTAGCGGAAAAGTGCTCCCCTCCTAATCGCTATAGGGAGCGCCCTACACATCTGCCTGGGTTCGAAGCCAGCTCGGATCGAAGACTGAAAAAGGTACAAATTACATTTCAGATTATGACTGGGCTGTATCCCAGTGCCATTGCCTCTTCGTCAATGACAGCGTTAATCGAACAATTGCTTGGCATTAACAAAAAATGCATGCATGCAAGTACCCAGAGTTATAGCAGGAGGGATCGCAGAAAAGCAAAGTAAAATATCTTGAATGTACACCATCAGTTACAGTCAATTCGTTTGGTTTTGAGATGGGTAGTTGAAGATTAGTCGGCTGAAAGAGGAGTTATGCCCTCTAGATTTTAGGATAGTCGTAGGGTACTCGCTTCCCAAACACTAGGCAGACTATGTCGCAGATATATGTGTGTTCTAACCCTATTCAGGCCAAAACTGACACCGTTAAAAATTGCATTCCAATGATGACTGAGCTATATCCTACGTTCAGTGCGCCGTAAATGACAGGGTTCATAGAACTAATAGACCGCCAGCCCAGAGCATTTTGATCAAACGAACGATGTACCAAGATCTGAACACAGGAGCGTTCATGGTGTAACCTAACATACGCAGATATGGATGTCTGCCGGGGAGCCCCTGCTGCATGTGGCCCCTGGGGACCTCACAAAGAGCCCCCAAAATGCACTCGATCAAACAGTGGCGGTACCACCTCAAACCAAATTGAACTGAACAGGTACATCACACAGAGTTCGGAATGGCCCCTGCGAGACAAATTTTCTGCTGAACAGGGCCCAGCAGACACCCCCAAAGAGCCACAAAATTTGAGCCGGAACAAACATTGGAGGTACCACATGAAACTAATTTCAAATGAATTGTTGCATCCCCTGGAATACAGAATGGCCCATGCAAGACACACTTTCCTCTGCATACGGCCAGCCAGACGCCCCCAAATGTGGCTCCTAGACCCCCTAGATGCTCCCTATCTTAGAATTGACCTAGAGTAAATGTTGAAAGTACCACTTGAAACTACTTTTGAGTAATCAGGTACATCCCACAGAGTACGGAGATACCCTGCCAGACAAATATTCTGCTGCTTAAGGCCCACCAGACACCAAACAGAGTCTCAAAATGTGGCTCAAACATTGTAAGTACCACATGAAACCTATAGCATCCATTGATGCAATAAGATACGATAAACACCCCAATTTGTCCGTTCGGCAGGATCGATTTCATACGCATATGCTATCCTGGCGTATTCGAAAGGATCGATATTGATATTCTGATAAAAAGCTATTTCGTATTCTCGCGCATATTCTGCTGACGTCGGGTCTCCAGTCGGTGTCCCTCAAGACGGAATCTGCAGTACAAGAAGAGCAAGAAGAAGAAAAAGCTTGTAAAACGTGTAAGTAGAACCCCCGTTTAAACAGCCAGAACTGGAAGCCTTCATGACGGCATTAATCAATAACACAACAGAGGCTATGGCGACATTTGTATCATTTTCTCACACAAGCGTATTATACTTTATTAGTTAGACGATCTTGTGGACATAGTCATGGGCATGTAAAGTCACACGGAATTGCGCGTTTCGTGTAATACCGACTTATTAGATAACTGCCGTAATTTCCGTCGTAGGCCTAAAGTTATTTTGGTTTGTTCAAATTCAACCACAAAGACTACCGTTACTAAATATTCGCAGCTTGCTATACCCAAGATCAGGTAACAATATGGATGCCATTGGATCTCAGACAGCAGGGGCGGGTCCAGAAGGTCAACTGCCGAGAGGGGTCCACAGTATGACTGTATGGTGGTGGGGGTATGCGCACACGCACCTATGCGCACGCACGCACGTATTACTCCAGGAGCTAAAGCTAGGTCAGAATCGTGACGTAGCACACCCAGTATTCGGAATGGCTGACACTTGCTGTGGCTTGGGGGACATGTCCCACCCATTTTAAGCCCTGTTGTACACACAAATTGTGGTAGCACTAATTAGTTATCCTGATTTCTTTGCATAGGGGGTCTAGGCTTTGGCTGTATCCACAGTGCACAACGATATAAGCATGATCGTGTCCTAACTCAAAGTAATATCGTATTAGATTCACCATATATGATATTTAGACGGATATCGACCTAACATATATCCAACATACATTTTGCATGCATATACCAAAGGCGAGGGTGAAATGTGAAGGTTATCTTTTATGTATGTATACTAACTCCATCATAGAATCTGTATATCCAGCTGTACCACTGTTGACAAAGCACCCAGGTAATGGTGGTTGGAATGAGACAGATGGAGGTGGTGGTAATCGGTGCGGAAAAACACATTAAAATGAATACTACAGCTCACATCGCTCTCATTGTCATTGTCTACATATAATTCAAATTATGCCTGTAACACTTGTTCCAGGGTAATTTTGTAATTTGACATCACAAGTAAACTGAAAGTTTAATTCACTCATTTTCTCAAATTTTTTGAAAAGCAAATAAGAATGCTAGTGGCATTTTATGAATTTGTATTCGTGAGAAAGGTTGTTAATACATGCCTTGATTAATAAAGTCTAGTATTGATTTAATATATATGCACACACACTAATTGCATTTGCGAAATAATTACAAGCGCTATATAACTAGCAATTAAGCAAATATGAACAGTGATAGTTGTGACGAGGAAGTAGCGTTTCATCTTCTCCCAGCAAAGCGTATCAAAACGACACAATGGACTCGCTGTATTATTTGTCAAGCACATAGTAGCGAAACTGTTAGCAATGCCACTGAAGTCGGCATCTCACAGTTCATAGACGCTTTCCAACATCGGGAGGATGACGTTTATGAAAGACTTAACTCAAATATTGATCAATTAAAACAACTGGATATCGTGTGGCATAGAAACGGTTATGCTAAATACACAAGCAAGCACAATATTAACTTTGCGAAAAGACGATCCATGACACCACCAACTCCTATGCCTCTTGATAAACAAAGTCCAGAAGAATCGACAAGATTGGCTAGAGCAGCAAGATCGAGATCAACCCCAATAAACTGGGCAATGTGTATGTTTTGCCAAAAGAAAACTCACAAGAAAGTCAAGAAATTATTCTCAGTTTCTACATTTTCCGCATGCCAAAACATACAAATTGCAGCAGAGAAAATGGCGAATACAGAAATGCTTACCAATATAAGAGGCGTAGATTTAATCGCTTCAGAAGCCAAATATCATGAAATATGCCGTGTACAATATGTATCAATGCGCAATGTGATGTATAAATCATACCAAGAAACTGTGAATGAGGATTCGTTCTCCCAATCATTCTCGGAGCTGGTAGCAGAGATAGAGTCTGGACTTGTATCAGGAAAAGCTTACAGCATGACATATTTGTTGAGTCGATTCAAGTTTTATCTAAAGAATAATGGTGTGATTGCTGACAACTACCGCTCCCAAAGACTGAAAAGCCGATTACAAAACTACTTTCAGGATTCAATCGTTTTTCACCAGCAGCTAAACCCTTCCAAACCCGAGCTTGTTTATTCCAGTGATGTATCTTTAGAAGATGATATTAATGCAGCTGCCAATGCAGCTGGTGGTAGATCAGCGTATACTGATAGGCCACATGGCTCAACTGATACTACTAGCAATGATGTTCACACGTTGTTCCACGCAGCGCAGATTTTGAAGGAAGATTTGGAGGCTTGTGAGGGGATCACCATTAAACCAGTTGATGTTGACAATCTGACACTCGCAAAAGCAAAGGAAACTATTCCCCAAAGCCTCTACTGGCTGCTGCGGTGGGTTACCACCAATGCAGATTTAGCACCAGAGCAGTTTGGTAATGTTAGATCAGAATGTGCTAATGAAGGTGATGAGAGGCATGTAATGATGATATGCCAAGACATAGCGCATTGTGTATCACACGGGAGAAAGAAAATGCCAAAACACATAAGCCTCGCTATGACAATGAGGCATCTTACAGGTTCCAAACAAGTTGTCACCATTCTGAATCGTATGGGTCATACCGTTTCCTATGATGATATTGAGGTAGTTGACACTAGTATGGCGCTTGAAGTATTAGCTCAATCAACACGGTATGGAGTTGTAATACCAACAAACATTGTTCCAAATTTGTTCGTTCAAGTAGTAGCTGATAACAATGATATACTTGAAGAAACCTTAGACGGTATACAGACAACTCCCTCAACGACAATGGTGATGTTCCAACGAATGCAATTTGGCCCAAGACCAGTGCGTGTCATACATGCTGAACACTCAGTCAGGAGAAGGGCTTTGACAGCACCAGGTACTGAAAACAGAATTCTTGATTGTGGGGTGTTTGGTAGAAGACCAGTTGTGACCGCGTTCATAGACACTGTCAAGAAGGATTGGTACCAATGTGATAGCTCAATCCAGGAACAGGCATTAGTCATGGATCTTGCATGGGCCATCGTTCGAATGTGTCCAATAAAATTGTTTGCGGTAGATCTTGTACCCATGATGACCACAGAAACACAAACAGTCCCTAGTTGGAGTGGATTTAATGCACTTGTATCATGTGCTAACGCACCTTTTACACAAATCGGTTACTGTCCAATGATTTCCGGATCACCAACTGAATTCAATACGGTGTATACGGTCATGAAACAAGTTCAAAGAATGATGACAACACTAGGACAGAATGACTCGGTCATTACATTCGACTTGGCCATATATGTCAAGGCAAAGGAGATACAGTGGCGATATAAAGAAGAGTTTAGTGACACTGTGATCAGACTGGGGGGATTCCACATTGCGCTAAACTACTTAGCTGTTATTGGAAAGATGTTTGATGACTCTGGCTTAGAAGATCTCCTCATAGAGGCCAACACATATGGTAGCAGCACGGCTGCTGCTCTAGTTAAAGGGAAGTCATATAATCGAGGAGTGAGGGCTCACAAATTGGTTCTGGAAGCGCTGCTGCGATTACAATGGCAGTCTTTTTCCAAATGGGTTCAACAAAATGGACAACATGAAGACCACATTACTCCAACAGATTTGGAGAGTCTGGATGAGAAAATTACGATGTGCCGAAGCAGCATTGACGACTTAGACGCACTGCAAGAAAATGTCAACGAGGTGTGTATGTACGTGAATAAATTGCAACAGCTGTTCAAATCCTTTAAAGTTGAGTCAAGCTCGAAATCACACCTGTTCGCATTTTGGAACTCATATATTCATATGGTAGAGCTGCTGCTTGGATTCATAAGAGCTGAGAGAACTGGAGATTGGCAGGCACACCTATCTGCTACTGCTGCTATGGCGCCATATTTCTACAGCATGGACAGAACCAATTATGCAAGTGGCTGCCAATATATCTTGCGGACATGAAGATGCTTCCAAGTACACATCCCCATGTACATGAACAATTATTGAATGGAAATCATTCCGTAAGTCGCTCACACCATCCATTCAATCAAGTGTGGACAGATATGGCCTTAGAGCAATTGATTAATTTGGATTCCAAAAAGCGAGGTGGTATTATTGGAATAACACAAAAGCCAGGAGCTCTGGAGAGGTGGTTTTTAACTAGCCACGAGAGGGCAGCCATAACAACGGTCACAAAGCAAATGTGTGGGTTACTAGATAGTCACATGTTTGGAGTACATAAGGAAATGGGGGACTAATCGAATGAACAGGGATGAAACCGATGTGCAGAAGATACTTTCGATGTTCTCATCAGATATAATGACCAATCCCTTTAATATTGCGGAAAACGACGACAGCGAGTGTCTTCCGCTTGTAAACATTGCAACTGGCGTGGTATTGCCTAGTGAAATCGCCAAGAGACTTGTTTCCGCCTGTGACATTGGTAAGGAGATTATGGAAAATTTTGTTCAGGAGCGGCTGGACACTAACACGAGAAGCTTTTGGGACACGTTGCCACACTTAAAACTTAAAACATTTGCCAGCCTAGCACAGAAGAAAAAACTCAAAACAAATGATGAAAAAATTCACAATGTGAGATCTGACCGCGAACTATTTGGTCGATTAATTATTGCCGCAAGGTCCAGAGATGTTGATTTAAAACTAGTGATGACGTATGAACTGTCTGGTGTTCCACTACCATTGTCACATACGGATGGGACTCTAAGAAAGAATGTGAAAAGTGTTTTGTTAAGTGAACTAGAAAAGGAAGTAAATGTTGATGGACGGCTTCCACCTGTTGACGAGACAGGCGTAACAGCTTATGTAGTAGATGGCATGGCAATTGTGCAAATGGTTAAAACTGGAGGTACGTCTACATTTGGAGAATTGGCTGATAAATACTGGCACATCATTACAGTTCCACTGAATCAAGAAGACTGCAACAGAGTAGATATAGTTTTTGACAGATATGATAGACTGGAATCTCTCAAAGCGGAAGAGCGGCTAAAACGTGGGTCATCAACAGCATTGGAAGTAAAGATTGCTGGAGAAAATACTCCCGTTCCAAAGCAATGGGCCAAGTACATCAGCAATCCAAGCAACAAAAGTAACCTGGTTGCATTTCTCAGCAAGCGGTGGCGTGATACTGGTCCAAATATGCTATCTGCCGACAATTGCGTCATTCTTGCTGGTGGCTTTAACGATGGAATGGATGTTGTTGTGATTTCAGCGAACAATTCGTCGTATTTGGAAGAACTTCGATCAGATCACGAGGAAGCAGATACGCGTATGATGTTGCACGCGCTACACGCTTCAAAAGACCACATGCGTGTTGTTATACAGTCTCCTGATACAGACGTGACAGTACTTAGTATATATACGTATCGTTCGCTTCACTGTTCTGAACTATGGTTCCGTACGGGCACACAGGACAAATTGGGATACATACCAATACATACAGTTGCTCAAGTACTGGGCCCAGCTATCTGTTTGTCTTTGCCTGGGTTTCATTCTCTTACAGGTTGTGATGGCACTAGTGCATTATTTGGAGTCGCTAAGAGAAAATCATTCAATCTCTTAAAGTCATCTGAATGTCATCAGCTTAGCTTAGCCTAACTCGGCGAACATGTTGACTTATCACCGAATACTGCAATTCTATGTGAGAATTTTGTCTGTGAGTTATATACCACCAGGGATGTGGGATAGACAGCTGATGAAACCCGTTATTGGCTCTTTTGTCAAAAGAGACAAGGAAATGAACATCTTCCACCTGCATCGAATAGTCTAAAGCATCACACCGAAAGGGCCAATTTTCAAGCTCTTGTTTGGAGACGTTCATTGCAAGCTGTTCAGAATCTTCCATCTCCAAATGGACATGGCTGGAGTACAGTGGATGGTCTACTCAAGCCTGTTCTAATGTCAAAGGATCCTGCTCCATTTGGAGTAATTGAACTCACATCATGTAGATGTCAAAAGTCTGCCTGCAAAAGAACAGATCTCTGTCAATGCAAGGCTAACAATCTACTCTGCACTGAAGCATGCCTGTGTATGGGAGGTGAAATGTGTGACAATGTTCAACATACAATTGTCGAAGATGACTCTGACACGGATGAGTAACATTCTCCCATTTGCTCACGTGATAAATATGTCCTGCAAGCTTGTGTAGACATGCACTGCATGTCAGTTAAAAGTTTAATTATGAAATATGTAGAAAACATGGGCTTTGTTGTAGCTAAGGTATTGCTAATCAGAAGAAGACCTAAGTGCCCCAATATGTACAAAGCAACATACGGGTGTCTTAAACGAGGTTGATTATGTATAAATCTGCGATATACGATCACTCCTTTCCATTTTGGTTAAGATTGTATTGATATAACATGCGCTTAAGTTTGTGAAAATTTTACCATTGTGAAAATTGTCTGAAAACTACATTCAACACCTACTGTAAATGGGCTTCTCACGGGTTAGTGATACCACAATATAGAGACAAACCTTCTGAATACTGGGTGTGCTACGAAACCATTCTTCTAGACCCCTTTTGAAAATTGGCTCCCGGACTATATGCACATATGCACATACAACCACACACACGTACGAACACACGCACACATGCACGCATGTACGACACACGCACGTTCGTTGGCCTACATACATACGTACTCTGAGACAATTCTTTCCTGATATTAGAATATTATTGTATTAATCCCTCTGGTGCCAACAGTGTTTCATAGTAGTAAACCAGTTAATAATCAAATATTTCACGAAAACTGTTGCAGGACAAAGAGGACCTAGCTAAAGTCCAATTGAAGAATATGTTTGAGAATTTATCACTGGAATGGCTGCCCTGGTTACCGAGCCAACCATTCCAGTGGTACCTGTTCAAAAGTAGTCTTCTCTTGTCATGCAAATGGACATTTTCTATCACCACGGTATTACCGTTTTGACCCGCTAATCTCTATCTAATCTCCACCCACACCTGGCTCGTGTTGTTACTCACAATCAAGTTTCATAAAAAAAGACATTGACATCCCTGCCGTGGGGGCACGTTGGTACGTGGTATAGGTATACTGCACACGAATAGCTTTATTATGGGAATAGACATAATACTACTACATGCTGTCATTCATTGTCAGGTTACAGACACACCCACAATGGATGATGACAACACAAGTGCCACCATTCATATTTCTGAAGCTAATAAGGTACGCATTGATCAGTTTTCAAATGGACTTGCTTTATTCACTTCAAACCACAAACAGTACTAGACATGTGTATGGTGGTTTACTTTCAAAACACAGGATCAAGTAATATGCGTGCAATTGTCAGCCCTAGTGACCTAGATAATCACCCTGAAGCTTCTAATTAGGTATCCAGCATTGTTAAAGGGGTGCACTTCTTTTTCATCTTAATTAAGATTCATCAACAAAAACTGTTTTGTATGCATAAACTGTACTGAGACATAATACTAATGTTGTGAAATAATACTAATACATGTCATTAATTTTCAGGATACAGACGCGTCCGCAATGGATGGTGATAACCCCACTGACAACATTCATAACCCGGAAGCATCCGATCAGGTACGCATTGATAATTGTTCAATTCACTTAAAATTCAACTAGAAAAAACGTCTAGCTATTTTGTCCATCGTCTGTCAAACAACTTCTTTTTAAAAACGACATATGAAAGTTGTTGATTAATTTTACATTGATTTGGTAATTTCGAAATTAATATGATTGGATGTCTCTGCTGCCTAAGTGAATGAAAAGGAACATATTTCTATCCCTGCCTCTTCTTCATTTTCTCTTCTTTCTTTGCCAACCCCACCCCTTTCTCTGAAGATCAGTAGCTCACCACCCCAGCTTCTAGCTACACAACTAGCAATTGTTTCACTCAAATTGGTTTGAAAAATATTTGACAGAAAGCTTCTTTCACCACAAAACATAGGAATTCAAGCCGCTATAGCCACTTTGGTTATGAGAGATGTGATGCACTATTGTTCTAGTCAAGTCATTTAATTATAACATCAATTGAAGTAAAGTGACATCAATCATTGCATAACGTAGCACAAATGACGTCATAGGATGCCAGCATAGATCCATGAATTCTCGGTTCCTATTGGATAAGAGAACTGTCATGGCATGCTATGCACAGGAGCCACTAATACCCATGTGGTTTATGTTGTACCGGTCATGATAATCAGGAAGCATATAGTAATCAAGTGTCCACCATTAATCATATATCCATGCACCTGAGACGTAATTGTGTCATTTCAATTGAAATCCACCAACAATAACTGATGCATGCGGAGCATCGCTATATCCATGTTACATAATAATTTCGGTTTTTTTCTCGCCTCTGCGAAGAAGAAAATGCGAGACATAGGTATCACTTTTCTGTCGACCACGACGACTACGGCGTCAACAATTGCTGTTTTTGCGTTTAGCAAAACTTCTCGGCTTATATCTCAAAATTGGTTAATTCTATTTCAACAAAACTTGGGCACATGGTTACCTATTATGTTAGGAAGCAACACCATGGGTATGGTGTCACATGGTCTAAGGTCAATGTCACTTTGCCCTTAATACAGAACTCTGTTTTTCAACATTAATTTTTTGCGTTTGGCAAATCGTCTCAGCTTATATCTCAAGATTGTTTAAATCTATTCCGACCAAACTTGGGCACATGGTTGCCTATGATGTTAGGAAGCAGCATAATGATTATGTTATAGGGTCAAAGGTCAAGGTCACTTTGAGCTTGATACAAAACTCAGTTTTTCAACTTTAGGTTTTAGCGTTTAACATCCTATTGAAACTAAATTTGGGTACATGTCAAGCGATATAGTTAAGAAACATCATTATGGCATTACAGTCACAAGGCCAAAGGTCACGGTCACCGAAAAAGCTGCGATAGACGAGACATTTAATTCCGCAGAATTCTGGTTTATTTCATGACACAAACGCACGCGAAACAGCTGATCAAGTGTGTATCATTTGCAAGTCAAGGGAACGTGACACGCTGAAAATATGTGTGGACACAACGTGGCGTACGTTCAAGACGGCAGCAGAATGTAGACGTTTACTGAAGTCAGATTGCTACAAAGATATAACCACAGACGCCAATCTGAAGCAAAACATGGGAAATACAAGGTACCATTCGCAATGCTACAGAAATTTCACCGCTGTGAAAAGACCATCAACAGATTCACATATCGACCCTCCTTCAAAGAAAACAGTCACTCGGCGGAGAAGTCCAATGGCACCATCAGATGCAAAGGGTTTATTAAGGGGCTCCTGTATCTTGTGTCCTGTACAGCGGAAGACCGTCAACAGGAAGGTTCAACCCCTGTCAGATTGTCTCACCAAAGATCGATGTGATGCCATAATTGCAGCTGCTCCAAGAAGCAGCAACGAGCGGGTAAAGTCTTTAGTTACCAGTGGAGTTGAGCTTATAGCAAAGGAGGCACAATATCACAAATCATGTCGTCGTGAATTTGTCAAAGAAGTTGAGGCTGTACCAAAGACTGCAGACATGTCAAATAGACGTATACATGCAACCACGTTTGGAACAATATCAGAGATCTAATCGAGATGGAGGTCATTGGAAATGGTAGAGCAATGCTTTCCATGTCAATTATAGAAGTATACAGGACTGAATTTCTGAGTGTAGGAGGGACAATATAAAATATCGAAAGTTGTACAGTACAGGCTTTAGTGAAAAAGATCGAAGACAAATTTGGAGAGAAAATCTCAATGTCTACTTATGACTATCGGAAGGGTAATTTTGTGTATAGTTCTGGTATGTCTGAAGGTGATGCTAGAGCAAGCATTCATAATGATGTTGAGAAGCATCTCCATGTGATACGAACTGCAGCACTTTATCTTCGATCCGTGGTACAGGCGATGCCCCAATGGAAAACGCCGACTCCGACATCTATGACGACACTCAAGGCATGTTCACATAAATTACCAGAAGAAATGTTGCTGTTTTACAAAAATACTCCTGTGTGGCCTTCTTGAGCCTGCTGACAATGACAACAGAGATGCAGTAGATAGAAAGGTGACAGCCATGTCATCAGATGCTGTGTACAACTCATCAAGAGGTGCTGTACGGCCTTGGAAACACACCGTTCTTGGATTGGGACTTGGGACATTGACTGGTTCTAAATTGATCTTGCGCATCCTGAATCGCATGGGAAACTCACTGAATTATGATGAGGTCAAGGCGTTAGAGACTGAATTTGCATATTCAGTTGAAGAAAATGATCGAGATAGTCCTGGTGGTGTTGAACTTAATGCTAACCAAGGCACAGGGCTCGCATTGGATAACTATGACGTGAATATGGATACTATTGATACCTTGCATGATACTGTTGGGATCTGCTACCAGAATATGCAAGAGGCCAGAAGCGCAAACAAACTTGTCAATGATGAGCCTATTGCTACTAGTATCGGTGGTGGGAGGAACAGATGACAGTTTGATTGGAAAGAACGTGAAATTGTATCCAATCTAAATGAAAATCAGGAGCCAGAAAAAGTACCAACTGTACGTGTCATTGATTTGTACTGGTTACTCTTTTCAGAACTTGCGAAGCCATTGCCCCTATTTCCTGGAGGTTACTCCAAATTCACCACAGATCATCTGCTGCAACAAAAAATCTGGTATATGGATCCGATATCTGCCCCGCCAACAAGAAATGATGTCGTCCGTGAAACCATGAAAAGAACAATGAATGTGGCCATTGAGACTTCCCAAGAATATGGCGTTGTCACATATGACCTGGCAGTAGCTCTCAAAGCATACTCTATCCAAGCACTAGATGCACCTCTGTTTCACAAACTCCTCATCATGCTTGGAAACTTCCACTTGGAGTTAGCCTTCTATGGTGCCATTGGTACATTCATCAATGAGAGTGGCGCGCAACACCTGCTAACGGAATCCGGAATACTGGCTGAGGGGTCACTGATGTGTTTCATCCGTGGTAAATACTATAATCGGTGTGTCCGGATCCATGACTTCCTTGCTCTTGCCATGGAGAGAAAGATTTATGACAGCTTCAAGTCAACTCTTACACACAAGAGGCAAGATGCCATCAATGACCTGCTTGCGGATGTTCCTCAAGATGCCAATGCCCAGGAACAGTTCCTTAATACGCACCCACTTTTCAAAGACCATATGGACAACTATGAGATGTTCTTCAAGGACGTGATGAATGGAAAACTCGGACCAACTGCCCAATACTGGAGCATGTATGTCTTCATGATTAATCGAGTTCACAGAGATCTCATGCGTGCACTCCGTACAAATGACGTTGATGACTACATCACCGCACTCCCGGCTATAATTGATATCTTCTTTGGATTAAATCGACCCAACTATGCCCGTTGGGGTGTGCTCTTTCTCAACCAGCTCATGACGGCAGAACCACAGAGTCGAATGGTTCTAATGTCAGGGGCCTTTTCTATTAGACGAACTGGACACAATTTCGCCAGATCAGCAATTGACTTGACCCTGGAACAGACCGTGAATAGAGATGCGGCATCACCCATGAGGGGAATTGTAGGATTCCACAATTCACGCAACGCAATAAGAAGATGGTGCATCACATCAACTCATCGGAGGATGTACGTGACGGAGCTGTGAAGTATGGCAGGATTAGAGACAGTTGAGCAACCTGCAACACATCCCAGGAAACACAAGTGTATCTGACCGGAAGCACTGTTGCTGGGCACAAACTTCGTGTGAACTTCCAAGAATAATGTGCATCAGATGAGCAAAGATTCCTGAAGCCTATCAAAAGGAGAAAAGTGTCCAATTTCGCGCAGGAAAATTTGCAGAAGAAACGTCCCATTGTCAAAGGAAAATCTGCAGCTGAGAGTCTGAGAGATGTTTTCAGTCACATACTTGTCATCATTTCAGAGAAGACGACCTTTGACCTCAGACACATCATGACCTTCCCAATTACAGAGTATCCACTGTCTATCACACTCCGATGGATCAGGCCTCAAGACCGACAAGAGCAAGAATTACAGGCCGGATTCACAGGAACACCACTACCGCCGATCGATGTGACCTTGATTGATGGTGGACTCCTGTCCACTCCTTTTTATCTGCGATTGGAAAAATCACATCATATGGACAGCTCGCTAGGACTCTTCTCGCATATGTATGTACCAGCCAGGGGAATGAGATTCACGTTCTGTTTGGTACTTATTGGCCCATGTCCCTGAAGGAGAGTGAGAGAAAACTACGCGGAGCAGATGATCGCCAATTCGTTATTACTGGTCCAGAGCAAGCACCCGGACAGAGCTGTTAGAAGGTATTGCAAAATGGGATTTTAAAGATCAGTTGGCGATGTTTCTTCTCAAAGAATGGCAAGAAGACCAGCATGGATAAATCCTAGCCAAAAATACTCTAATAATCTCCTACGGTGGCAACAGTACCCGCCTGGTTTTCAATGAGCTTGATTGCAAGATGACAGTTGAACATCCATCCAGCCCATCTCCAGGGTAGTCATGAGGAAGCCGACACTCTCCTTGCATTTCATGCAGCCAGCGCTACTGGAGATGTAATGGCAAGAGCCTCCGATATTGATATCATTGTTATTCTCCTCGGAATGCTAGGAAAGCACATGGAAAGTCACGTGGAAACATCATAAAAGCGCATTATTATGGAATGTGGATCGGGAAATAACCATAGACATATTAATGTCAGCAGCATTGCCACCACCCTTGAGTCAACGCAGAAGGGACTAGCTGCAGCAATGCCAGGTCTTCACGCATTTACAGGCCGCGACCTCACCGCAGCATTATACAGAAAGGGTAAAGTGAAGCCATTAGAAATTCTCCAGAAAGACACTACAGGAACACTCATTCAGTTCTTCAGCAAACTGTCTTCCACAGACGAACCAGACCCGAGTACAGCAGAAGAGTTCATTTCTTCCCTGTATGACATAAAGGGTGATATCACGGATGTCAATGAGGCGAGATACGTAAAGCTGCATCAGATGACTGGAAGAATGAATCAGGTAACTTGTATCCTAATGGTAGGGGCTATTTCCATTGTTAGGGGAGGATCAACATAACCAGAGACAATAATTACAATTATTATCCAAAGGTGTTTATCAAGAACATGTTTTGGGGTTGCTGCACAAGTGTACTTATGACAAGGACCCTCTACCAGCACAAGTACGCAATATTTAAGACAAGGGGGTTCAATTTGTGAAAGGGGGATATGATTCGAGGCCAAGTGATGATGGATATTCATAAAATATCAAGATTGAATAGCCAGTCAGATCAGAGAACGTGTAAATTACATGTATTGAAAAAGTATAATTGCACTCCGCGTGTTGAGTACGTTATAATCCCATGCACGCGCATATGATGCTTGGGTCTATATTAATTTTTCGTTCCAGCAAAATTACATTATAACTGCTTATTAGCCGTGACTGCGATCAGCCAGCGAGCGGCTCTATGCGAGCCTTTGTTAATCCATTCCTCCGTTCCTCCTTTCCTTCCTACCTCTGTTCCTGCGTGAACACACCCTCACAATGTTCAGTTTTTTAATTTGATATTTAATTCATCAAAGGGCTAGCAGATGATCCTTTGTTAGTCCGTCTGTCCGACTCTCCGTAAGCAAACCCTCAACGTTAAGGTTTTCATTCAAAATGTTAAGTTTATTCAATTGATATTTAAATCATCAACCCTAAAGGATCGCGGCTTCAACGGCTTATATGACGTCTAGTACTTCATTGTAAGCTGTTTAGCTTAGGCATTTTTGCTAATAAATGTTTTCCTTTAAAGTGTATGAATTAGGTTAAAGGTGCATATTCGCACAAGAATGCTTGAAAAACATTATTTAAATTGTATACATTTATAGGCTTAAACTATTGACCTAGGTCCAAATAAACGACTTAAAGCTTAACATATGATCATTTCATTGCGTATATATTAATATAATTTTTTCAAGTTGAGATTTTAATTAGAGGTCCGTGTCTCTTTGTCAATTTCAAAACGAAAAAAATTATATTAATTTATATGGAAGTAAATCATCATATTTAAAGATTTCTTTCGTTTTATTATATCTAGGACCAACGTTTAAGCCGCTAAAAGTATACAATGTAAATAATTTTATTTGGAATCACTTTGGTGTGAATACGCACCTTTAATAACTGCGTATGGCGTTTTCTTGTGTTTGACAAAATCAATGCATGGGTGCGAATATTTGACTACTCATAATAGCGCTCACCCGTGCGTGGCTCGTGCCATTATCTTTCCCAAGCAGTGAGTTTTGTCAAACACACTCAAACCAACTAATTCGCAGGTTTGAACCTACAATTAAATCCATCAGTCTGCAAATTGATTTTACTTCATACATATATCTTATTCCAGGAAGCCATGTTGACCAATGTGAAGAAGGTTGACTGCGCTCTACTTCCACCTTGTGCAAAGACTGTACATAACAAATTACGACGGGCTCACTTCATTAGCATCCTATGGGGGAATGCTGACTCGCCACATCCAGGACATGGTTTGGCTCCTCTGAACTATGGGTGGAAGGACAACAATGGATACTATGCCCCTGACTGTTTCTTGGGACCTGCCGTCCCAGATGATCTTTTCCATGAAGGGGAACGAGAGGATGGCACTATGGCAGATCTTCCGAGCGACCAACCAGATGTAGTTACCGAGTTTGACGATGTTGATGATTCAAGTTCCGAACTACCTTGGAGTGATGACCCAGAAAGTGAAACAGAAATTTAAGTATCCAGCAAAGTTTAAAGATTGTATTCATTGACCGAAGTTTAATTATTGTGTGTACTAATGGATGTACTTGTTCATGTAGACTACAATTTATTTCAAGTAGTTTCTAGTGTTTGGCATGTCTTGCATGTATGCAGAGGACAATGTGTCTGTAAGTGAGATTGCTAATACAATTGAATGCAAAAATAGTTCAATTGAACTCGGTTTCATTTGGTACTTCTAAGGTGCGTGTGATGCGACCCGAATTTTGAGACCTTTTTTGGTGTCTGGTGGGCCTTAAGCAGCAGCATATTTGTCTGGCAGGGTATCTCCGTACTCTGTGGGATATACCTGATTATTCAAAAGTAGTTTCAAGTGGTACTTTCAAAATGTACTCTAGATCAATTCTACGATAATGCGCATCTAGTGGGCCTAGTAGTCACATTTGGGGGTGTCTGGCTGGCGTATGCAGCGGACAATTTGTCTTGCATGGGCCATTCTGTGTTGTGGGGGATGTAACCATTCATTTGAAATTAGTTTCATGTGATACCTCCAATGTTTGATTCAGCTCAAACTTTGGGACTCTTTGGGGGTGTCTGCTGGGCCCTTTGCAGCAGAACATGTGTCTGGCAGGGGCCATTCCGAACTATGTGTGATGTAGCTGTTCAGTTCAAATTGGTTTGAGGTGGTATCTCCAATGTTTGATCAAGTGCATTTTGGGGGTTCTTTGTAAGGCTCCCCAGGGGCAACATGCAGCAGGGGCTCCCCGGCAGACATCCATATCTGCATATGTTAGGTTACACTATGAACTTTCCTGTGTTCATATATTGGAACCTCGTTCGTTTGATCAAAATGCTCTGGGCTGCTACTCTATAATGCCTGACAATAGAAAAACCTACTGCTGCTACTGCTGCTGCCTCTGCTGCTGCTGCTGCTGCTACTACCACTACTACTACTACTACTACTACTACTACTACTACTACTACTACTCCTACTACTACTACTACTACAACTACTACTACTGCTGCTGCTCCTGCTGCTGCTACCAACACCATCGATGATGTTGGTTGTCGCGATGTTTATCATAAGTACACGAGTTGCATAATTCAGTAGATGGCAAAATGCTTCCCTACGTCGTTGTAAATGTTTGAGTATTTACTTCACATAAAACTTCGAACGTGTGTAGGAATGCAATACATAAATCTAAAACTAGATTGAAAATAGTACCGGCTTTAGTCAACATGATTTACAAAACGTAGGCACAGTACAGCTCAGAAACAAGTTTAAATGTTTCGAAAACGGAAAAGGACGTACTGTTGATGGTTTTGAACTTACTTTGATTGGAAGGCATTGCTGCCTATGCGCTAAGACAGCAATGGCTGCCAATCAAATTAAGTTCAAAATATTCACTAGAGCATTTCTTACATCGTGTTCAAAATTATAATAACACGTGCCTGTTTTTGTTTTGGGAACATTTTAACTAATTATTTAGCTGTACTCTGTGTCTTCATTCCACCCACAGATCGTGCTACATATTCAGGGATTTAATTGCCTACAATTTTCAAAAGATTTAAATTCTTTTCATTAACCAATGGTTCGTCATAATATAAGACTACAATGAACTTTGAAAATATCGCAAGTGCATTGAAAGTTTCCTATCTATTTTAAATAGTAAGTATACCCCCGTAGTTCAGTAAAATTCTTGCTTACTGAGTTTGCATTCTGTCATTTTCCATGCGTCATCGCGTTCCTCGTTTTATCAACTATTTATCTCTTGTTTCACTGTTGCTAAATTAACACACCTATACAGGGAAGCTGAGGAATATTTTGAAACTAATATGACTGGAAGCTGGTGCTGCTATATGCAGCAACAGCCTCAGTCATATTATTTTCAAAATATTCAACAAAATATTCCGTACGTCATATCGAAGTTGTGGTTGTTGGTATTTGATAGTTACGAGGTTAAGACTCTGGATAATCACTGAATCTCTCACATTTTAACCCTTAGCACTCTGATGTCAATATTCTATCTTTTGCTGTGTCAATAGCAGTGGAACTGGTGTCCATTTTTTAACAACTTTAGTGGACGATGGCAACATCTTCCACCAAATTTCTTTTAAAATGGACACCAGTTGGTCTTTTAAGTTAATTTGAAAAATTAAAGTTTTCACATTAGAGTGTTAGGTGTTAATGAACTGTATGGTGAATGGCGACGTATTGGTTATAATCCAGCCTAAACCAGTACTGGCACATACAGAAATGACTTCACGTGAAAGTGTTGGCTAAAATATTCAGTATTTAATGAATTAGTTTAGTTAATTAAAAGCAAGTTTATGTTGGCGGAGAGTTAACAAAAGCCACTCGCCGGTAGGCCTATAATAAAGAGGTCATATGTTCATGTGTTGTCAGCGATGAAGCGGTCATATTTTCGTGAACTGTCAGCAATGAAGCGTTACATTCAATCATCCATTTATCAATGTTTACAAAAGCATCCTCTCTACCTACATCATCACGATAGGGCGGGTGGTGGTTGGGGTTGTTATGAGTGGGTTGGGGTGGGGAGTAACGGTCGACTAGGCTCTGTAGAATCCCATGAGTATATATAGTCCCTATATAGCATCCTGTAGTGGCGGTTTGGCATTTCATTCCGGCTTAAATCAGAACGATTTGTTGGTGTATTCGTCGGATCCGCTGACGTTAATGACCGTGGCGGTAGAACTTGAATACCGGGACCCAGTGGCTTAAGTGTTGGCTGTATCATCGGATTCGCGTGTGTGTATGTGTTAGATATAGAGCCGCGTCTAAAGCAGACATTGTTTGCTAATAACTGCGTAAATATCGTGATATCGCGAACATATTATCAATTAATTAAGCAGTTATGCCTGGAAATAGCAGTATTCTAATTGCGCGGAAGCTGTTGAATATTTTGAAACTAATTAGGCTGGAAGATGTGTCTGCATGAGTTCCCAGTCAAGTTACACACCATATATTCAAGATAGTATTCCTTAAATCATACAGATTATGTCGTTTCTGATTTGCAAGGATTAAGTGGTTAAATCAATTCGACTGTCAGTCAAACTGTGTTCAAAATAAGCCTCTGGATCTTGACTGGACTATGCTGTATTGTGAATTAAACACATGAAACAATAATATGCTTTTACAATCAAATGTGTCTATAGCTGGCACCTGGCTGTTGGTTATCTTATTATAAGATGGCAGTTCTTTAAGACGAGTGGTTCTTTAATGCTTAAAGTAACCACCATAATGGAAAGTTCCATTGTTCATCAAGAACTAATAACTAAAAACAGGTGATCGTTTAGTAGTCCTTCAATCGCGGGATGTATTTCTCGCTAAATCTTTTTGAGCATACAATAGCCAATGAAAGGAGGTATCCGATCTGTTACTCAAATACTTGCCATCATAATTAATTACGTCACAAATTAGCTGACGTCACAATTATTATGACGCATCTAGCGCTGGCGTGAACATTGAACGGTCTCTAAGTGTACGACTTGTATGTCTTTACCATTTAATAAACATTCAGTTGAATATTTTGAAACTAATTTGACTTGAGCTGTTGCTACCATAGGCTGCAACAGCATTCAGTCAAATTAGTTACAAAATATTTAACAGCTTACGTGTATAGTTTTCTGGAAGTTGGTAGCCATGGTGTTCAGAGATCGATCGCTCCCAACTCGGACGAGAAGAGGGTGGAGCTTAGATGGAGATGGGCGGGGCATAGATAAAACTGGAAAGGTGCTTACAGTGCCCGCTAAAGAGATATTTGAGACGATATCAATAAAGTCTATTATTTACAGATCTAGTGAAGCTTGTTAAGTTCTATCAACCTAGAACTTTTGGCTCCCTCATCCAAGATACGTACAATAGTTACATGATACTCGAGGAAACGTTAGAAAGTTATACGGATACGGTACATAGTACAGTAGCCATTGGCGCGGCAATAACAATTTAAAGAAAGTCAGTTTCGAGATTTAGACATTTGGAGCCGTTCTTTGAGTCACAATGTACGGGCTTACTTGGGTGCTTTCATGTGTGGTTGTGGTCATGCTCGTGGAAACTGTTAGTTTCTCAAATGCAAGTAAGTACATACATAATATTAATATTCGCTGTGTAAGGAATTGTTGGTGACTGCTAGACCTAAGTAGCAGACATACACTTATTCAGGTCAACTTGGGAGATAAAGAATTGTGAGTTTGGAAGATATTTCTGACTTAGTTTCCGGGTGTAGATAAAGCCGCCAACGCTAATCATTGTTATAAGTGTAACCTTTATCACTGTGATGTCAACATTTTATCTTTTACTCCGTCAATAGCAAGGAGACTGGGCAGTCTAGTACACCTTTTCAACAATGTTGGTGGACGATGTTGGTGTCGCAGACAGCAACATCTGCCACCAAACTTGCTGAAAAATTAGCATCAGTTCATCTTTTAATTTAAAATTAAAATTAAAGGTTTTGAAATGAGTATGGTAAGGTTTAATGCAGTTGCTAACCAACGACCTCCTGTTTTTGTCACATCATAGAGCTAGTTTGGTGTTTCTGGAACCTGTCGGGTTTTCCAGACCACTCCCAGAGTTCGGGACTCCTATAGTATAGGCTTACGGTAACACCGTATCTTATGTTAAAACTTGAGCCCGATTGGACTTTTTATTTTAAATATCAATAGATCCATAATTTGCCCGAAAGGATCCTGGTTATTTTATCTGGATCAGGGCCAACCTCTGGAAATCCTATTGCGCGGTAAATTCCTTTGGTGTGTTAAATTTTAGGCAAATCGGAAAGGCAGTTTTTAGCAACAGCTCCGGACGCGCTCATACGCACGCACGCACGCACGCAATCACGCACGCATACACGAACGCACGCATACACAACCCCGAATTCGATACCCTTTACCCTGGGCGAGGTTAGTTAGTGTGTGCATCAAACTATGCTTACGTAGACTGGTGCACGCGTACGCCGTTTCACGAACACACATTGTCAGAAATCAATTTATGTCATTGTTTTGCTGATTTGTTATGTAATATGTAAGGCCTTAGATCCCCTAACGCGTCAACACTTCCTGATCAAAACACGATCTGACATGTACAATTCCTCTCTGCACACAGACACATTAGTAGAGCCTGAACGTCACCAGCTAAATGTACATTCTAACGCTGAAAGCCAGTTCTCGCTAGATTCTTCCAATTTAAAGGTACATAGATACATATGTAATAGTTCATTTTAAAATGTATGGATCCTATTTATATATTCTTACATTACTCAATGTATAACATGTATGCCTATGTGGACACTAACACGAAAAGTAGCCTTAAATGAGCTTACGGTGCTTGCAGTAGACAAGACACGGTGGTGAGGGCTGGAGAAAAATGTTTGTAACTGAGAAAAGTGTCCACTCCTTTCAGCCACAGGATAAATGAAAGCGTTACTGTTTGTCGCTCATTCATTTAGCACAGGGCCAAATGTCCCCAGAAAGGCCATATCCTGAATTATATCAGTCAAGGAGAGGTCATATAACGACTCAATATCACGCAATGCCGGTTGATAGAGAATCCTATCTATGGCTAGCGGAATACAAGAACACATATAGCTTCGTTTCTAGGTATGTGTATTCTGTTCACTTGATGATATCTGACAGATGCCTGGGTGCCACCAAACAGGTCAATGATGGATGGCTCCGTTACAACATCTCATAGTCTTAGGGCACATATTTCGCTAATTTATCATCGCTCCGTAAGGAAAGGTCGATCTGCCTGCATGCCCGCCAGTCGGTCTGTCTGTTGGTATGTTGGTTGGTCGGTCGGTGAGTCTTTTAAGTGTTCAGTCGGTCCGGAGGTCGGTCAGTTGATTCTTATATACTTTGCCAATGAATTCACTGTCCAATGGAAATTAATATTTTTCTGTTCAATCCTGATTTAGAAGCAGCTATCTCACTGGCTCACTAATAGCTTCTACGCCAATCCGGTCTAATACACGCTTATGGACTAATAGATGTATATGTCTGACATATGATGTCACGTGCCTCAGAGATTTAACCATTTAAACTCTCAATTCAGAGAACATTAATTTTAAAGTAACTACGCATGCATAGTCAGCAACACGTCCCAGTCAAATGTGTTTAAAAAATAGTCAATAAATGTATTAATAGATATTTTTGGAATTTAACCGTATTGGCGTCTAGGGTTAAGTTTATGTCACGTGACTTTTAGAAACATGTTGACATTGGAGAGAATTATACATGTGACATTACCACTACAGCACCACTACTTTCCATCCAGCACCCCAATCCCACACGCTCACCCACCCATAATTCTCTACCCGGATGTGATTTATGTGTGAATCACGCGCGTAGAATAAAGCGTATAGAAACAGAGATACACTATAAGCGGGGTGTCATATGCAAGAATTGAAAACATATCCTATGATAATCTTCACAATCTACACATTAAATGAGAACAGAAACGCCCTCTAGCACAATAATTGATCCTGTTACAGTAGAAATAACTCATTTGAATTCTGGAGTAGTGACGCATGTAAATTGTCGACTATTTTGAAACTAAGTTGACTGAAAATTGTTGCTTAGAGCAACAACTTCCAGTCAACTTAGTTTCGGAATACTCAACATGCTTTTAACCAGTAATGGCGTTAACATGTTTAACATTTAGGTTTGAACGTGTTAAGATATAGGCCTATACATCATTGCCACCCAACACAATTCCACCCCCACCCAACTCTAACCCTATCCCACCACCTCCAAAGATAATGATGAATAGAGTTCTCTAAATTATGTTTAGAAGCCTACAACAAGCCAATTATTTATAGATAGTGCTTTCACAGATTTTTCATACATTTTCTCCACAATACGAAGAGCGGTAATTCTATAGCCGTTTTCTTATATGATCTAGTTATGAGTGTTCAACTAACCGTTTAACTATAGAACTCTGCGTGGCTCGTAAGTAGGCCTATACACCTCAGATTTCAGATTCTTTTGCTATAATAAATAATTATGAATAGCGTATGAGGCACCACATAGTACCGGTAAATTTTTGTTGAGATCTTCTACGCAGATGTTACAAGTGCACGTACCCATTTTAGAGCACATATGGGGCTGGGTGTAACTCATGCCTTAAGCCCTATGCCTACTGGTCTCTAACGGCAGCATAATCTTGTCAAAGGCCTATAACGTCCAATTTATCACTAAGAGTAGAGTTAGCATAACATCATCTGCACGCGTTCTGTGGACATAAGGACTAGAGTTTAACATTGATGAAGTTGCATTGATTGAATGGGTTGGTGAACTTTTTGGATTTTCAGAAATTGTTTTCGACATTTAAAGAATCTTCTCTGAACACCACCACGCCGATTAATCTGAAATTTGCAAAACAATATATAGACAATTAAGCCTACCTGAATCAAAGTTGTTAAACATAACTTTATCGGCACAGGGCTTTGGCCAGACCTATATATTGTTGATGTTATAAATTACAAAACGCTCTCTAGGGAATTACTTGACAGATTGGGATGATATTGTGAAAATAGGAACAAACGCTTATAAAACACACACTCAAGGTTGTGAAAGGCAAGTTTATGGCTAAAAAGCGTGGCCGCTGAATATCAACCAAATCTCAACAATTGGACCGACTATGGAATCATCAACTACATCAAGTTTGGCAGCCAAACCGAGATCCGTCCGTAGATGATCAAGATATGGTCAATACACTTTTTGGCGGAAATTTTGGTTTAAACAGAATTTATTTTTATCTTAGAGGGAGCGCGATAAGACAGGTCTCATAACCACGTCTCCCATACACGTATAGTATAAAGTACATGTAGCATGGCGTCACAAGAATGAATACATACATGTTACTATACTATATTTAATTACTTGGTGACATTATATTATACAATTATATTTTTAATATTGAGTCTGATAAAAGTGCACCTTCACAGCAGAATGACAGAAAACAAAACATTCCCAATTGAACACTTCCGAAACTGCGTATCTCAATGCGATGAAAACGAAACAGAGCTCAGCACATGATAATTTGGCCCCGCACAAACCATTATAATTTTCAGTTACTTAATTGAACTAGGGACTCATGTCTCTAGTTCAATTTCAGAACACAATAGATAATATCAATCTATACGTAATAAAACCAACACAAGCCAAGACCTACCTCGACTCACTTCATCCAGGCGCACAATGTAAGCCTCCAAAAGAATAAAGTTCTAAAAATGTCCATCTCCAAGCACTGCGCCGCGAGTATGCACCCATAACTCTTATGTGTCGAGATGAAGAAAGAACTACTTTATAATCATAAATCAGTTGTCATGGCTAGTAGAGGTACCTGTGTATTCGTGTTGGTCAATAGCTAGTGTTATTTCAAAATTGAGGAATCCACTAAAGTATTGACGTCAAAATGAACTACGTGGCCTACAGGTTGGCGTGTCAATCATAAATGATGGAATACTCGGTCATAAATCCTAGAAATAGTCCTTCAAGATGTTGTATGTTTTCCTTATTTGATAGATATTGTGCTGAGTAGTTTGAAACTAGCGTGACTGGTCGCTATCGCTGCCATAGGCATCTACGGTGCCATAACATTGGGATTCCTGGAATGCATGGTTCAAAGCATACATATCGATCCCAACACTCGCAAAGCATGGGAGGAAATTTTGAATTGCAGTGACCAATCAAAATTGAGCATTTCTTAGATATAGATCGTTGACAACGAAAATGCCTAAAATATATATCTATAATTTCTATTTACAATTCAGGCCACATCTATACAGCTCTTAATTCAGTCTATTACTGTTATCTTGCCCTGGTTATTTTACACTGATATACATTTATACTGTTGGGTGGAGAACGGCAAAGAAGCGGAAGGGGACTGTTTATAATTCCAACGACGTTGAGATAAAATCGCTATATTTAGGTATTCCATAATTGACCTCTTGATAAACGTCACCTCGGTGGATAGACAGCTTTAAAAATCAAAAGTCAAACCATTCACCTTTCCTTGGAGGCGAATGTTCTACCCTGGAATCAGTATTCCGCTAGCCGATGAATGCCAGTGTGAGCACAGCGTCTGCCCGTCTATTTATTCGTCGGTCCGTTCGTCCATCCGCCCATCCGTCTGTTTATCCAAGGCATATCTCGGGAATCCTATTAGGTAGAATCGACAAAGTTGGCACATACATTCATATTATGAGTGGTCATAACAGATTTTAGTTTGAGGTTAGAAGGTCAAACCTCGGGACCACAGTTACTTAGTGCATATCAGAATACACATTTTCATCGATGGCTCTGAAATTAAGAATGGTAGCATGACAATATGTGCAGCATACATTCATATTGTCGTTGGCTAGAAGTAAAATTTAGTGTCAGGTCAAAACTTCAAACATCTATTTCACAGGCCGGGGTCACTAAGTGTATCCCGAAATATACATATTTAGTAGACATGATTCGGTAATGCAGGTAGATAGAAACACCAAGTATGGCACGTCGATTCATATTATAGGTAGCTAGCAGTTCTTCGATTTTCAGGACAATGCATCAAATATCTAGGTTACGGAGTCACATAGTACATAAAGGAATACACATCTTTAGCAATACCTCTGGACAGGTTTAATACACGCCTTCATATTACGACAGTTTATCATTGCGTTGAGATTGAGGTCAATGGATCAACTATCTAGGGCAAGGGGTTCACAAAGTGCATGGTTGTGATAGCGCGCAAAGGCGTGAGTAAGAACCTCCTTCGAATGGATTCTACTTATTATTATTATTATTATTATTATTATTATTATTATTATTATTATTATTATCTCAGGTGACCTTTACCGCTGTCCTAGTAGATTGCCTCGCACTCAATATCTTAAAACATTCCAAGGTTACTGTTATTGGTTCGTCGCTGTAGAGCAATACTGGCCCGCTGCCCAGGTTAGTATTTTATGTATATTGATTGATCGATTTATTTCACAATAAGCCAAAGGCCCTTGAGTGTACATTTTATACGTTATGCATATTGACAATTAAATTAGTATGCTATACAATTATCTAAATACTCAATCTTATAACTAGTATAGTGAAATTCTCTTTAGCGTTATATTCACAAGCCGTTCAACAGAACAATAACCTTTGTAAACAGAACAATAACCTTTGTAAAGGCGGGCTCACACAGTTTAAACATGGCTTGAGCATATTATTTATGCAGTTTTCACCAACATATAACAGACTATCTATAGGATGAATAATACCATACAATACAATTCGTAGATATAAGCATGCTAACGTTTTCTAGGAATTTCTACCATATATAACAACTATGGCCGTGTCTTAACGTCGAAAGAGACCGCGATGGTCCTTATGCGCATTCGTAGAAAACACACACTACGCACGCACGTATATACAACAAGGGGTGGGTGGGGGGGGGGGGTGGTGGTAAAAACACTTCTCTCTTCTCTCGGCCTGCAGATAGACACTGGCGAGTAAAACACTTCTCTCTTCTCTCGGCCTGTAGATAGACACTGGCGAGTAAAAAACACTTCTCTCTTCTCGCGGCCTGCAGATAGACACTGGCGAGTAAAAAACACTTCTCTCTTCTCTCGGCCTGCAGATAGACACTGGCAAGTAAAAAAACAATTCTCTCTTCTCTCGGCCTGCAGATAGACACTGGCGAGTAAAAAACATTTCTCTCTTCTCGCGGCCTGCAGATAGACACTGGCAAGTAAAAAACACTTCTCTCCTCTCTCGGCCTGCAGATAGACACTGGCGAGTAAAAAACACTTCTCTCTTCTCTCGGCCTGCAGATAGACACCGGCGAGTAAAAACACTTCTCTCTTCTCTCGGCCTGCAGATAGATACTGGCGAGTAAAAAACACTTCTCTCTTCTCTCGGCCTGCAGATAGACACTGGCGAGTAAAAAACCAATTCTCTCTTCTCTCGGCCTGCAGATAGACACTGGCGAGTAAAAACACTTCTCTCTTCTCTCGGCCTGCAGATAGATACTGGCGAGTAAAAAACACTTCTCTCTTCTCTCGGCCTGCAGATAGACACTGGCAAGTAAAAAACACTTCTCTATTCTCTCGGCCTGTAGATAGACACTGGCGAGTAAAAAATGTAATCTTCTGTACTATTATCCCTTTAATGGTCAAGTCGCCGAAAAGAATTCAGTGGTAACTTTACAAAAAATAGTCTTCTAAAATTAAAATATATAGAAAAATACTGACCATCAAAATGTTTAATTGATATATCACGTAGTATTTGTCAGCGCTTTGAGGCGATGATGACACAAAAGGGGTTAATACTTGCTCATGAATATTCACGACAATAAGGACTGCAATCTGAGTGTCGAACCATTTTGTTTTATCTGTATATCACACAGCATAACTCATATATTGTTACATCGCCCTATTGCACGATCCTCGCCCTCCCACTACGTTCCTGTATCGAGTGCCGTGCTTGCACGCCTTTGGTGTCTGCGCTAAGTTCACGAAGTTCATACATATTAATGAGCTGGGGTCTGTAAACTTGCGCCAATGGGATTTCTCGATAAGAAATCAGGAAGTAGACAAATTTACACATGTGCGTAAACCAAACTATCCAGTTTTGTTACCGAAAACAAATCTATACATTTTCTGTTCCTCAGATAACTCGTTTAGAGCAAAACTATTGCAAACATTTTCACATGTCTATTTCCAGTTCAACAGCATCGCGATAGCCGTTGTTTTTGTGATTGTAAATTAGGTCAGCAGACGAAGTATCACCGATCGCGTGAAGTAGGCAGAAATCTGATTGGCTACCTCCAGCCCACTAGCGTAACGTTACTTCACATAGCGAGAATTCCGAGGTCTGCAAGTACAGGCCTCGAACGTGTAGCCATGTGAGGGGGCGTCTGTTAGTACGATGATAGTGGTAGGGCTACGGGAGCGGATGTAGGAAGTCATTTCCCAGGTCGGATGGTACGGGGGGGGGGGGGAGAGACCAAACTTTCAAGGGTGGTACCTCTTGAAAATGGACTCACTCCGCCACCAGCAGGTAAGTAAATAAGAAATGACAGGTCTGCCCGGGGTGGGGGGTGGGGGATGGGGGGTGGGGGGGGGGTGGATGTACCTCCGAGTTCCCCCACCACACCCCTGGCTCTGTTACTGGGCTGACATTTCTTATTCGGCATTTTGCCATTTTGAAAGGTTTTCGCTGAATCTTTTGGAGAATGTTCAAGAAGTAAGATTCGCAGATGGTCAGCGATA
Organism: Chaetoderma sp. LZ-2023a; assembly: GCA_034401795.1. NCBI lineage: Eukaryota > Metazoa > Mollusca > Caudofoveata > Chaetodermatida > Chaetodermatidae > Chaetoderma > Chaetoderma sp. LZ-2023a. The sequence continues at coordinate 187,446,522 of CM067359.1, forward strand.
TCAGCTCCAAATAATTGTTTTCTAAGCTATTAAAAGCATTGTTATTGGATAATATGTTATCGATAAGGGTTGTTTTGGATTCGTGATTCTAGTGTGTAAAAGCAATGCGTATTCGGGAGATCTGACAAGTCATACGGAGTTACGTTTATACGTTATACACATTGATAATTAAATTAGTATACTATACAATTATCTATATACCTAATCTTATAACTAATACAGCGAAATTCTCTTTAGCGTTATATTCTTCCTATTGTACAACAGATGTTTGAAAATGTAATTCACGATCTTGTCAAGGATTTTCAAGTTCAACAAAATGAATTTTCAAAGGTGTATTAAGAGATACGGTCTACCTTACCTCCATTTTTAGTTTTTCCTCCATCCATGACTTTCACTTACTCTGCCATATTCACGCAAATGGGAAAATGACAAATTAATTGGCTTTTCAAGGATATGTTCAATTCAGGCTAAAGTCAAGGACACAATATTTTTTCAAGAATTTTGATGGTGGTGGGAACACCTTCATATGTAGATAGAGAATGTATTCACAATAGGCCATCGGCCCTTGAGTGTGCACCATAGTATGCATGCTGCATGACGGATACTTTATAGTACATAAGAATAAATTAGAATATATTTACAACAATACTTCATAGAGAAATATCGTCCCTCGCTTCTATGTTTCTATTCGTTAACCATTTATCAATAATCTCCAAGACAGCAAGAGAGGAACGATGAGTGAGTCCAGGAGACAAGATAATCATCGACTCCTAGAG
>CM067359.1:187449797-187502297 GCA_034401795.1 Chaetoderma sp. LZ-2023a
CATAGTAATCCGTGTGGATATTAGTAAGCTATAGTATATAGGAACAGTTTTTCCTATGATGATGATGATGATGATGATGATGATGATTATGCCTACTGTATTCTGCGGCTGTAGTAGTAGAAACGTCATACAGCTACAATTATTATTATTATTATTATTATTATTATTATTATTATTTTTATTATTATTATTATTATTATTATTATTATTATTATTATTATTATTATTAAATAGAGATGAAGCCAGCAACCACAATGGCGCCTGCAACCACAGCCATAACTGCAACAACCACGGATGAACCGGTAACTACAGAAAAGACGAATACAACGGCAGAGTTTGCGCCACCTGCTTTAGACAGACACAGAGGTAAAGGCTCTCAAACATTATTGCAATGGATAGATGAAAGCTGCCACTCATGTATATGACGTCATAATCATTACGTCACATAAAGGCTGACGTCACAATCAAAATGCGTAATGAATGACACTATCCGTCGTGGACATTGAATAGTCTGTCAAGTGTACGAATTGTATGTCTTCACTATTTAATAAATATTATGTCGAATATTTTGAAACTACTTTGACTGGGTTCTGTTGCTGCCACAGGCAACAAAATCTCCCAGTCAAATTGGTTTCAAAATGTATAACAGGTTACCTGTAAAAATTACCTTGAATTGGTGTTCTGGGAATTCAAGTTTCACAGTATATAAATCGATACAACGCTACCAAAGTGTGGCTGAGAAGTAACGAGAAATGAGCAGAGCATTATATCTAGACATCAATTCGTCTTGAGTGCCACCTATTCATCATACTGCTACTTGTCATAAAGATCCAGCAAGTTTTCCCTCAAGATGGCAAATGCTTCCTCGAACTTGTCTTAAATGGAAAAGGCACCCGTGTCCGCCAGTCTGTCCGTTCGTCAATTCGTCTCTGTGTTGTTGTGTACCGAAATGTATCTCAAAATCAAAAACTATAGATCCGATTTCACTAAGATTTTAACACAAGAAATGGTTTTACGTAGATTCGCAAGCACATTCCCTGCCTGTCAGCCAAGAGGGACTTGTCGCTGCTGAATTAATTACGGAAAATTCCCTGTGCATAGTAGTATACTTACTACTAGAATTACTATTAAATGCCAATAGAGGGCGCTTCGAATAACTACCCTTGCCATGTCGAATGGCCCACATTGAATAGCTGCACAACTGCTTTAAATACCGCTGTAAATATATATATATATATATATATATATATATATATATATATATATATATATATATATATATATATATATATATATATATATATATATATCTACGGTCCAGTACCATGTGTTCCTTACGCAGATGGCTTGTACATTCATGTATTTACTCGAAGACATGCATTAACACACATTTTATGTCACAAATATTTGGATCAACGTGAGCTTTAGATCCGAATGCACGATATTTCACTATGTTGTTTGTATAGCTCTCCACTGATGGGAAGCACCAAGATATGTTACCGCAACTCTTATAACGGGCTCTGCCACACGAGTCACACACATATACCCCTGACTCTTCCACTGTATACATTGTTTGACTATTTTCTTGCTTGATATATCATATAAAATTATATATAATTATTAGCATAGTCAATGCAGCTCGTTGCTAAAATTTAAACTACGCATCTGGCAGTGCTCCTTCATAGGATGCTTATTCCTAAGAAAAGACGTAAATGACGTCCTTATCCAGGAATCCCCTTTTTAGGCCTGGCCAATCCAGCGTCCGATGTCCGTGTATGTCATAAGTTCCTTTTCTCCGCAGTGGAGTGTGACGTACTTGTGAGTCTACATGTTACTTAGAATGGTACACAGACACCACATCGTAAATCTGTTCGGATCAGAATCAAACCTACTCATTTTCTCTTTAGTAAAACTCTAAATTGCCACACTGTTGCTGTTGTTGTTGTTGTTGTTGTTGTTGTTGTTGTGTTTTTTTTGTTGTTGTTGTGCATATAATGCAACACCGAAACATCTCGAAAGTCAACTTATTTACAGTTAGCGCAGACAGCGTTATGTAACAAAAGAACATGATGAATAGCAAGTTAGATTAATTGGTGTAGAAGACGATTAAATAGAAGGCACCGACCACAGTGCAAGTCATGGCAAAGTCCTCTTGTGAGACATTCACTATTGTAAAGCAGATATGCTCATTGTTGTCTGGCAGGCACCCTGTGGTGCAGTCAATGATAAGCATGGGAAGAAATTATTGTCCGTGGCAAGGTGAAGTCATGTTGCATCTGCAAGTTACTCAACAATCAAGAGCTTAAGCTGTGACAGATAGCGGTGTCTGTGCTGATGTAGGACTCCACACTGCAATAGAAAGTGTGAGTTAGACACAGACGGCAAGTAGGATTTAAGCCATTCTGCTTGAACTTGCTGAGTGTGGATTGAACAAGATATGTTCATGTTTCAAATCTGGCTTTGGTGACACTTCTTCCGACATCTTTGGTATCATTTTGGACAGACTCAACTGAGAAGTGCCATTTTCTAACGGATACGTTGAACGCATTTAGATGTATTAGCATTACTTTTTGAACTGCAATCCGTAGCTAAGATACTATTCAAATGAGTATCGCCCGAATGTCTAACTAACAGCTGTTTTCCATCCATCCTTGATTGGTTTATTCAGAATTAGATTCACTATTGTTAGTAGATCATATCTTTCCAGAAGCTTAGTAACATCTATTAACCAGCTCCTGGAATTCTTATCTTTCAATGCTGTTTGCCGTACTAAGATAGTATTGAGGACTGTATTGTTACTCCTAAGAATTCTTCTCAATAGTGAGAGTTTTCATGCATGAAGTGCAGCTGTTAGCGGTCTAGCACCGAGTAGTAGATACACAGCATATTTAGCAGTGCGGACTGGACGGGCTTACATCTTACTAAGTGTATCAATAAAGAATCTTTTGATAATCTCTAGCTGCTGATTGTTGAGAACAAATATCTACAATGCATACAAGAGACGAGGGACGATGTAAAACATCAATAGGCGTGAGGATATCCGCGTTACTAAGCCATTTGTTGAATGAACACCCGTTCTAGTTAGACTGTAAAGAGTCCTCCTATCACAGGATACCCGTTCTTTCACATTCACTTCTTCCTCGTGAGAGGCAGTGCATGTCAACAACAAATGTGTAGTCATTGGATACACTAATACTTCAGTGTTACCGATATGCCATGTTTTATGATTCCGCTGAAGATCTTTTGGGGAATGAATTAATGAGAATAGTTAACATCTCTGCATAGTTCACCAGCTAAATATTGATAAGTGATGGCAAGCATACGCTGAAGTTCATGTTGAGAATGAGATCATCAGCAACAGTTGGGCAGCCTATATATTGGGTTCCGATGAATGAATAAGGTTGCGATTTTTCAATTTGTTGCAGTAAGCTGTTTATATGCAACTTGCATAGCCCTGTGGAAAGAATTCTACCTTGTCTGACACCTTGAATGATTGAAAATGAGTAACTTAAACATTGTTACCATGTTATGCTTGCAGTTAGACCAGAGTAAAGTCTGTCAGTTATGTGGATCAGATGGAATGTGATTTTCCACGACATCAATGGCTTTTTGCGTATCACGCAAGGCTATATACTGAGGAATATTTAGTTCTTTGCATTCAATAATAGTTTCTGAGAGTACTAGACACAATTCTACCAGTCATGGGCGTACATGCATTAGGCGTGTACAGACTCTTACAGAATGAGAGGCCCTGTTAGAGAGTATGGTGCTATAACTGTACACTAGCTTTGCACAACTTTTGGACGTGATCACGAAATCCGAAAAATCTTCAAAAATAATCTTGAGAATGTGACAAAGGACAGGAGACTGCGAGTCTGCAAACGCGGACGGCTATTATTATTATTATTATTATTATTATTATTATTATTATTATTATTATTATTATTTTATTGTTATTATTATTATTATTATTATTATTATTATTATTATTATTATTACTATTATTATTATTATTATTATTATTATTATTATTATTATTATTATTATTATTATTAATTCTAGGAAGTGAAAATGTACAAGCGGTAAAAGAAAAGAATAACACGGGTAAGCCTGTAACACTGACCTGATATCTATATCCCTGTCACTGTGTCACTGTGTTCCGTCCAGATCACAGTACAGGGAGAAGTAGGAACATTTGGTTTATTTAGCTCTTATGGCGATGATGGTACATTATACATGTCTGTAGGTCGGGCGGGTGGGCAGGTGGGAAGGCGGTCGGGCTGTCTGTGTGTGTGTCTGTATGTCTGTTTGTCTGTCTGTCTGTCGGCCTGTGTCTGTCTGTCTGTCTGTGTGGCTGTCTATGTATGTCGGTTTGTCTGTGCGTCTGTACATGCGCGAGTGAACCTCATTTGTGTAGCTTATATAAAACCTTAGGGGCAATTACCAGAATACATTGAATATACAGTGATATAGTGTACTAAAATAAAGACATCGGTTTGATTTTATTTGATATAATTTGATATGTTTTTGCAGGAATGATCGTCGGTCTTATTCTGGCCAGTATCGGCTCTATCCTTATCGTTGCTGCTATTGTTTTCTTCGTTATGCGGCGGTAAGCAGTAACATACACATTTTATTGGAATGAATTTGTGTCTTGGGAGGGTAATGTCTATCTTTAACACGTTGATGTTCACCTCGGCAAAAATGGCTTCTGCAAGTGATCTTGCGGACTGGCTATTCAAACGCGAAGAGAAGATAATTTTGGAAAGTTTTCCACTGGAATGGCTGCTAGCTCAACAACCTAACTAGTCATTCCAGTCGTATTACTTCTTTTGTCCAACAAATTCACTGAGCACAATTTTTATTTTCTTGACAAAACATCACCAGCCAATGAAACATGTATTAACTCTCTCACAAATGGTATAATGAGCGTGCCACGTTTACTGTTGCGTAAGGGAAATAACTCCTCCGAATCACATATTCAAGTTTGCATCGTTACGTCAGTTATTCCCCTTACAGTAAGGGCAATTGTTCACGGCTATTATATGTTGTGTCAACTTATGCGCTTAATAGCTAAACATGTAAGGCCTCTTTAGTCTGTTTAGTAATTTTCAATTGCAAGCCAAGAAAAGAATTTTTTTTTGTTGTAAATTTACCACTGTAATGACTGGCTCGCTTACCGAGCCAGTCGTTCCAGCGATACATTTTCAAAAAATAATCTTCAATTTTGGACTAAAATGGACGCTGACTATGCAAAAAAATTAATTTTCTAGACCTTTTAGTGTTCCAACTGTCCGAAACAGACTTCATTTGAATTACAACAGAACACTTTTTTGTAAATTCCATTTGGAAATTTAAAACAGGTCTTTTCTTGGTCTTCAAATAGATTCCATTCACTGAGCAAAAATATCCCTTTTTACAAATGTATGATGATTACTGTATTCTACGGCTGTAGTAGTAGAAACATCCTATAGCTGCAATCAGTCCTTCTTCGCTTTTTCCAACTGTGTCTTGTCCTCAGCCAAAATCCTCAGCTTCCTCAGGTCCATTCTTGACTTGAGTGTACCGAGTCCTGCTTTATTGAGGTCACCTCGTAGCACGCCTAGCAAATTTATGCAATGACATCCTCTCCTGGCTTTGTATTTGCTGGCTCCGAGTAGGGCGAATTCCAAGGCTCTATGTGCTGTTGTCTCTTCTAGCATCCTTAGCACATGGCCAAACCTGGACCATCTTTGCTGGGAGAATTTTACAGACAGTGGCGACGTATTACACATCTTGTATAGTGTATCGTTGGAAAGTATGTTGTCTGGCCATCGGTGTCCAGTGATGGTGCGTAGGCGTTTGCGGTGGCAGGCATCGGGTTTGTCTAGAGCTGCCTATGGAGCTGCCCAACTGTTAAAGCTTTACAGCATCAAGGATACGCAGGTTGCATTGTATAAACGTGGCCTCTTTATCAAGGGCATCTTTGATCTACGAATCCATCACTTCCAGAAGGACTGGAAAGCTATGTTCCCCATGGCGCAGCGTGCAGAAATGTCAGCAGTACTGCAAAGCAGTGAGCCCAGGATTTTATTTTTCCTCCATGGTTCGCTGCCACGGAGTGGATCGTCATTTGCTTTAGTTTCATGCTTTGTTGATAGGTATATGTGGGTGAACTCTGTTTTGGATTCATTCATAAAGAGATTCTAAATTTTTAGTTTGCTTGCAGCTGTTGGGAGAAGTTAATCAAGGGATTTCTTTTCCTCGTCCAAGAAGTCCACATCGTCGGCATATTCCATCTCTAGCGGCATGCCCAGTACTGACACTGGTTGGGGTGGGGGTTGGGGGGGTGGGGTTGGGTTGGTCTTGAGGAACCTTCCCGCACAGATTTCAATGCGGCGATAAGGTAGCAGGTGAAAAGCACCGGAGATAGACCATCTCCATGTGGGGAGCCGATTGATGTCTCAAACTCTACAGACTTCACTGACTTGACTCGTACTCTCAGTTTAGTGTCTGCAAGTAGTAGTCTCACTAGTCGTAGCTCATCTTCATTGCAACTGGTCTGGCGTAGTACATCTAGGATCTTTGAGCGCTTAATTGTGTCAAAGGCTCGTGACATCCCAATGCCCATTTTGTGGAAGTCCCAGTGTTTGGACATGACTAACGACACAAGCATACGTTGAGCCCATACAATGTCTGCGCAGCTGCGTCCACGTTTGAAGCCACTTTGACATGATCCGGTGAAGTAATCGATTTTGTCTCGAATGCTGCGTAGAGTAACATTGGATAGGGTTTTCTGTATGCTGTTGAGGAGCACAATGGGCCGCAGACTGGCTGGGGGTCCAGGTGACTTCTTGGCCGTGGGTAGTGCGATAGGGGTGCCTTGGCCTACAGCGTCGATGGGAAGGCGGTGCATGAAAGCTGAATTGATTAGGTGCGTGATCGGTTTTGAGATAATGGCACTTACATATTTGAATAGTTCATTGCTCATGCCATCAGGTCCAGATGCAGGTCCACTTTTCAGGGCTTTAAGTGCCTTCTCAACTTCCATTGTTTTAATTGGTGTTAGTAATGGCCTGGGGTCTCCATTTTACAAATCTTGACCATTAAATGGTTAATTTATATAATATAAGTCGCATTTTAAACACTTTAAGGCGCTGTGGACACAAGAGGGGTTAATTAGGATAGCTATCATTTCTAACAATTATAGACCCAGCCAAACAGCCATCAATCCACCCATTTAAGCCCACCCATACGCACGCACGCACGCACGCACGCACGCACGCACGCACGCACGCACGCACGCACGCACGCACGCACGCACGCACGCACGCACCTACCTACCCACCTACCTGCCTACATAACTACCTACCTTCATAACTACCTACCTACATCCATATGATGAATAATCTATATCCTAGGGCCAGTGCGTCGGCAATGGCAGGGTTCATAGAACTAATGCTTGACAAAAATAAAGACTACATAATTGCGTGTGCTTAGTATGTTAGCAGAATGGATATGAGAAAAACGTAAGTATATCTAAAATGTACACCTTCAATTCCAGTCAATTCGTGTGGTTGTCAGACGGGTAGTTGAATGTTAGTCCGGTGAAAGAGGCTGTTTGTTCTCTGGATGTTGGTCTAGTGGTAGGCTACTCCCCTCCAAAACGCTAGGCGAAAGGTGTCGTAGAATTCACTGAGTCGAACCCTGCTCGGGTCGAAAATTGAAAACGGTAAAAATTACATTACAGATGATGAATGAGCTTTATCCTAGTGTAAGTGCGTCATGCTTGACAGGGTTCATAGCACTAATGCTTGACAATAATAAAAACTACATAAAAACCGATAGTTCCAAACTATCTTAGATATTTATTACGTACATTTTCATAACTTTATTTATTTTGCTTATTATTTACAGACGCCGTAACAAGAATAGCCGAGACCAGAGTCTAGAGGAAATTGGTCATTCGAACCCTGGCTATGGAGAGTCTGGTCTTCCCGTCAACAGTCCCGGAAGCCGACCCGTGGTCTACACTCGTGAATCAGAGAGTCTCTCACTTCCGCCAGATTTTGACCACCAGGTGAACTTCCTCTCTCAGACTTCCACGCTTGAATCGCCTGGTGCAGTCGGCGGTCCTCTGCCAATACCACCTACTCCGACGTACAAGGGCAAGTTTCTCTCAGACAGCGACCTCAGTGATTCGGAGGAGGATGGCGACGACGACGACAATGAAAAGAACCTAAAACAGATGTATGCTCGAATCCCGGCCGACGCAGCGGCGAAGGGTAAAGCTAACGTGTCGCCTGAAAGTCGACCACAAGATGGTGCTTCAGCTTCCGGTATGGATGCGCACGCAGAGGACAACCTGTACTCACCAATGGGCCGCAAGGGCAAGGCTAAAAAGAAAACACAAAGCAAGTCACCGCCCACTTTCCGGAAGTAGCTAAATACAGACGAATTTATTTGGTGTATTTCTGCAGCTGCCAATGCAAGCACAAATATTGTCAAAATCACACAAACACCTAATTGGGCTAAATCACACACAGACACAACTAAACACAATCAAACAATCGCACAAATAAACACGGCAAGCAAACACACGCTGTTGTATGCATCTCAGTAAATTAGGGTCGGATTCGAATGAAACCTGGCGGATGTGTTGTGTACTTGAAAATGGTAGAAATACTCTAGGTCAGATTAGGATGATTCGGAATGGCTCCAGATCCCGCGTGTCTAGCAATGAACCTTTCCACTGTATTCATCCAATTTATGACGTCATAATCAACTACGTGACGTGTAGAATGACGTCATAATGAATGGCGTCCTTATGACGTTATGAATGACGTAGATAAGTACGTCGCCAACGTATATTTGAAGACGGACTATGCGTTGTTGTACGAATTGTATGTCTTTACTATTTAATAAATATTCTATTGAATATTTTGAAACTAATTTGACTGGGCGCTGCTGCTGCCATAGGCATCAACAACACCCAGTCAAACTAGTTGTAAAATATGCAACCGCTTTCCTGTATTGTTTTCAGCAAATTGATAGTTAGTGCATCCCGGGATCGATCGATCGATCCCAACACGGCGAAGTGTTGGTGGAACTTAGCTAGAGGTAGGCGGAGCATGGTTAAAACTGGAAGGTCCATTGGTCCTCATCCCTCATCAAAGCTGTCAAAGAAATGTCCAATCTTCTCAAAGAAACTGTCAATTTTCAGACAAGGGGAATTGTTTTCAATTTATCGCCGGAATCACGGTCTCTGTTATTAAGTCAGTCATTTCAGCGGTAAATCTTCAAAAATTGTCATCTCTTGGTCTACAAATTGGCATTTCCTAAAATCACTGCAAATGACGACTTGGGTTCTAACGCTTAGCTCTATATCCACCATAGCTGTAAACTGTTTAATATTTGAAACTAATTTGACATAAAGCTCTTGCAATTTAAAGCACAGTTTGCCCTTAGGTTTAAAGACGGGGTACGGCGTTTACAAAGGCATGGGCTACTTGCTATTGTTGCGATATGAGAACCGCCAAATTTTACCAATATTCTGTCCCCGCCCAATGGTCATTTCCAAGTTTATCCATCCATCATATGACGTTATAATTCATCATAATCGACTATGCGACGTATGTGATCTAGACCTAAAAAAAGACCACGAAAGTACGGAGCACAAAATCAGCGCTCGTACGAAATGGTTTTATGGGCAACAGGATTATATCTCATTTATGTTTCGACTTTATAGATTCGTGTGGCATCAAGCCCATGCGCGCACACGCACAGACAAGCACAGACACGCACGCACACACACACACACACACACATGTACACACGCATGCACGCACGCACGTATGCACACGCACACACACACGTGCGCACGTGCGTGCTAAAGTTATGAATTAATACTCATAACGAATTTAAATAGCTTTAATAACACAAAAGCACAAGTGTAATTTTTAAATGTAAAACGTTTTCACAAATATATGCAGCTATGCTGTACTGCTGATTAGATTTGCTTGAAACTTCATACAGTAATATTAACAGGAGATTGAAGACGGACATAATAAAACTACGTCACTCTTTTGCTGACGTCACAATCAAATGACGTCGGTCCGACACGAAAGTGGCAAGGGTCCCTAAGTGACCGTCTGAATGATACGTCTGAATTTACAATGTATTAAATATTATGCTGAATATTTTAAACCTAATTCAACTGGGAGTTTTTGCTGCAGCAACAACTCCCAGTCAAATTAGTTACTAAATAATCAACGGCTTTCCCGGATGTTTACCGTGCATTTGAGATTCTTGGAATTCAGGGTTCAACGAGTTAAAATCAATTTAAACGCGCGTCCAAAGTAGAAATGGGCGCATCATATCTAGAAACGGGCGTGTCATATCTAGAAATGGGTAAGTCATATCTAGAAATGGGTGGGTCATAGCTAGAAATGGTCGGGTCATAGCTAGAAATGGGAGGGTCATAGTTAGAAAGGGGCGGGTCATAGTTAGAAATCGGCAGGTAATAGTTAGAAATGAGAGGGTCATAGTTAGAAATGGGCGGTTCATAGTTATAAATGGGTGGGTCATAGTTAGAAATGGATCCCTCTACCCGTTCACCATTGGGATTGTACGTAAAAAACTATGATGTCATCCATATGACGTCATTCTGGTTGTTTAGTTATGAGGCTGATATATGCACTGATCAAAGATGTAATGTTTATTTTTCATATTTAATAAAATAACTACAAAAGCGAAATCTATATAAATGTTTTGTTTCTGCACCTCTAACGGCCACACCATACCCTCGCGAGTATCCCCTCCATCGTGATACTTCTATTATGGTACAGCGGATATATAACATATCTGAGGCAAGAAAGCGTGATATTTGGTATAGTACACCATCTGACGGAATCTGTCATATGGAGTGCTGAAATGTCAGCAGTTAAGGCTAAAGATACAATTGTGAAGTACCAGCAAGAGCGTGAAACATGTATGTTATCCTGTAACATTTTCCCAATCAAATGACCTTTACTGCCCTTATTTCAACTTTCTGCAATCAAAATTAATGGAAACTTGTACATCAGCAGTAAATGGGTTAATGGAGATTTGTAATATAGGAGCAAAAGTGTTAATGAAGAGATGTAATCCGGCAGTAAATAGGAATACAATTGAGCCTTACAATTCAGCAGTAAAACGGGTGTGACTTGACTTCGCTTCAGCAGTAAACGGGTTAACTGATACTGGCAATTCAGCATTAAAAGTGTTAGTTGTAGCTTCCATTCAACAGTAAATGGCTGAATTGAGACTTGTAATTCAGTAGTAAAAGAGTTAATGGAGAGCTGTTATTCGGTACTAAAAGGGTTAATGGCGACTTGTAATCCAGCATTAAATTGGTTAATGGAGACTTTTAATTCAGAAGTAAATGTGTCAATGGAGACCTTTTTACAACAGTAAGAGGGTTAACGGACAGTGCAATTCTGCTGTAAAAGTGGTACCATTTGGAGACTAATAATTCAGCAGTAAAAGCGTTAAGTTAGCCTTGCAAATCAGAAGTAAACCGGTTAATGGAGGATTGCATTTCAGAAGTAAAAGGGTTAATGAACAATTGTAATTTGTTAGTAAAAGGTTTAATGGCAACCTGTAGTTCAGCAGTAAATCTCGTGGAAGGAATTCTAGTTTGTAATTTGAAAATCTTACGACTAAAAGCTGTTACTGTCATAGGCAGCAGCATAGAGTAGCGTCGTTCTTAAAACAAATAGCAGTTAAGGTGTGAAATAAATCTGCATAATGTGTCACGCATCTGCCATTTAACAGTGGTGGGGGGGGGGGTGATAGCTGTGAAACTCTATGCTATTCATAAATTAAATTTAAAGAAAAGTTACCAGTCACTGTTTATTTTAGATATCTGACAGTACTTGGCATTAGATAACACACATTTACTACTGCATGCAGATTAAAAAAAGGAAAAATTCAAAAAGGGATATCACGGCCGTTTCTTAATCTCTCTGGGCCATCCTTACAGGCATTGTCAGCAGTTAGTTATTGCTCAAGTTTACAAAATGTAAATGGGATATATACAAAATTTTCAGAAATCATGTCGTCATCAACATGGCTGCCGAATTATGTGAGGTGGCAATTTTTACTGAACAAATCTTAATCAGCGTTCTGGATCATTTAGATTTATAAAGTGTAATTCTAATACAGGCAATGGTTTTATAGAAGCTTATTAAAAATGTCAAAATCTGTGCATAAAATCCAAGATGTCTGCCAAACCAAGTTAGCTAGAAACGTTCTGCTTTCATACGTTAAGGAGGCTAGGGCATAGTTACATCCTACACAGTTTCAGTCCAGTCCATTTAGTGGTATGGGAGAAGAAGACATTTAAGTTTTTGTGGCGGAGTACAAAAATAATAAGAATAATAGTAATAATCGGAACAATTAGCTTGGAAGCCTAATAATAATCCCAGTAATTACAATATGTGTCCAGCACTTCGTGCTTGGAACCATAATAATAATAATAATAATAATAATAATAATAATAATAATAATAATAATAATAATAATAATAATTAGAGGTTAGAGGACTACCCTCACGGGTTCCAAGAAAAGGTTTCTGGTCAAAGGTGTCATTGAATGGTAAAAGGAATGTCACTGTGAACTATTTTTAATATCTGGTGAACAAAATGAAAAAGACCAAAAACCATAAAAATTATCAAACATCAAAATGATAAAAAAAAACCACCAGAATTGTCAGAAACAGCATAAAAAGGTGAAAATCAGTCAAGGAGGACCAAGAATTGCCAAAAACCATGAAAAATGATCACCATGCATTACAAATTTAAGAAATGACCAAAAACGACAGAAAAGGTAAACATTTGTCAAAACGGACCAAAGTGGTAAAAAAAACAATAAAAATTGACGAAAGCAGGAAAAAATTGTCAAACTCGGTCAAAAAGGTCCAAAATTCTCAAAATATAATAGTAAGTGGACAAAAACACAAAAAGCAGCCAAAGTGATAAAAATGACAAAAAATTATGAAAAGCGGAAACATTTTTTTAAAGAGCAGAAAAGTGGCGAAAATGGTAAAAAAGCATCAAAAATGGAAAAAATAAACAAAAACGTCAGAACTGGTAAAAAGTTGTCAAAATCGGTAAAAAACTATAATAAAAAAATTGGTCAAAAAAGGACTAAATAGTTAAAACAAAAAATGATCCAAAAAATCAAAAATGGTAAAAATTATCAAACACGGACAAAACCATCAGAAATAATAAAAATGATCAAAAACGAAAATAATTGTCAAAAACAGCATAAAATGCAGAAAAGCGGTCAAACTAGGACCCAGAATAGTCAAAATGAAGGAGTAGTGTCGATAGTATAATGATACCACCTCCCTCAACTGGCTGCCGTTCGGTGATCCGCGGCCCCCACCGCCCTCTCAATCCCTGGGGCATAGGAATTTGAGACATGTGATATTCGTGGTCGAGATGGGAGCTGCTGACATGGAAGGCCGTGGCGAAAATAAAACTCCCGTGCAGACCCCACTGTCCAGGAGAACCTCCTCAGGATACCGGCCAGTGGCCAGCCTCTCTCTATTCTGTATAGGCTCAAACAAATACGTAGTCTCTGCCAGAGTCGCATCGGGCACTGCCTTATGGTCAACCCCACACACATCTGAATGCCCATTTGGAGACAATCATCCACTATCATATTGACACGACGAACCACCAACAGGCACTGGTCGCCAGCACCACACATAATATGATCTGAACGCCCATTTAGAGACAGGCATCCACAGGGATATACACCACCCACAGGTACTGATCACCACACATAATAGGGTGTGAACGCCCATTTAGAGACAGGCATCCACAGGGATATACACCACCCACAGCTACCGATCGCCATACATAATAGGGTAAGAACGCATATTTAGAGACAGGCATCCTCAGGGATATACACCACCCACAGGTACTGATCGCCACACATAATATGGTCTGAACGCCCATTTAGAGGCAGGCATCCACAGGGATATACACCACCCACATGTACTGATCACCACACATAATAGGGTGTGAACGCCCATTTAGAGACAGGCATCCACAGCGATATACATCACCCACAGCTACCGATCGCCACACATAATAGGGTCAGAACGCATATTTAGAGACAGGCATCCACGGGGATATACACCATGATTACTGTTGCACAGCTTCACGTTATTGCAAAGCAATTCGGCCTTAGTGGCTACTCTAAGGCCAAGAAAGCCGACCTGCTCCAGATGATCGGACAGGTCCATGCCGAGGAGTGGCAGAAGCGACTCTACCAAGCATTAACGACGGGAAGGTTTCCAGCTCATACCAAAGATGATCCTTGGAATCCCCACAAGAACGCGCAGAGGATACGTGAGCTTCGTCAGTTGAACGAGGTGACCGCTAGCTTGCGAGCCAAGACCGTAGCGAGGCGAAGGGCAGACCATCACTGGAGCACTTACTTTCCCTGCGCAGGATCACTAACCAAGTGATGAGGGGGCCGAGGTCTGAACCCTTAGCTCGGAGCATGGGGCGAGAAGGCGAACACATTCTCGACCAGCGTCTCGGCGAAAGGGAGACAGCTGATAGAGGATGCTGGTCAGTACGCTGGACAATCTCCAGAGGTCTAGAAGGAGACCTCACAGGCCAGATCATGCAAAAGATCCAACAGACTGTCCAGAACGCCTTCTACCTCCGCTACACCCATACCTATCGCATCCGTCACATCAAAGACGGTAGGGTGATGCTCTTCCACAAGAATGCTCCAGGGAGCCTGTGGCTGAACACGATAGGAGCAGCTCATGGCTGGGTGGAAGCAAGAGAGCAAGCCCGCATCGACACAGACAACATCGATCGACCCAACACCAAGTGGGCTTTCGTTCGATCAGTCAATGTTGTGGTCAGGGCTGAATCAACTGGACAAGGTAGAGTTCTTTGCCAAGATCGGGATTCGCATGTATGAACCAACTGAAGAGGGCACCTGGCACTTGATCAGGCAAGCGGCTCACTACCGTGACACCATGACCATCGGAGTGTGGGACCACAACGCCTTCTACATCAAGAACATCTCCAAGCTGGCACATACACTAGGCTGCAGTCACTGTCAGCAG
Organism: Chaetoderma sp. LZ-2023a; assembly: GCA_034401795.1. NCBI lineage: Eukaryota > Metazoa > Mollusca > Caudofoveata > Chaetodermatida > Chaetodermatidae > Chaetoderma > Chaetoderma sp. LZ-2023a. The sequence goes on from CM067359.1 coordinate 187,464,916, forward strand.
AGGTCTACCCAGGCATGCAGTCTGCAACGCCACGCTGATCACTGTACAGGTGGCAAAACAAAGTTCGAGTGTCCTGGCGAGAAGGTTGAGGCGCCACAGTTTGCATATGAGAAAGCCTTCTATCCGCCCCAAACATCCAGATCAGCGGCTACCAGTTGGATCGAGTATGAGTCGGGAAACAGAGGTGTACACATACACCATGTAGAGTGTGGGCACGGTGGCGAGCGCTGGATTGAGGGTGCTCCCGTGGATGGTTATGATCCGGTGCACCAACACCGTTTACCAGTTCCATGGTTGTCATTGGCACGGGTGTCCACAACACCTGCGAGGTGAGGATGCCGAACAATTTCTCTGTATCTGTCAACGATGGCCAAAGAGATGCCCTATGGTAAGGAGACAGTGTGCCGTTGGTCCGCTGCCAGTGGTGTAGCCGGCTTTAAGGAGGAGCTCCTAGCAGACCGCTGGTTTGGATTTGCTGAGGGGGATATAGAGGTCCCTAAGGCGCTGTGGGTAAAGTTCGAGGAAATGTCCCCACTCTTCTATAACTGCGAGATCCCGGTAGAAGCCATCTCTTCTGAGATGCAGGCATATCTAGAGCATACAGGGTGGAAGTGACACACCACCCAGAGCTGGTCGGCGCCCTCTCTGGCAAGAAGCGGCTGCTGTACGTACCAACACTCAAGTGGTATATAAACCATGGCCTGGAGATCACTGCTGTATACCGCACCATAGACTATGAGGCCAAGCGCCCATTCGAGTGGTTCATGGAGAATGTTACGGAGGCCCGCCACTCGGGAGATGTAGATAAGAGCAAAGCACTCTTGCAAGATCCCTTCAAACTCCTCGGCAACAGTGCCTACGGGAAGCTCATCGAGGCCCTAGAACATCATAGCAACACCAGCTTCACGAAGCATGAACGTGTGGTAGACAAGTCCCTGTGTAGTGCATGATTCGAAGATCTTGAGGAGATCGGTGAGTCATACGAGCTCCAGAGTCGCAAGCCGAGAATCACAATTCAAAGGCCCTTCCAGGTGGGAATAGCCGTTTATGAGTTCGCGAAGCTGCGAATGCTGGAGTTCTACTACGACGTCCTCGATCGCTGCATAGCTCGTGACAGCTTTGAGTACCTGCAGATGGACACCGACTCCGCGTATATCGCTATAGCAGGCTCCAACCTCGACGACGTCATAGCAACACCAGCTTCACGAAGCATGAACATGTGGTAGATCGGTGAGTTATACGAGCTCCAGAGTTGGAAGCCGAAAATCATTATTCGAAGGCCCTTCCAGGTGGGGATAGCCGTTTATGAGCTCGTGAAGCTGCGAATTCTGGAGTTCTACTATGACTTCCTCGATCGCTACGTAGCTCGTGACTGCTTTGAGTACCTGCAGATGGACACTGACACGTATATCGCTATAGCAGGCTCAAACCTCGATGACGTCATTGGCCTTGAGATGTGAGCAGAGTACCAGGCTCATAAGCGGGACTGGCTAGCTTGGGACAAATGGTCTGGACAGACTCTGGGACTGCTCACGTTCGAGTTCGAAGGCTCTCATGGCATCGCTCTCTGCTCCAAATACTACTACGTGGAGAGTGCAGCTGCAAGTAAGTGCTCGGGTAAGGGAATGTCAATGCGGCAGAATGAGGGCTCTTGGCAGAGGTTCTACAGTGCCCTACATGGCAGGGTGGACAGAGCCAAAAACCGAGGCCTACGCATGCGCAACCAGGGTATGGTGACGTATGCGCAAGAAAAACTCGGACTCTCCGCTTACTATGATAAGCATCCTGTGCTGCCAGATGGGGTCCATACCGAGCCCATCGAGTATCATGTTAGCACCTTAGGGGGGTTGTAGCTGTGTGTCTTCAGGGACTAGCTGAAGCTCTTCTACGAACAATGGTCGCCTAGGCACTCCGTGCTGGCGTGCCAGGTAGTACAGTGTAGGCCGCCCCACCGCCTCCACATACCTGTCAAGCCTGTGAACATCTATCGACCAGTTAGGATCTGTTGCCCGCCGTCGACCGCCTTCCAGCTCACCAGGCTCATACAGGTACAGAACCAGAGCATCAGGTGGTAGGCACTCCTCTCCCTTGTTCGATCCTCTAGAGCTGTGACCAGCAGAGTGTCTGATAGCCTCTACTGGCTTCTTCCCGTTTAGCCTGGTAAACTCGGCATTGGATCTCTCCACCACAGCAGGAAGCACTCTCACCCATACTCTAGAATGTCCACTCGGTGCAGCCATTTCCTGGGCATATTGGTGTGGGAACAGTCTATCTGCCAATGTCCGATTCCACTGCTCAACGATAGCCTTGGCACGGTGATGCGATGCCTCGCCTCGCCTACCTGCCACACCGTGTTTCCGCACGAGGACCATAGTCTCCCCTCTGAACTTCTTACCCTCATCCACATGCAACAATTCCGGCCACTGGCGGGGATTTTCCGAAGCCTCGTAGACACCCTGGAATGCCTGGGCCTCAGCTTGTCTGTGAGCAGTACTGCCGCCTTGGGCCTGCTGGCGACATAGACGATGGTGAGGTCATACTTGTAGGTCTTACAACCATGGAAGGAACAGAACATCTGCCTGGTGAACTCTGTTCGGGACAGTTTCCTCGAAATGGGCATGCATGATGTGCCCTGGACGAGGTGTGTATATCTGCCACATCGCCTGGCAGCTGAGCCACTGGCTAACTGTCTCCAATGTGAAGTTGTGACACTTCCGATGTGCAGCCTCGAGTAGTTGAGCGGGCTCATGGTAATATCCACCAGGCTGATAGTAGAGTTCCTCGAGAAAGACGGTTGATAAACTCCTGGATTTCATCACTGACGTCCACTTCTGTCCTGTCACGCACGTCCTGGGTGCACTCTTAACAGACGAACAGATGGCCGTCATTCATTCGACCATCACTGAAGACCTCCTCAAACACCTCCATCCACTGGCATCTAATCTCTGCTTGATCCTCACTGAACAGTAGTTTACCGACCAACCTTCGGAAGTTAAGGGATTTGACCAGGTCATAAGGAGATGCCATCCTTATATAGTATGGCTTAAGTGTTCAGCTATGGCAACATATGGTAGCAAGGGCCTGCGACTCCGAAGAATGTACCTACTCCTGAGGCAATGGCTGGTATGGCTTCAGAAATATTCTCCACCCATGGAGAGCATTGTTGGCAATCTTGCGGACCGTCTCGCCAGCCTTCATTGTGAACAGCGTGATCAGAGCCCCAGCTGCTGCCAGCGGACTGATAGAACCTTTTATGTAAGTGCGATAGATTCCTTTTGCTCTGTGTACTAGCCTGCGGGATCCAGGCGCAGTCTCCGTTACATCTTCATACTCACCCGCAGTCTCCGCTACATCATAGTCGTCTGCATCATAATCCTCCTCATAGTCCTCGTCATCTATATCCTCGACTGGATCTTCATAAGCCTCTGGTTCATACATATCCGTCGCTGGGGGACAGCTCTATAGTAGCTTTAAACTGTAGTCTATAGCACGGCATCCACAATCTTGAATGAGAGCGTGTTTGCCTTAACGAACTGGGAACTCAGCTTCGCCGACAAACAGGTGGCAGAGGTCGAGCGTGAGCGTCATAACCAGGCGATGCAGAAGCTGTCTAAGGAGAAGGTTGAGTACTGCAAAGACCTCGAACATTTGCGCCAGAGGGAGGCATGCCGACGCCAATTCCGAGCTCAGGCCAACCAGAGACTCAACGAGGCAGATGAGAGTCTCGATGAGTACAACGAGGCTGTAAAGATATCTGAGCCAACGCTTGACTATGAAGCATCAACAGGTCAGAAGACAGCAGAGCTTATTGTAGTGGTGGCAGCTGCAGCAGTGACGACAGGAGTCGTGCTCTATGCATGCTCAAGCTGAATACCTGATGTGGTCAACATGCATACCTTAGCATAGCCAAAGTAAAGTACAGTCACACCTAATGAGAGAGTCCCAGCTATGAGGTGTCCGATGTTTAAGCTGAGCCGGTTGCACTTATCAGGTGGGATGTTCCTGCTCCTGATGTGGTGATGGCCCTCGAGTGCCGACTCGAGGTCATCGCTTCCACTGGTTAGTCGCAGAAGTGCATATGACTTAGTTTTCTGTCTGTAGAGTTGGCAGTCAGCCAGCTCGCGTACCTCACCAAGAACATTCGTCCCAGCAACCACAAGCTTGAAGTCGTCTAGCGTATCTACCTGCTGGATGGCTCCTCCCTTCTGAACCAGGACCGCAACAGTGACACAGTCTGATGCACCATGATGCAATGTCAGCTCTACCCATTGGTTAGCTGTGGCGTGGACCAGCCGGTGTTCTCGCTCCACATGCATGATCCGCTGTTTGGAACCCGTTTGCTTCAGTTTCTGGTCATTCTCGTCATGCTAGACATGAAGACTTGGAGCATTCATCGTCGCATCTGCGAGCTGCTCAGTGCACACCCGGAGGAACAGCCTATCCTGCATGGCAGCCAGAGTCTCGTGTGTGTTCTTGAGGAAGGTTAAGAGTGGAACTGCCACAGGTTCTCGACACCTGCCCATAGTTCGAATTCCGTGAACCCCTCATTGCACCCCACAGCATACTACCTCTTACCCTTCACATAGAAGATTGGTCCACGAGCCAGTGGACCTAGGACTCGGTACTCATCGTTCACATAGGTGGTGTCCACAGTGCTGTTGCTCTGCACGATCTCCCACCTGTTCAGATCTTGCGGGAGCTCTACCGTCTGTGCTATTGTGTTCTGAAGCTTGAACTCGAGTGTCATGCTCTTGATCTCGTGGATCTGTGCCGAGATTGCAAAGCCAATGTACTTCCCAGCAGTGGACAATGGGTTATCATCGTGTATACTGGGGCGAATGGCCATTAGGCAGTCCTTCCGAGGATCAGTGCGGTGCAATGTCGCAGGTTCAATGGCCCTATCTGGATGTTGCACATACTGTAGCATGTTTAAGGTCTGGGTATATAGAGGGGTCAACGGCTTGATAAAGTTCTCCTGTAGATTGTCTATAGGCAGCAGTACAAGTCGGCACGACAGCCACGGCGTGCACTGTCCCACTGTGACAGGATCCGAGGACTGCTTCGTGACATCAACATTATCCACGAGCGAGCCAAGGTCACACCTCCGTCTGATGCGCAGATACTGGCCACCATAGGGGAAGGAGCACCAGCTCGTAGTACAAAATAACTCCTGACTCGGATACCCTACCGGAAGTTTGACAGCACCCAGGGCAGGACACTCGATCTACCTGTGGCCGAGACCAACAGTCCTGTGATTCTAGCTCTCAAAAAGGCGAGGGTCGACCCCAACGTTCTACTAACGGTCGGGAAGTGGGCTGCTGTATTTAGCCTCCATAGCCAGGAAGAGCGAAAGATGCTGGATAGCCTCCAGTCTGGAGCAAATAACTACTTCAGGGAGGAGGTCAGTGCCGCTGTAGCAGAGAGCCATGACAGCGGTCATGCAAAAGGTACTCAGGAGGGGTTCACTGTTGGCCGCAAGGAGGATGTTGAGCACATCTTCAACGAAGATGGGCGCAGGAGATTGGCCAGTGATCTGGCAGCATTTCTGAAATTCCCAGATAACTACCAGGACTACCTCATCAAATCCGCTCGCAAGTCAGATGCTTGTCATGCATGGACAAAGTGGATCTTCCATGAGAAGTTCCAGAAGAAGAGAGTCCTACCATCTGACCCTCTGTGGAAATAGTTTAAGCGACAGGCTTCTGACGAAGTTCCTCACGCGTCTGACGAAGTTCCTCAAGCTTCAGACTAAGTTCCTCAAGCTTCTGACGAAGTTCCTCAAGCATCTGACAAAGTAGCAGAGACTGCGGACGAAGTAACGGAGACTGCGCAGCCTTGAAAAAAGTTGCGGCAGCTGTGACAGTCTGTCAGCGAGGAAGCATAGAGCAGGCTAGTTTCCTGGCTGGATTCATCTTGTAGGTGAAGGTGTGTGCCTTTTCCAGAGATGGCTTGAAGTGTGACAGCTCACCTGTCTCCTTGTTGATGAAGATGAAGCGGTACAGCTCAGCTGCCCTCTGTACACCTGCGATAAAGTCCCTTTTGGTCTCCTTGGGGGTTAGGCTGTCGTATATGGTCTCGAGCAGGGAACGTCCACACTTGGAGCTGAAGTATAGCAACCGGGCATTGTGGCAGATGTCTGGTGAGATCTCGCGGGTGTACTTCTGAAAGAGGATGAGGAAAGTTATCTGTTTGTGCCGGATGCACCTGGTGATGTTGCGGAGGTAGGTGACTGTCTTCTGGTCCATTGCAGGGGCATCGATACCTAGAACAAGTGGTTCTGTCAGTCGAGCTGCCAGCAGCTTCTCCATCAGTACTTGCAGGTTGTGCATCTTGGTGATTAGGCCATTGTACCATTGATCATTACAGTCAAACGCCTCAGTAGCGGAGTCAGACACCAGAAGGATGTATTGTGAGTGTAGATGTTAGGCCAGGAGAGCCGGCAGCAAGATGTTTTTCCCGTGTCCTGATGGGCCAATGATCAGCACCGCCTGGCCAGCATCGGCCAGCCTACTATCGAATGGTACAGACATGCGTGCGGAGGATGGTTAGCACTTGGTCGGCGTAGCCTCGTCTATATTTGGGAGACTAAACGGCAGTACTTCCAGCACCAGCTCTTTTGCCTGCAGAGCAGGAAATCCTGCACCGCCGGTGGACTATAGGCTACACACCGCCATCTGGGACACCATGCCTCATATGCTGCAGGGGTCTCGTGATCCATCTCTCACTATTCAGAGGGGTTAAACGTAGGCGACGATGATCTCAGCCATTGCCCTCGTTGCTAACCCTAGAACCGCAGCCTCCATTAGATGGGGTGAGTTATTCCGAGACAGTGCCCGACCAGCCCATCCACCACTGTGGTTCGGGGGCAGCCGCAGTTGCGGCAGGAAGAACCTCATTTCCCTTGTCATCTTCACCATGGCCACATTCGCCGCAACGTTACTGGCGACATGGACTGCCAGAGGTTTTACGTTTGTCAGTAACTCCTGTGTCTTGGTTCACAGCAGGTTCTCCACCTTCTGAAGACTCGCCTGGCTCTCGGGTAGTTGCTTCACGATCTTTACCGTTGACGTCATTGTTTAAGCACTGAGTATACAATGCTGTTAAATGTCTGCATCCCCTGTCGAGAGATCTAATAAGATCTTCCCAGACTGCATCTGCCAGCTGGCTGGGTTGGTACTCAGGAATATTCATCTCTCTAGTGAGACATCTTAAACATGTCTGTTTGTATCAGAAAGGCTTGCACCCAGTGCCTGGAGGATTCGTTGCACCGTGAAGTACACGATGGAATCTGAGACAGCTGGCGATGAGCACAGCTTCAGGAGTACCAGAATAGGAGTGAAGCAGGGTGGAACTTACTCCACATCCTGCCATGGCACTCCAAACGGCAAAGTTCAGCTGCTGATTCCAGTATGAGAGGCTTGGAGCAGCCATCCAAGTATGAACTTGCTTCGCATCCTTGATGGTGATGGGGTGGTTGGTCAGCCATCGTAGGTTGAAGGCGAAGCTTGTTCGGGACCGTCCATCCACAGTGATGGAGAACGGTGTTAGCTCTGGTATATCATTCAGTAGACCTCTCAGGCCAGTCAAGGGTGTACCCAGGAGGGGCGGTTGGCTCCGGATGACTGTCGTGAGGTTCAGTGGGAAGGCCATCTATGCTGGTGTTCTTAAAGCTACCGTACAGGCAGCACAGTATTTGTAGTCGTCTCGACTCCATAGACCGGCGGGGTGACCTCGCCGTAAGATCTCGTTTTTTAGCTCTTCCATATCTACCTGCCCGCTGGAGCCTTTGAGGTATTGCTGTCGCAGGTTAGGTTTCTCCATGCAGTACAGGGCTTGGACTTTCAATATATGGTGGTACTCTTCATCGGTAACCTGGCCATCCTCGAGAGCTTTGCTGACAGACTCGTCGTTAGTCCATAGCATACTCTGTGCCAGTCTCACGTACTTAGCATGCTTCTCCAGCCTCCCTGTGATCTGCCGCTGCCCCACCCCCAAGATCGTGGGCAAGACAGCGCCGACTAGTGTCACGCCACCCAGCGGGATGTCAACAAGTGCACCCACCCATGTAGTGAGAGTCCCACTTACACTTCTTCAGGAGGTCCTTCCAGTATTTGGAAGCTTCACTGTTCCTTTGCCTCCTTGCAATGCTCACGTTCTGTTAATACCAGCTCTCCCGCTGTAGTCGTTCTCCTTCTTGTTGCAGTGTGAGCATCTGTTCTTTTTGTGCAGGGTTCATGAAGGGGAAACCCTCTTCCATCATCTCGGCAAAGGTCCGATATTCCTGGTATGATATCATGTTGTCGTAGGGGTCAAGGAGTAATACGAGTGTACACTCTAAATGGGCGCCCGATATCCCATCCGTGCCGGCATATATCTTAATGGAGAGGCTGTCAAACAGGTGATTTACAGGTGTGATCAGGCTAGGACTGATAGCTTTCCATAGGTTTCTGTTGGCACCTGGGAGATACTCTATCACGTCCTGGCCGACTTCTACCAGTGAGCTGCTGTGTGCACTGCCTGGAGGTTGATGTAGCACATCGGCGTGTATGTATGTTGTGCCCCGCTGGGGCACCTCGAGGAGGACCCATTCTACACGGTAGTGTACCACCCGTCTCCCCTCTAGAGAGGGCACGATTACGTTCTCACCAGCGGAGAGCAGCAGTCGGACAATCGGCATGGTTATATGTCTCATTTAACACCCACCCCCCCCCCCCCCCTATAGCGTGCTATGGAACCCATATTTGCTCACGCGACTGGTCTTGCTGACCTCGCAGATGTGTACGCAGTTGATGCTGCCAATGTAGAAAGAGGGATGGCAAGTAATTCGCCCTACAGTATGAAGCAAGCTCAAAGGCATTCTCACTCGACCCGATTGGAGCTGATGGGGTGGAACTGCTCACAGACCTCAAGGATGTGATGAAGGCATGCCTGGGTCGCAACATAGATAGCGACAAGATCGTGTTTCGGTATTATTTCCCGAAGAGGAAGTACATCCTCGAGCCGTTGATTGAGCTCTCGGATACAGAGGTGGCAGACATCAACACCCTAAATAGCGACCTCAGCTTTCATCTGGTCAACCCCTATTCAAGCGTTGCCCCGCCGATGGCCCGTGATGGGCTGCTATTGACCCTAGCAAAAAACTTGCAGTTCATATTTGAGAAGAAGGACGTGTGGTACCGCGTCGGACCTGGGGGTGACTGGCAAACATGGCTGCCCCTATATAGGCCCCCACAACTCATTGACATAGAGGTTACTCCCCTCTCCACTGTTGTGAAAAAGGATGTGACAGTTCGAAACCTCTACAATCGGTGATCATCCTTCCTCACCCACATAGGTGAAGGTGTCTCCCTGACGAGGGTGGGTCACCGGATCGGGGTTACAGGTGGAAAGCTCCTGCTGCGTCGTCAATTCCATGGACCAGAAGAAGCTGTTAACCTTCAGGAGGGCACACTATGGGTAGATGGGGTGTCACATGTCTCCAAAGTCAAGGGTGCTGTTAAACTGCTTCAGCGCGTCGGACTCACTAGCACGCAAACGACTCATATAGTCCTAGAGCTACGTTTTTTAGCCAGTGGCAGAGTGAAGCAGCTAGCCCCTGCCCCTGAGGGGATGAAGATCACTATCGATCCGGATGGAACAGGGCTCGGTCTGGCACAGAAAATGCTCGAGGGGTTCACTCTGTTCAGTTTAACTCTTCAGATATAGCCATGATTCTCATCATACTGCTCGTGTTGGCGTCTACAGCAGTGGCACAGGGCGCTGAGACTGCCATGATATTGAATGCCAAGTGGGCCCACTTCCGGGATGACCCCCAGTACAATCCTTAGGTCGACCCCTTGTGGAGAAACATTTACGACTGCTTTCACCCACGTAAAGAGATCGAGTCTGTCTGCCACTTCTATGGGGTGGAGAGGGTAGGCCGTGGTTGTCTGCTGGAGACCCCTGCTCTGCACCAGGATCTCTGCGTAACATGTGAACATGCCAGAGTCTGTCGTGGTTCACATGCTAATCACTTCAGTCTCCTCCCAGGTGAGCGTTGTCAAGGTAGATGGAAACCCCTATGGGTGGTCCCATCATGCCGATGCGACTCTGGCAGAGACTACGTGTTTGTCTGAGCCTACACAGAATAGAGAGGCCGGCCACTGACCGGTATCCTGAGGAGGTTCTCCCGGACAGTGGGGGTCCGCATGGGAGTTGTATTTCCATGTCAGCAACTCACATCTCAACCACGAACATCACATGTCTCAAATTCCTATGCCTCATCAAAGAGCATCAAAAATGGAAAAAATTTATCACAAACGACAGAAATTGTACAAATTTGTCGAAATCGCTTAGAATGGGACCACAATGCTAAAATAAATAAATAAATAAATAACCAAAATGCTAAAAAAATTGCAAAAATCGGTCAAAAAAGATCAATATACCTAAAACAATAAAAAATTACACAAAAAGACAAAAAACGGTAAAAAATTATCAAACATGGACAGGAACGAAAAAAATTGTCAAAAACAGCAGAAGAATGGCCAAAACCAGTCAAAAATGACCCAGAATTGTCAAAAATTATGAAAAATGCTCAAAAAGCATCAGAAATGGTAAAAATAATAAAAACTAACCATCAGCAGAACAGCAGCCCCTATTGCACAGATTGTCTTTTTATCTGATGCGCACTTCGTCCTTGAGGCTATCACCAAAGGTAAGCTGCCACAACTTGTAGAAGCACCACAAACCATCAAATGCTTTCGGATAGCATTGCAGTGGATCCGCTCACACTGTGGAGTCCAAGGAAATGAGGAAGCAGACAAGATGGCAAAGGTGGGTGCAGAAGAGAATCAGACAGAAAACATGGTTACCCATACAGAGATGAAGACTATCATCAAGTCACTCTATCGAACACCTCAATCAGAAGATGCCTACCATCATCTCTCGAGGCCAGAGCAAGTGAGCATTTTTCGTCTCAGGACTGGACATAACAGACTAAACTAACACATGTACAGGTGGTTCCACCTTACGACATCGCCCGCTTGTCCTTGTGGAGAAACAGAACAGACCACGGAGCACATACTTCAATGTTGCAGTACGTATCTGCTGCTGAGAGATGAGATCTGGCCTTTGTCAACCTCTTTTCTTAAAAAGCTGTATGGGCCTGTGGAAGAACTGCAGAAATCCACAGATTTTATCTTGAGAATGGCTCTCCAAGTGTGATACCAGCGATCGAAAAGAAGAAGAAGATAAAAACTAACGAAAACGGGAACAAATTTTCAAAATCGGTCAAAAAGGTCCAAAATTGGCAAAAAATAATACGAAATGGATAAAAGCCCTAAAAAAGTAGACAAAGGGATAAAAACGACAACAAATTATTAGAAATGGTCGAAATCGGTCAAAACCTGTTAGAATTGCTCAAAAAGGTTAAAAACTGACAAAGAAATTATAAAAAAACGGACAAAAAACATCAAAACATAGTAAAAAATTATCAAAAATAATGAAACTGATAAAAAAAAAAAATGGCCAAAATAGGTTAAAATTGTCAAGATCCGTCAAAAATGACCAAAAATTATGTAAAATAATCAAAAATTATCAAGAAGCATAAAAAATGGTGAAAAAGGACAAAAATGGTAAAAATGACGAAAACGGGACAAATTTGTCAAAATCGGTCAGAAAGGGACCAAAATGGTAAAAAATTACCAAAGTGGGTAAAAAATTGCATAAATCGGTCAAAAAGGACCAAAATAGTTAAACCAATCAAAAATAATCCAAAAGACCCAAAAATGGTAAAGATTATCAAACACAGACAAAAACCACTAGATATAATAAAAATGATAAAAAAGTAAAATAATGTCAAAAACAGCCGAATAATGGCGAAAATCAGTCAAAAAGCACCCAGAGGTGTCAGTGATGAAAAATCAGAAATGGAAAAAAATGACCAAAAATGACAGAAATGTGGAAAATTGGTCCAAATCTGTCAAAAGGACCAAAAATGGTAAAAAGCAATAAAAATGACGAAAAATTGTCAAAATCACTCAAAAGCTCCAAAATTGGCCAAAAATAATCAGAAATGGACAAAATCCCTAAAGGAATTAGTCAAAGTGATAAAAATGACAAAAAATTATGAAAAACGAAATGAATTGTAAAAACAGCAGAAAAGTGGCGAAAATCAGTCAAAAAAGGATCAAGAATTGTCAAAATGTTGAAAAATTATCAAAAAACATCAGAAATGGAAAAAATGCACAAAAATGACAGAAATGGGACAAATTGGTCCAAATCTGTCAAAAAAGTCCAAAATTGCCACCAAAAAAAAAGAAATGGACAAAAAACATAAAAAAAAAAGTCAAAGTGATACAAATTATGAAAAGTGAAAAGAATTTGTCAAAAACAGCAGAAATGTGGCGAAAATCAGTTTAAAAAGACCAAGAATTGTCAAAAATGATGAAAATTGGTAAAAAGAATGACATCAAAAATGGGGAAAAAAGACCAAAAACGACAGAAACTGTAAGAATTTGTCAAAATCAGTCAGAAAGGGACCAAAAATGGTAAAAAAAACTATTAAAAAAATAACCAAAATGGTAATATGATGTGTGATAAACATCTGATCGGGTAGTTCCCAATCCATATGCTAATTAGGCTCTTGGCTGTAACTGGTTACCACAGAGTACAGAATTGTTCATCCCACTATGTAACTCGGTGAACTATTGATCGATCTAGTGTTTGTGAAGTCGATGTTAGGTAGACCAGGCATCAATATTACTTGAAATTAACATGACATTGCACATGATTGGCGCCGTTATGATTGGAAAATAGTTCCTCTAGATTTTATTGTATTGGTCAATTTACTCTTATACTTATTAACTTTTCTTGTATAATTATTATTTTTGAGATTCTTTTTTCCAATGAGCTTTATAAAATTTGTATATGATAAGATTGTCACCATCTTTAGGCAGTATATGATTTTGAGTCGATTTATTGATTCCAGATTAAGCTATAGGCCCTTGAGTGTACAGAGTATATAAACCTACAGTGACTGTCAGCTATTATATACGTTCATAAAACAATAATTAATAAATGCATTGAGTATACCTAAAGTCGAAATATGTACACTATACAATGGATTATGCGATAATTCTCTTCTTGATACCCCCAGTTCTTTCCCGAAGAAGCCGGTAGAAAAAATCCGCTGTAGAGGTCTTGAGGCATGCCCGTTTGCGGGCTAAGAGAATACCATTCCGTGGACATACCGCAGGAACAGCTGGCTCGATAACCGATCCAGTCATTCCAGTGGCAACCCCCAAAAATAGTCCTATCACTGCCCGCAAACTGACATTCAATTAGTAAATATTTAAATTTTATGAAATATTTTATACATTATAGGGTTATAACATTCTAACCGTACGTTCACGCTAGAGAGTCAATGCAAAGCGACGTCATACTAACTATGTCGTCGCTGCGGATCAACTAACTATCCAGCGCTAACATGACCAAGTCGAACTACGCCTGTAAATTCGAGCGTTCTATCTAGTGTTTCAAACACAAAGCGATGAAGATGAGCATGCTTCTCAGTACAGAGCTTAATGATACACAATTTAGCACTAAAGCATCAAACTTTTTACTGGCTCTTCTAAGTGGTCTTATAACAATAGGCAAAGTAGCCATGAACACGTGCCTTCAACAGCTTAGCGACTAAAATCGATCAAGAAAATTGGCGTTTTCTCACTGGTACGTCCATTTTCTGACCGATCAAATAATACTTCTGATGATTTACCAATGCAATGCATTCAAAGGATAACCCCCAAAAAGACATCATTCCATCTGTCTGCAAGTCGACATTTCTCAATACCATAAAGGAAGCTGTCTTTGACCGGCTTCACCAGTATAGGGCTAACGTAAGTTACATAACTGTTTTGGTCGTTATTGATAAACATAGAAAGGTTCCAAGGTAGTGGTGCATCGGAGCAGCCAAATTCATTCGGACGAGCTCCCCAACATACCCATCATGCGATGTCCTGATCCCCGATGAAACACATATATGTACAAAAGCCAGTCTAAACCAATCAAGTCTGCCCGCATGCGCCGCCTCCTTATATTTCTATCATTAACGTATCAGAAATCTAATAATTACATCATGGACGGGGTATCATACTAGTAAGTACGAAAATAAAAAAATAATCTTGATTCATTGATCCTCCCTCCCCACACGCCTCACCCCACCCACCCTTCACACACATATGGACGCACGCACGCACGCACGCACGCACGCACGCACGCACGCACGCACGCACGTACGCACGCACGCACGCACACTCAGCCTCATCCAAATCTTCAGAGAAGATGCTCACATTATGTGTTCCCTGCGTACTTCAAAAGCATGGTAAAGAAAGGCTCCTAATTTTTTAAGATTGAGCCATTTTCTGATTGCAATAATTCTATAAGTTTAAAAACGCTTGGCCTCTTATAGTAATAGGGCTTAATGAAAGATCTTCTTAAATCATTGTATTTTGGACATATTAGTATAAAATGGTATTCATCCTCTATATCAAGGTTACATAAAGTACAGATTCTCTCAGACAGCGGCGTGGGTGTTGGTCTGTGCCATCTGCCTGTTGCTGCATGCGTTCTAATTTTAATTAATGCTTGTCTGTGTTTAATTATTCTTACCTTTTCTAAATATAATTTATAAGTTAAATCAATACAATAATATTTATAAAGTCTTTTTTTCTGACTTGCCTCTACTAGCCCCACCCATTCCTGAGAATAGTTGTCATAATTCCGTTGTTTGTACTGCGTAATAGATATTATTGTTTACATTGCTTCCCTGTAATAGCCAAACATCATTAAACCCTCGGCTATATAGCAAATCTCTGAACTGGCTCACCCAGTTCTTAGAGTCATTATTAATACAATCATTATATAAAACATTATACATAATTCTTATTAACCTGCTAGGCTGACAGTTCAGTATCTTAAACCAGTAATTTACAATTCTAATCTCCCTATTCAAATATAGCGGGGTCCTGCCTAATTCGCCGTACACAACTGAGTTAGGCGTGTATTGTTTAATACTTAATCGCTGCTTACAAAAGCGTAAATGACATTTCTCCACGTCGTGGGCTGTGTGAAATCCCAAGACTTCACAACCATAACAGAGAATTGGGAGGATGAGCTTATCAAAGAGGGTACATAGGTGGCTTGGTGTTAGACCTGCGAACTTAGAGCAATGTTTCTTTAGAGCAAAAATCGCTTTCCGACCTTGGTCAGCTAGACATTTTGCGTCAATGAAAAATTACCTGTTGTGCTAAAGACAATACCTAAATATTTGAATTATTTTACAATTTCAATATCCTTCAGTCCATACTTAAATTTGATATTCGAACTTATTTTTTCCCCCTCTCCTAAAAACTAGAGCCTTCGTTTTTTCTGCATTAACAGTTAACCGCCACCTGTTACAACACTGAAGTAAAACATCAAGTGCCTTCTGTATGCCAGATATTGTTTCTAACATAAGAACAATGTCGTCGGCGTATACAATTAAAAACAATTTCAACAATATTAAATCTATACCTTCAACCCCTCCATTAACCAATTCTTCCTCAAGATCATTGATATACATAGCAAATAAAAACGGCGATAAACTCTCCCTTTGCCTAACCCGTGTAGAACAACTGAAAGAATCGGAGATTTCCGAGTTTGCCCGCACCCTTGTTTTAAGATCCGTATACATAGACATCATTATGTTAATTATATTCCCTCTAACACCCAACGTTAACAATTTATACCATAACCAATCGTACACAATATAATCGAACGCTTTAGTAAAATCAACGAAAACACAGAATAATTTCTTACTTTTGTTTAAGACATGGGATATGAACCCACTCAGTACAAAAATACGGTCTATTGTACTATGGCCTGCCCTAAAACCGGCTTGAGCCTCGACATATACTTTATGAATTTCTGCCCATTTATTTAATCTGTTATTTAGTACGTTTGTAAAAAGCTTACCTAACGTACTCAACAAGGTAATACCTCTATAATTGTTCACATCGTCAACCCCTCCGTTTTTATGCAATGGTACAATACTACCCTCTGTCCATGCGCGCGGGAAATACCCACAGCGAAAGATTCCGTTGAATAACACAAAAATATGGGGGATTAACTCTTCTATAGCATTTAGGTAAAATTCATTTATTAGCATGTCCTGTCCCGCACTTTTATTATGTTTTAATTGTTTTATAGCGGTAAAAATATCTTCTTCGGAAATTTCGAAATTTAGCTCGTCAAAAATAATGTGAATGTTATTCGCAGGGTGATAGTTTGATACATAATTTTGTATATCATTGTCTGCCTGATAGAATTCTCTATTCGGGTTATTAACTTCTTGAAAGAAATCGGCGAATTGATCGATGCTTATGTTACTGGTTTTCTTGGTAGTCTTTGTTTTTAACATATTCCAATATAATTGTGTATCTTACGTTGAGTGTCTATTAGGCGCTTGGTTAATTTAATGCTTTGTTCAGTTTGAAATCGTCTTACCGAATTTTTTTAATCTGTTCTAGCTCGTACCATATGTATACGAGCTAAATCTGACGTCTCTCTTCTGAAATAATTTAAGGCCTGAAAAATATGTTTTCGTTTTACTTCACATTCAGGGGAATAGCATTGTAAATTTTGTCGCCGTTTTCGTGAAATTGTATTAGACTTTAGAAATAGGCTATCTGCGGCCGTTTTTATTGCTGAAGTAAACATGGAAACCGCTGCTTGGACTTGGTTTTGATGCGGGACATGTGCATTGTCTAACAGCATGTGCATATTAAAGAATAACTTCTGAGTAGTGTCACACAAAATATAGGCTTTATATTCACTTATTCTGGCAGCATTCCAAATATATTTATTATTATCAGCTTTCTGGGTATTATTATCATTTGTTGATGATGGTTTGACATTGCATTTCAATGTACCACTAACCACCTTGTGATCGGAGAGCTCATTTGGGTCATCAATTTCAAAATTTGTAATAACATCAAATTTGACAAAGGAGCAGAGGAAATAATCTACAACACTTGACCCTCTCGTCGTGATGCACGTTATTTCACCGACTCCATTGTCCTGGCTAACTCTCCCATTCAAAATTCTGATTCCAGCCTCCTTACAAAATTTATTTCCGTTATCGTTTGATTTCCCCATATCTCTCGAGAAGCGAGGAGAGCTAATATCCGCAGCATAATCAATATGTACAGGTACATAGTCACAGCTATCATTTACAACACAATCCGGTAAAATATTTGTTCTAGCAGTAAAGTCGCCTCATATTTTAAAACAACAATTATTATCATTTTCTTGTTTCTTTTCAATAATAAAATTAGTCAACCTGTCAAAAAACATATGTTTCTACCTCACCTGTTCTAGATGAGCCGGCTGGCAAAACATAGCATAGGCAAATATATAAATCACCATTAAACCCAAAATAAGTTTTATCTAACAGCATCCATATTATGTCCTCATTCTGTATGCATTCCAATGTTATTCCATTTGCTAAATTGGTTCTATAATAAATTAGTAGTCCCCCCCCCGAGCCTCTTTTTGCCCTTTTATTTCTTGGTCGATTCAAAATGAAGTAATTAAAACCAGATAAGTCGTAATTAAAAACATCGGAACTCCAGGTTTCATTTAATAAAATAAGATCGTTAGAGGCAGCTAAGTTCTGGAACATTGATGAGTTCAGTTTGTTGTGGCGCTGTGATATAAAACCATTTGCATTCCAGAGCGCTATACGGAGCATTTTCTCAGTCCTGTCATATTATTTTGCGTAACTGGTATAACAACGTGAACTGTGTCTACATTGGTCACATAGGGGGCATTTGAATTGGCCGCATTATCTGCATTTATATTTGCACTAGTATATGTATTAAGAGGTGATATAATGTTACCTTGAGGTGCGCATGCGCCCGAGGTATTGGCAGTATTAGCGCCTATATTGGTCACTAGTGGATTATCGTTCTCAAGGGGTACACTAATTTGTCCACGTTGGGAAGGCGCGGAAGGTATGATATCGGTTGTATAACATGAAGTGGGTCCTGGTTCTAAGATGCTGTTGTCATATACTGGGTTGTTTAGAACTGTAAGTGCTGATGAAATTGCAGTTTGTACAAACTGGAAATCAATGCTATTATCATGTGACACATTGTTCAACTGGCTGCTATGTTGGGCATCCCGGACGTCGCACTCGCGTTGCACTGGCACTACACTAAGATTTAACCCGTCATCACCACGACTATAGTGCATAGGAGAATCAGTATTATGTGCGAGGGTTTTTTGACGCGGAAACGATGGCGCCGAGTTTGTGGCCGGTCTGCTGGTCCATGTTGCATTTAGTGCTGGTTGAACAGGAGGAACATGCTGAGGCTCAACCCTAAGATGGGGGTAGTGCTGGCGGTTGAAGTGTGGAGGGCCGTCTCTTTCTGATCTCTGGTTTGTTATGTGATTGGCCTTACGTTCATGTAATATGTTATCACAGTCAGGGAACATGTCCATAACAACGTTATTCGCAACCTCAAGTTTAGCCGGGAATTTGATCGACGCGGCGTTCCCTCTGTTTCGCACGGCGAGGCTCTGGCCATAACTGTGTACGAGCGTCTACGATCGGTTGTGAATAGTCCCTGCTCACTGAGTATGGGGTACCACGTAATTTCTGGGTAGCTCGAAATATAATGTCTATATCACAACATATGAACGTTGGCGCATTTATACATCAAATCATGTTCTCGTTCATCAATCACGTGACAGTATTTTGATGAGAAAATCGCCAACTCCCACTCCTCAGTTCGAAACATATCTCTACGCGGCTCACACGTCATCTAGGAGCCGCTTATTTTCAAGAGTCCACGAACTCACCATGGCTCGTCTTTGTGATCGTCTCAATGCAATCATCGTCATCAGCCATCAGTCGATTTTAACTACCCGTGACGTCATCAATCTAATCACCTTCAGACCAAATCCCAAAATAAACGGTACCTGGTACCTTGTTTGGGCAGGTAGAACTATATCTTTTCTACCTGTGATTCTATCAATTTCATCAAGACGCTTTCATCCATCTGAAATGTTCAGACTTTATTAGCGATTGCTGTCATCTTCGGCCTCGATCCTCTGTATCCGTGACTACGCCGAGATATCACACGAATCATCTCAGTGTCTTCGAGCTTCTCAATTCAATATCTCGGATCATCTTGGTGCCTTCGACCGTATCGTTTCTATTGCGGAATACGGAACATTCTCCAAGTTTCGTCATCCGTTTCTTCACGTGTGTTTTCACTCCTGGTGCCACGACAGATCGGATCTTCATCTGTTCGCCTTAATTCCGTGGCCGGACTTCTGTATTCAGCATATTCACGGTATCTTATTTTTAACTGCGATTTCTCAAAACTATTTACCATACACCCAACCAACTCGCGTGGTGCAGAGACTGTCCAGATGTTTACTTATGGAACCAAATTTCAAACTATTCTATAAGTAAATTTTCATACTTATTATTGAAATAGTTCTATTTAAATAGATTGAATATTTGTTTCATTGTGTTATTATTACGTCATTTGTCCAAGTTCAAGTCCAAGTTCAAATAAGCAACAGTCATTAAGTAATCATCATGTACACTTAGTTAGTTTCTAGTTCTATGGCCTGAGTAAGGAATCAACCAATTCATAGCGTAAGTTCTAGATTGGTTGAATGGTTCATCAGTCTTTTGAAGTACCCAATAAATTTCATTATTATTATCCAACCAACTAGCGGTCAATTCGCTATTAAAATACCATTGAACATGTAATGCATAATCCTTGAATAAAAATATGCAGTCACATTGATTCTTAAGTTTACTATGCCATTTGGTGATTGCCTCTATAATAAATTAACCCTTAATGAAATCTTCGGGCTGATTGATTAACATTTCAATCACCGGATTTCCAAAAACAATTTTCTTTCCGCTTATTTACATATTAATGTATTCAGTTTCTATATCCATGCTTATAGCGCATCACTGGCGCTTTAAAAATATAATAAATATCGTTAGTGCATTACACCATTCATACTATATCAATATCAATTCATTTACTCTGTTTTCTATCATCTATGTAATGAATGAGTGATTACAGATTTTTTCCTGTTTTCGTAGTTTCATTTACATAATTTTCTCTACCGCATGCAGATTAACCATCAAATAGTATCATTCCCAGATAGACGGATTTTCTGGTTCTGGTAAAGAAGTTTAATCAGCTCTTGTCTTTTGAAAGAAAGATTGGAACCGTTTAACCTTAATTGCTAGAATTGTAATCGATGTATATCTGGATTGATCGGCCGTAATTTTTCTCATTACGATTTCAACGTCATTAGATAGATCAACGATATTATTGTGGTCGGTTAATGAGAAGCTCAGACATATCTGAATGGTGATCATAACTTGATCACTGGTATATTGATACTATTAATCAAGTTAGGCCAAAAAGCAGGGACAGGTGAGCTTTAAGTTTAATCCGGAAAGATCATCACCATTGTTTGCCATTATTCAATCCCGATAATCTAATTTGAGTTACAGCCATATCCATACCCTGTTCTCGTATCTGCTCAACTTCTTTCATTAAATCCGGAATCCTTTGCATTGATTCGAAATCATTCATATTGAAGATTTTTTATGTGTCTCCTGTTTCTATGCTACGTATACGTTCCTATGAGGTATACTTGACTATGAAGTCTCTTCCGTTTTGGGTAAGATGTGTATGTAAGGTTGCTGCGACAACCCACCTTACCGAGAACGAAAGAAATAGATATCAGCTCACCTCGTTTATAGCTGAACTTAACGATACTTGTATTTAATATCCGGGCCTGATCTGACTGACTACCAGAACTTGCAGGTAAGCTACGGTGATCTTCCGTAGTCTCCAGAATTAATATCACAACTCAAACTCTTGCCTTGAGGTTATCAAGGTGATAATTGTATTAAATCTACTGTACACTATAACTAATGGTGGCTTTTGCTGCCACGAGTAAACGATAAGTACTTATATGAGTTTGACTATTTTATACTACTTTACTGAACTTGGCTGTTTCCTATTTGCTACTGATTCGTATTACTCCCCTTCACAACGGGTCTGCTATACTCTATCACCCTAACTAGCTATCTCCTAGTCCAATATAGTCAGAGATAGCTTTTCGATGCCAAAGACGGACCTCGACGATTATCAAAGTGCCCCATATATACTCCTTTGAGTTTCCCGCCCATGTTCGTTTGTCTTCTCTCTCCCAGATTCGGGCCGGATGCTCATTGATTGTGACGTCATCCCGACCAATCATACTCTGAGTATTCCTTCCGAAAAGGGAACCCTGAACATGGTCCAACCAGTTTGGGCTGGTTCTGCTTTGATGCGCTCTGTCATCTAACCAACAACATCACCGAATGTGTTGTTGTTGCATGTCTCCTTTTGACGGACATATAGTTGATATACAAATTTAGATAAATTTAGATTGTTTTACTTATTCCTACAGGACGCTACAATGTCTCTGTCCTGTCCCTTGCCTACTAGGCATCTGCCTGTAGGATCGGAAGGTTAATAGCACGTGAGCTACATGAGCTCATCACCAGCTGGTGTTGTTGTGCTTTCTATAGGGAGTCGACATGCTGACTGGCATCCCTAAATGTTAACCATCATTCAGTCCATCACGTCCAAACCTATCGATTCCTACGATTCTCATTGCTTGAGTATTTACTAAACCACTGCCCGAAACAGCTGCTGAATATCCTGAACGTGTGTGCCGATCCCACATCACCAACTTTCATACTCAACTATTGACAGATATCATCAACACACAACCGGTGGTCCTTTCTCATCTTATTCAATTCCTACTCAATTCTGACTACATATAGTTACAGTATCAAACCAGTTTTGCATCCATTTCTGCGAAACACTGATTCAACAGCACTGGCCGATGTCACCCAGTGCAGCGTCCTACTGCGTATATACTATGATGATGCCTATCAGGCTACCCCGTTCATTAGCTCACCTGGTAATTTCAAAGATGAATTTCATTAAGGTCTTACTCATAAATATAAGATGTCGACACGGTCATGACTCCCCACCAGACAATCTGATATCTACACACGCCCTCCAACCAAAGTTAATTAACCGTCTCTCAAGGCCTTAATATAGTGTTAATTAACTCGTTGTGAAACAACAAAACCACACTATACCAGCGGCTCTCTAAACGGAAAACACACACAATCGAGACAACTTATACAATAGTAAACAATCACAATAAATACGGAAATCATCGTAACGGTATTCACAAATCTAGGGCAATGCCATATCAACGATACCTATAACCTAAACCCGACAGTGCAAAATCCTCACAACACAGATAAATGTACCTACGCCCTGGCACAGAATATCATGCGCAAATGACTGTACCAGGGTATAAACCAATACAAACATACATGTCCGGGTAACGGAATATCATGTGCAAATGACCATCCCCGGAAACATATTAATAGCATCATTAATATCCTTGACACTCAAGGTGCAATAAACTAAACGATATGCTTTCATACACTAGTAATCTTAATCCTACAGAACAAATTCATTACAGGTCATATAACAGTTCCTACGACAACAAATAGTTCATCCCTAATTAATGTTCCACTGGGTCGATTGCAGACAATGGTGCTAGCGGCACGTACTTAGACTTCTGTAAATGGTTCCAGGGTTGTACTTTTAAATGATCAACGATCATGGACTGATTAAGGACTCCGGTCACATCCAAGTGGGGCATCTCAATGGCCAGGCTAATCCGAGTGTACGTCCGACTGTAAGACGCTACAGGCTCGAATTGCCAACCCCTGCCACTATAAACACACTTTCCAGACATCAACGCATACACACCACTTTCCACCTCGCATCGGTCAGTCAGTCGCCCGTCACAGTGAATTTCTATAGTCTCGGCGAACGTTTGCAACACTACGCCTATTTTCTTATTGGCAAGCAGTTTGATCCGGAGAGCTGAATATTACAAGCACTGTCGGTCGTATTGGTTAACAGGCTTACAATGCATGGAACATGGGTCTTGTCGACCCGTAGTGGACCATGACACACTCGGGGCTCTTCCCCGCGACATTCGGATGGCGTGAAGTACCATCCAGTCTTGGTGTCGAGACTGATGCTAGTCCGCGCGATCAGTACCTGCATGTAGTATCCCCTCGCATTTAGCGGTTCCGGCCACGAATGCAACCCGTATTCGATATATTTGCCCCCGTCAATTAGCGGTAACGTCGCTACATAATGGAGTCGTGAGTCGTCTCTCCACAACGGATACATGACCACGTTGCGGTAGTACCACTGATATGGACGTATCAGTCGATTTCCCACACTAACTTGTTTGGCCACAGAAGTGAGGTCAGCAGGACTGAATAATTCTTCCGTTAGTCTACCTAATTCTAGGGATGCAGTTTGTCTATGAAACTGTGCTGCTGCCTTCTGGTAGCTATACACCACACTTTCGGCAGAGTCAATAATGTGTCCGAGTCGCACTAATGTGTATAAGTCGGCTTGTCGGGCGGCGTGCACCTTAAACATATCGCTCACATTTCTAGTCAATTCAACTAGGCCAGCGGTATCTTCGTTGATACAGTCAACGTTGGTATTGATCCCTACGAATGCCAGTTTCACGAGGGACGCTAGTTTGTTGGAGAAATGTACCAAATGACTCATGTCCCTCAAAGCAACTTTGACTACCTCTTTAATTGCCTCTATATCACCAGAGGTAGCGGTACCGAATAGAGACGAGTCTATGTCCCCGACAAGGTCAAATAAGCCACGTGTGCGTCGTATACTGTCCCTACTCACCATAGTTTGTTGCATCCTGACAGCGATCTTCTTAATATTGTTAACACGATGTTGCAAACCGAAAATGTCTTGATTACTCAATGCAGTCTTTTGACCGATGTCCGCAATAAGAACACGAAATCGCACTAACCGTTCAAGCAATTTGGCAGGCAAATAAGGGTGGTCGATAAACACCACTACGGTCCATTCAGCCCGGATAACAGATATATCCTCGGGGTTAGTTATCATTACCCCGTTCGGTAATCTATGTACACTAGACTTTTTACACAGTCCATTTACTAAACTCACTAGAGCTACTACCACACCTAATCGTAAAATATACATGATGGCTAGACTAATGCAATACTACTAGTACAGTGGTTGTCAGAGATTCAATCTTATCTCCGGCTGCGTTGCCTTATAACCGGCTCTATACGGCTGACGAAGTCCTCGTATAGGGCGTGGCCAAACGCACCAATCCTGGGTCGCTTGTTGTCTGAGTCGACATCAGGCATGTGCCTGCGCTTGCGCAGAAAGTATGGTTGCGATGGAAGCGTGTCCATTGGCTCGTGGGCAGGCTCGGGTACATCCTCCGAGGTGTCCATCACAATGGTATGCGGAGTTTCGATTGTTTCACTCCGTGACTCATGGTTCCCATTCGCACCAGGCTGACTGATGTTGTTGTCAACCCTCTTACCCACCTTGCTCACCCTTGGCTCCTCACCAGAAGCTGGTCGCTTCCGACGAGCCCTATTCATGGGTGGACCAGTGGAGTCTTTCCCCGGCAACGGTTCAGACTCGGGTACACTTATCCTGGGGTGATGGCTGGCCTTCGTACCTTTAGCAGGGTTACGAACAGGGCGTGGCTGCACCTTGTCCCAATACATCTCTGAGTTGACTACACGTAACTTAGATATATTAAGTACGCGTACCTTCCCAGACCTTTGATGGCGGACATGATCCACGGGCCCATTGATCTTAAAAATCTCGTATTCGGGGTCACTGCGAGAGGTGAACTTCATCCTCTCCTCAGCTTTCACGACCACCGAATCGCCAACCTTGTACTCACCAGCGTTTGCATGCTTATTAATTTGTTCTCGGTGAACTTCTCGAGACTTAGCCGTTTCTCCACGAGTGTGCAGCAAGGCGTTATTAAGACAGGTAAGTCTATCACCAAGATCCTGCGTGGCATCTAGTGGAATGGTCAACAGCAGTCTTGCACAACGACCATACGTCAAATAAAATGGCGTATACCCCGTCGTGGAGTGACGAGTGCTGCGGTATGCTGTCAACGCCGTGCCCAGTTCGTCCTGCCATGCACGAGACTCGTTGTTCAACCCTTTCTGGATTAACTCCTTAAGAGTCCGGTTGAACCTCTCGGTACGTCCATTTGTTTGTGGGTGGTATGGACTCGATCGCCTATGGTCGATACCGTGTTCCTTAAACCGTTCTTCCAGAGAATTCGAACACAACTCTCTACCCTGATCCGTTATTACGATTTCAGGGACACCATGACGCGCGACATACTCATTGAAAAACTTGTCTTCAACATTCTGAGATGTCTTGGCAGCAATCGGATATGCCTCTGCCCATGCAGAACAGTGATCTATTATCGTCATGATATACACATTACCTTTGCTTGATTCCAACAGTGGACCTATCAAATCTATAATGATTATCTGACTCGGATAATTGGCCATGGGCATCTCACTGTACCTAGGGCATGTAGTGACGGGTCGGTTGACCTGGTACGTAGTACACGTATCAAGCATACTCACCACGTCTTTTCTCAAAGACGTCCATACAAACAAATCTCTTACCATACCGATGGTCTTCTTCAGACCTTGGTGACCAGCTCTTTCATGAGCCTTCCGTAGCACTTTCTCACGGAACAGGGTAGGTAAGACAATTCTGGGGTACTCAGCGTCCAATGCTGAGGGCGTAACTAAAGAATACAGAATACCGTTCTTAACCATGTACTCCTCCGGGGTGTTCTTAAACAACTCCGGGTATTCCATGGTTTGTTCGGTACTCAACTCGTCGTAGGGAACGTCAAATACCTCTAGAGGGATGTGCGGTAGCACCCCTCATCCACATCCGGTATGACAAAATTGCCTGTGTCTAGGGTGGCGACCTCCACTGGACGACGTAGCCTGGACAACATGTCCGCTGGAATATTCTTCGAGCCTTGGATGTATTCTATCTTACATCCGTACTCAGCAATCAGTACTGCCCAGCACTGCACTTTCGTGTTCTTAACTTCTCCCACAAACAAACTCTTTAGGGGTTTGTGGTCAGTATACACGGTAAACTGAGTGCCAAATAGATATGGTCTAAGCTTCTTTAACGCATATATCACTGCGTACGCGTCCTTCTCTATTACAGGCCAATTCAGCTGACTGTCTTTAAGAGTAGAGCTCACATACTGGATCACCCGCCCTATAACCTTATCATCAACTTGTACCAATATAGCCCTGATCGCATAGCTCGAAGCATCAGTATATAATTTATAGGGGGCATTTAAATTCGGATAGGTGAGAACAGTCTCACTACACAGCAAGTTCTGTAATTTCTTGAACGCTTGCTGTTCATCCTCACCCCATTCAAAACGTGTATACGTCTTAGTGAGTTCTATTAAAGGCTTAGCAATTTCGGCGTAGCCTTGCACACAGGATCGGTAGTAACCTGTAGCTTCCAGTAAACTTCTCACCTCGCCCACATCGCGTGGTTGTGACATTTCCCTAATGACCTTGACCTTCTGGGCCTGAGGAGCTACTCCTTGTGTGGAAATGCGATATCCTAACAAGTCCACCGACTTACTGGCGAAGTCGCATTTCTTCTTCTTAACTTGTAAATTATATTCCCTAATCTTGCGCATGACCTTACGCAAATGCTGTGCAGGTTCCGTCGGAGTTCTCGAATATACGACTATATCGTCGACGAAAACATGCAAATATTTTCCCACGAATTCTCGGAAAATATCATTCATTGCCCTCTGAAATACGGCAACTGAGTTCGCAAAACCGAACGGCATCCGAATCCATTCGAACAAACCTTCACTGCAGGCAGACACTGTTTTCTCTATGTCTTGGCTGTCCATTGGTATCTGCCAATAGCCAGACTTCAAGTCCATAGTAGAAAATATCGTTGCGCCGCCCATGGAGTCAAATATGTCCGATATATTCGGTAGAGGATAACTATACTTACGACATACGCCATTCAATTTGCTGTAGTCTACACAAAACCTAGTGTCCCCGTCCTTCTTAGGGACCAAGGTAATGGGTGACGCCCAAGGTGATGACGATGGTCTTATGATGCCCGCTGCTAGCATCTCGGCCACTTGATTCTTGACCACATACTGCTTAGCTAGCGCTAGACGGTAGGCTTTCTGCCTTATAGGATATGCATCTCCTGTTGGTACCGTACACCTAACTTTGGGGACCAATCCTAAAGTGCCTGGACGAGCCGTATCAAAGATATCCGCAAAGTCCACCATGACTTTGTTGATATCTTTATATCCGGTCGTTTCTTTACAACTCTCATAAACATATCTCGTTTGTTCCCTATAGGGATACCTAAAGGGATATATCTGGCCAAACCATACTACAACTTTGGCCCGATAGTCAATCTTTGCATTTCCCAAGTGCAAAGCATCCGCTCCAAGCAAACATTCATGCCTCATTCTCGCTACCACCGTACTTGGAATAGGCCGGGCTTCTTGAATTTTACCTGGGTTTCCCCACCAGACAATCCGATATCTACAATATGTCACATAGACCTGGTGTCCTGATATCATAAAATCTACAGCGGCAATATCCCTGTAATTCTTGATCCATTGATACAAAACATTCGAGCCATTTAATTTACACCACCTTTGGCGATTTCCTGTTAACTTGAAACTTCTGATCCAGTAATCAACAAATTTGCTACTTATCATTCACAGGCTTTTGAGGTCATTGAGGTCAAATTTTCACCTGGGTTGACCTGCTCATCCAAACACCATAGACTGGTGAGCTTTGTAACCCCTAGATTTGCTTCCATAGCATAACCATACTTTCTAGGTCATGACCTTAAAATAACTTAATGGTAAAATTTGACATATTTGGCCTAGATAACTCGACATTCCTATGATAGTAACAAATTGCAAAAATCGGGCAAAAAGGACCAAAACAGCTAAAACAATCAAAAATAACCCAAAAAGACAAAAAAAGGAAAAAATTATCAAACACGGACAGAAACCATAAAAATAATAAAATAATCAGAAATGAAAAAAATTGTCAAAAACAACAGAAAAATGACGAAAATCAGTCAAAAAGGACCCAAAATTCTCTAAACGGTGAAAAATGGTAAAAAGAATCAGAAATGGGAAAATGATCAGAAATGACAGAAATGAGAAAAATTGGTCCAAATCAGTCAAAAAGGACCAAAATAGTAAAAAAAATAATAAAGAAAAGTGACGAAAACTGGAAAAAATTGTAAAAATTTGTCAAAAGATCCAAAATTAAAATAAATGGACAAAAAAAACCCCAAAAAGTAAAAAAAGAGAAAAAATTATCAGAAATGGCTGAAGTCGGTCGAAACCTGTTAAAATTGGTCTAAACGGTCCACAATTGGCAAAAGATAATCAAAAATGGACAAAAATATAAAAAAGTTGTAAAAAAAATTATCAAAAACGATGAAACTGATAAAAACAATGCCCAAAATTGGTTTAAATTTGAAGCAAATGGTCAAAATCGGTAAAAAAAATGACAAAAAATGGTGTCCGATGAACAAAAAATACCAAAAACAATCACAGTTGTCCGAAACGATAAAAGAAATTGTCAACATCGGTAAAAAAAAGTCCACTAAGGGCAAAAAATATACCAGTAAATATGTTAATCAGGATTTGCAATTTGGCATTAAAAGGGTTAATAGAAGAATTCAGCAGTAAAATGGTTAATTGAGACTTTAATTCAGCAGTATAAGTGTTAATTGGGATTTGTAATTCAGCAGTATAAGTGTTAAAATGAGCCTTGTAATTCAGCAGTAAAAGGGTTATTTGACACATGGTATTCAGCAGTAGAAGGGTTAATTACAACTTGTAATTCAGAAGTAAAAGAGTTAATTGAGTACTGTAATTCAGCAGTAAAAGGGTTAATTTAGCCTTGTTATTCAGCAGTAAAATGGTTAATTGACACTTGCTATTCAGCAGTAAAAGGGTTAATTTACACTCATTATTCAGCAGTAAAAGGGTTGATTGAGTACTGTAATTCAGCTGTAAAAGATTAATTTAGCCTTGTCATTCAGCAGTAAAAGGGTTAATTGGCACTTGTAATTCAGCAGTATAACTGTTAATCGATACTTCAATGAGTGGTCATTCAGAAGTAAATAATTTATGGGACTGACTTATGCCAAAGGATTAATGGAAGTAATACTTATACTTCAGGAGTAAAAGGGGTAATTCTGATGCTTAATCATAATCATGTAGTTCTTGGTAGTACCAAGATGGCCGACAGTCATCGGCAGTTAGAAGGCAATAACAACTTCCAGCTAGAAAGTAATTCAGTGTAATATATACGCTTGCAATCACCAAGTAATCATCAAGTTGCCACCATAAATGTACTCGAAGGCGAAAAATATAACAGATCTTACCTCTCTATTAAGGAGCACCTATATTTGCTATATGTTATGTAGTAACTTGGCGTGCTCATATCTCAGCGGACGGATCAACTTGATTCTTTCAAACCCTCATCTATGGACATCCCTGCACATGGTGAACTACATTTTAAAAACGCTGACATTGTGGTTCTTAAGAAGACGCCGGTGGAATAGGAATAATACTAATAATTACTAATAATAATAATAATAATAAGAACAAGAATCCGACAATTTCTAAAGGGTTTTAAGCGGAGCTGCTTGGAACCCTAATAATAATAATAATACTAATAATAATAATAATAATAATAATAATAATAATAATAATAATAATGACCAAAAAATTGCTGATACCGCTACTGCTACTACGACTACTATTGCTGCTGCTGCTGCTGCTGCTGCTGCTGCTGCTGCTGCTGCTGCTGCTGCTGCTGCTGCTCCTGCTGCTGCTGCGGCTACTACTACTACTACTACTACTACTACTACTACTACTACTACTACTACTACTACTACTACTACTACCGCTACTACTGCTAATACTACTACTACTACTACTACTACCACTACTTTTTTTCTTTTTTTTGAAAATCCGACGCTGACGCAGTCGGATACACTTCCCGGAGGAACTCCTTTAAAAAGGCTTGCAAAACCCCATAAAAAATCGGTTGAAATAGCAGGCTTTATTAATAGAATAACAATGCAAACCTAACAAGTCAAAACAGTGCAAGCTAAAATACTCTATTATCATATACCACAACCGTGGCATAACTACATGGAAAACATAATTAAAAAAGAGCTGATAACATAACATAATTCAACAAAGACATTGCTATTTGCACACCGTGTAGTAGTAGGCCCAAATGGCGAGCATAGCTAACCACCAAGTGGTAAAGCCACTCATCAATAATTAGCAGTAAGCTACTGCTAATCATTGATGCCATTGAGCCGATTCATGGCCGGCAGGCTAAGTAGATCATATTTAGTTTAACGTAGCACACCGTATAGTAGTAGGGCCAAATGGCGAGTGCAGCTCGCCAACAAGTGGCGAGGTGACTCGTCAATTAGTAACAAAAAGCCACTCATTGACGCCAGTTAGCCGATTATTAAATACCCAACGGACGTAGTAGCCTTTATATAATATAATGCACAAAGCAAACGTATACAAACTATGACTACTTAGATGGCGTTCTGGGTTCACATTCTAAATTTACTTCATTGTAAGTTTTTGTAAATTACCATGGAACAAATACACCTACAGTAAATACTTACAAGAGGAAGCTAATTGTTAACTTGAAAATCGGATCACCTCCAGAATATTGACATAATGCTCATTTGATATTTAAATATTCTGATCCCAAGGTTAGGATATTCGTCAAGATTAGGGTCTCCTAAGGCATTACAATTTTAAAATAAAGGCAATTAAATTAAATTTAAATAGCATTTATCAATATACAGCAAGCAGCGAGTGTGCTAGCTTATACAAGTTCCGCTTCTGATATTTTAAGATATCCATATTCAATTGATACTAGGCCAGTTTTGCACCATACGTCTTTAAATCTACTTTCTCTCCCATGTTCTACTAGCCTGTAAAATTCACAATGAATGCAGTTTATCAACAATGATCGAAATATAGCTTGTATGGCTCTCCGATGGTTGTTGCCGGTTTTATCTCTGGCCTCTGAACACCGATGCTTCCAGATGGCCCACACGCCTACAGATAACAGGGTTATTAACAATTCTTTCTCCTTGCTATTAATGATTCGTCCGATAGTTGAGCAATCTTTGAACAAAATTGTTTCAGCCACTAAATTCACATATTTGGTTCCAAATTTAGCAAGGAGCATATTGATATATACCCAAAAGCCTGTAGTTATGCGACACTGAGTAAATAGATGGTCTATCGTTTCCTCCTCAGTATTACATAATAAACACCGGTCTGTACTTGATATTTTACACATATAAGTAAGATGACCGACCCATAGCGTTCGATGGAGTAATCGCCATGCAGGTCCCGTGCATTTCCTGGTAGACAAGGTAGATGTATTGCTTTTCAGGCATTTTCTCAGTTCTTTGGCGTGCATCCTAAATTGTTCCAATGCCTAACCACAATAGGAGTCTGTCTCCGACTTTGCATTATAATTCTATACCAGTCTCTAGATGCCATGTTGAATTTTTTATGTTCTGACATCAATACTAATGTTGGTTGCAACATATCAATGTTGCCACGTGCTTTCGGCAATTTGAACCATACAGCAGGTATTGCATTCTTTATTCTAACAAATAAGCGCTGAGCATCAATATGTCTCATTGATGTTATTCTTGCTACATCTTGCGTCGCAATCCATCTACGAGATTTCGGATTTACCAAGTCACGTAAATATTGAATACCATTTTTGGCCATAGAGGGCAAATATAATACATTATCATTATCACGAAGCAACTCGTTGCCCCAAAGACGTTGCTCTAAGGCATCTTCCCAACAATTGGGTTGTGGCATTGATCGTGTAAATATTTTTAAGGCTTCGAGCTGTTCTTTCTATACATTTGGAATCTTTTGATGATTAGGTGGCAATTTATTGCACATAAATAAACATTCTACTGGAAATGGGTCAACGTACCTTTGGAGAAGTGCCCTTGAAACACATGACCAAGATGAGTTTGAAGTAAGTAACTTATTCAAGAATTTCAATTTTAAAGAAGCACACTTTGCTGAAACATTAACCAAATCCAGGCCTCCGGCATGCTTTTCATTGGTGAGGATTGACTGTGATACTAAATGGGCTTTGTCCTCCCATAAGAAGGACAAATGTAACGTGTTGATCCTTGACTCTACTGATTTGGGCATATGAACTACAGAAGCGGTATACCACAGTCCGGAAACAATTAAATTATTAAGGACAAATGTCCTGCCAAAGACAGTTAAGCGACGTCGTTTCCAATTTAGTAATGCACACTTTAGCTTGGATATCCTTTCTTCCCAGTTTAGTAATACATTTTGTTCTCAACTAAAGTAAATACCCAAAGATTTTATAACATCATTTGAGCAGTTAATATCCATCACATTTTCAGTTCTGCCCTTCCAATCGCCCAAAAACAATCCCTTAGATTTATCTTTATTGACTTTAAGTCCTGATGCCTTTTGAAAATCTGTTAATACTCCATTTAAAACTCTAAAATCCGTATTTTTACCCGCAAACACAGTCGTATCATCTGCATATTGAGAAACCTTTAGTGGCCTTTCTACCCCACGTATACATATTCCTTGAAAGTCATTGCGTTGCCTCAATGTGGCCCCCAACGATTCCATAGCTATGACGAATAGACGCGGGGACAGTGAGCAACCCTGTCTGACACCTCGTTCCAACACTACAGGTTTGGATAGCTGATTGTTAACTAAATAGCAACTTGTTATATCAGTATATAAAATATTGACCCATTTAATAAATCTTGAACCAAAGCCAATATGGTCTAAAGACTTAAACAAGAAATCCCATTCTAGTCTACCACACGCCTTCTCGTTATCAAGTGCTATTATTGCTGCTGGGATACAATCCTTTTCAACTAATTGAATAAGGTCCCGTATAAGCAAAGTGTTGTTTAATATTGATCTTCCTGTCACAGAGCAGGTTTAATCATCATGAATGACTTCGCCTAGGACTGCGCCAAGTTTTAATGTTAGTGCCCGAGTAATAATCTTATAATCTACACAGAGTAGAGAGATTGGTCTATAATTCTGTATTTTATTTCTGTCACCCATCTTGTATATAAGCCGAACATATGCTTGGGCCATCGATGTAGGGAGATGCCCTTGCCAAAAAATGCTGGTTGCTATTTCTTCTAATACTGGCCAAAATATGTGCCAGAATGTTTAATAAAATTCAACTGGAAGTCCGTCACATCCAGGAGACCTTTCTAACTTCATACCTTTGAGGGATTTTGTCAAATCATCAATTGTTATTGATTGGTCACAGCTTTCGCGACATGAATCTGGAAGTCTTTTCGTTATATTAGCTAAAACATCTCTAGTTGCAGTTTCCTCGCTTCCCTCAGATTTATGCAATGATTTGTAAAATTCGGCTACTGTTTCAATCATTTCTGCATTTGAGCACACTGATGCTCCATCATTAGTCTTCAGTGAGCGCATTAATTTTTCTATACCTATTGCTTTTTCCAAATTACAAAAATAACGTGTAGGCTTTTCGCCCTCGGTGTGCATTTGTGCTCTTGACCTTATTTTGGCGCCATCAAACTGATATTGCTCTAATTCATTTAGTCTACCTTTTAATTTAACTAATAGTTCGTAATAATTATATTCCCCATCATTACTTTTCTTATTAATTTTACACAACGACTTCTGAAGCGCCTTTTTACGCTTTCGTATTTCACGTGCTTTCCTAATGGAATACTGCCTTGAAATATATTTCAAGTCTGATTTAGCATCTTCCCACCAGTCTGTTATACATTCATACGAACCTCTTCTTTCATCCCAATGCCTCCAACAACTTTCCACACATTTGCGGTAGCAACTATCTCGTAGCAATGCTACATTAAGTTTCCAAAATCCATCTCCTCGTTTGACCCAGTCAGCATTGTCTAATGTGATGGAAAACATATTGTGATCAGAGAAAGTTACTGGTTTTATGTTAGTTTTACACATGTAACATGTCAATGAACGTTCTACATAGATGCTGTCTAACCTTGAAGCTAACCTTCCATCGGTTGAAAACCAAGTAAATTCCTGGCCTTCTGGATTTTCAATCTGATAAGTGTCTAACAAGCTTTTATTTTCACAAATGTGTTGCAAAATAGTATGCGATGTGTCATTAAAATTAGACCTAGAGTTTCTGTCCTTAGCCTTGTCTAATATGCAATTAAAGTCACCTCCCATAATTAGGTTTTCAGGCGTTCTGTCTTGAATTATTGTGGAAACATCATTTAGAAATTCACGGCGCAATTGATGAGAGGTAGGTGCATAAAGGCACATCAAATTTAAACTTGTGTTTAGTACCTCAATTGATACACAAATCCATCGTCCATTTGGATCTGATGACGACGATATAACGTCAACATAGTTGAGACAGCGGGGCAGGATAAGAATGGCCACTCCCGCACTATTATCTTGTGATAAAGAAAACAAAATCTGCCCTTTTGAAATATCTTTGAGAGATTCATACACTTCAGCTTTTTGAATTTTGGTCTCTTGTAGAAAAGCAATATCAACTCTCTCATTTGCTAATTCTTCAAGCAAGTGGCGCTGCTTGAATTCGGCATTTAATCCTCTGCAATTGATGGTGCAGATAATCATAATTTGTAAAATGATGTTTACAACCGCCATCATTAGATTAATTAGATTTGGGTTTTTTAGCTCGTTTCTTAGACCATTTACCTAATTTTCCTGCGAATTCAATATTTCCTAGTTCTACCACAGATAAATATTCATATTTGGAAATATCAGAATCATGGCGCAGTATACGATATTTCACGCCTCTCGCCGTTACATATGGCACGAACACTTCACCCCCTTCAGATCGGTACATTACCATTTCATCTTTCATCTGTGAACTCTGTGTTTGAATGGACACATCTGATTCTGCAACTGACATTGTTTCATCATCCATATCATTTACTTCAATCACAGATTCTGAGCTATTGTCTTCTTTATGACGCTTATTGCTACTTAAGTAACATTTGGCAGGAGCATCATTTACCATATCTTCAAGCTGACTTAAATCAAGTTGGCTTAGCGGAAAATCGACTGAACCTTCTGTCTTCTGAGTCCTAAACTTATCCTGTCCTAATTTTAATTCATCTTCTAAGGAATTGTAAACTGGCTCTTCTGTAAGATCATCATTTTCCTGCGTGTCTTTTACAGCAACGTTTGGCTCCACTGCATTTTGAGTATTTGCTTGACTTAAGGTTATATCCTCCTCTAATACATGAATTTCATCAACTGTAGTTACTTTAACAGGATTTGATGATTTGTTTGTGTCATTTACAGTGGCATGAACCAAAACAACAGCTTCCGTAGCGGTTGCTTCAGAAGCATTTGACTCAGTTGCATCCTTTAATAGGCGATTATCTCCTGATACTGAGGGCTTGTTTTGATTTTTTGGACAGCGCCATTTAAAATGGTCAACTGAACCGCAGAGCAAACATTTGTTTCGATTGGGACAATCTGTTGCCAAATGGTCAGTACTTAGGCAGATCCGGCATTCTTTACTTTGCCCTCTATACCATAAGGTCAGGACAACACTGTCATCAAGCGTCACTCTGCTTGGTAAAGGGCTATCCACTTTATCAAACCAAATACGTCATACACCGTGTTCTATCCTTCTGTCAAAGGGATACGTTTCCCGTTCAATCTTTTGCACTTTGCCATACTTCTTGAGTTCACTCATGATTCTGTCATCTGGAATATCTAGTGGAACTTTCATCTTCACTAGCAACCTATCTGACTCGATTTCCTCTACGTTACAAACGTCACCTTTTACAATAAGAACATCTTCCAGAAGCTTTTCCTTGACCCCCTCATTTGACACTGTTACATTCCATACAGTTTTAGTAACATTGATAAGCCCCTGCAAAGTAGCAGGTCCCGCGCCAACGACGTCTTTTAACCCATGATACACGTCGATAGCCGTGACACCCCACCCCTTAGTTGTTATTTTAAGGCGTAGGGTACGCGTATAGGTTACCATGGTGGTTATCAAAGGAGGAACCCCATACTACTACCATATATAATAAATATATACTTATATAACACCAGGACGTGAGGGAAAGAGCTAAACACTAAATAAATAGTGTCCCCTTTTGAAATCCTGACGTCTACCAACACATATACGAATAGAGAGTGCAGTCGTATATTTGTTAGTTTGAACCACTTTCTAAGTGGTTCACTAACACCTAGCCGATTAAAGTATACTAACAAATATATGAATAGATAGTACAGTCATATATTTGCTAGTCTGTTCGAGTTGACCGGGGACAGCCAACTGACTATAAAGATGTATATAGTTAAAGAACTAGGCTTGTGCTTACAAATCATAAAGGAATTAAATCCACTCACTCAAGCGATCTTGCCAAATATAATGCGCTAGCCTACGAACTATAGAAATAGCAGATTGGCGCGGGGAGAAATGTATTGCATTGACCACAGTAAGAGGAGCCCTATTAAATGGCGGAAACCGCCAGCTAAGAGGAATGCCTTTAGAAAATGGAGACACAAAATGCGCTCCAACCAAGACAAGAATTTACAAATCAAACATAAAGTTTGAAAGGAAATACTAATACGAAATATATGTATAAAATGTATCTACAAAATCGCGCTAGAAACTAGCAAATTCGGGCAGCAATTGCAGAGCTAAATAAATGCGTGCGTTCACTTCGACTACTACTACTACTACTACTACTACTACTACTACTACTACTACTACTACTACTACTACTACTACTACTACTACTACTACTACTAATACTACTACTACTACTAATATCACTATTATTATTATTACTACTCCTTTCTTTCTTTTTTTTTGAAAATCCAACGCTGACGCATAATAATAATAATAATAATAATAATAATAATAATAATAATAATAATAGTAACCAATTATGTGCACTTGACATCAAGTGAAAGTACCTAAACCTGTCAATCTCTCCCCCCCCCCACCCCCACCCATCCCTCCCTCCACCTATCTCTCTCTCTCTCTCTCTCTCGCTCTCTCTCTCTCTCTCCCTCCCTCCCTCCCTCTCTCTCTCTCTCTCTCTCTCTCTCTCTCTCTCTCTCTCTCTCTCTCTTCATCTATATTTCTCTCTCAATATCTCCTTACTCCTTTTATGTTTCTCCTGTAATTATCCTACACATTTCGTATATACACTTATTTATATATGCTGCCCGGTAAA
>CM067359.1:187507297-187629797 GCA_034401795.1 Chaetoderma sp. LZ-2023a
ATTCAAAATCTCGCACAAGCCACGCCTCTGGTCATGATACCAACTGTGGCCCCACAATCACAAATGAAAAAACGCCTCAGATCACCTGAAACTTCGCCGCCAGTCACAAAACGAGTAGACAATAAAATCTCTCCATTGCTACCATTAGATTCTGGCCCTAGAGATATGCTATTTGAAGCATCATTAATCCCAATACCTGACTCTCCACTAGGCAATCTAAATGACCCAAACGAATATCCGCCCTTGCCACAGAGGGAAAGGGTTAATGGTAGCAAATCTGGACCACGGACTGGCGCTTCTCAAAAATCCCCCAGAGCAGTCAACCATCGGGTCTCAAGACCCCATCCCCGACAGGGTAACTGCAACAGCCCAGCTTCTCTCCAACTCCATGTCCAAGTAATGCACCGGAGGTGCGTCCTATTAAATGTGCAAATAGACTCCAACAACCCACCATGTTGGAGAGAAACATTTTTTGGAAATTTCGTCATGAAATCGAAAACAAAATTGACTGGCGACTACCTGTTCTCACGAACAAAGTACTCATCTTTGGAGCTTCGAACCTGAGTCGCATTAATGTTGAGCTCCACCCTGAAACGCAAGTTGCCTGCTACCCATGAGCTAAATTGTGTCATGCTAGAGGACTAAATCAAAAGTACACTGGATCATTTAAACCAGAGAAAATAGTGATTAACATTGGCATTAATGATATGAATGAACCCATCTCTAGTTCAAAACATAGATTAATGCTGCTTCTCAGTGCGATTAAGTCCAAATTCCCAAAGACTGCGATTTACTTTGCAAAACCTAACTATTCAAGTCGGTTGACAGCTCAGCAGAAGTTGGCGATTCAGTCCATCAATTCGACGGCTGAATCATCAAAATCTGTGACTGTCATTCCTGCACTTAGACTCTCCGAATTTAATGTTGTTAAGGATAACATTCATTGGACTGAGAAGACAACTAACTCGATGTATTCTGCCTGGATTAAATTCCTAAATTTAAACTAGACAAGAGCCAGGGTAACATCCGCCCGGAAACAGGACTGGGCAGTAATATTGTCAATCTAACTGGCTCCCCATTAGGTGAAGCAGAGCAGTCACTGCTCAATTTTGGTCTTACATTTGTCCCAACACCACAACCTAAAACAGGTTTGGATGCTCTTTTAGATAATGGCTGTATGGAAACATCTGAATTTAGTCACCGTATTAAGTTAGCAGACTTCTTTCGTAACTCTAATAGTAACATTCCACCATTCATTGAAAAAACTGGCTGGGCACCAAACGTAAAAATCCTGGACCCAGCGATCGGTGAAAGCATAGAACTCTTTTCAGAACGTGTTAAAAATTCTACATTCCCTAATGATCAACCAAATTTACCCTATGAGGAACGCCAGGCCTTAATTGAATTGTGTAAAAACAGCGAAATGGTCATCAAACCTGCAGATAAAGGGTCGGCGACTGTAATAATGCTTAAAGATAACTATAAACGTGAAGCACAACGACAACTTAGTAACCCAAAGCATTACCAGAAACTAAGCAAACCACTTTGGCAAAATAATTGCAGCAAATGTAATGAGATTCTTCAAAAATTGCTCGATAGCAAGAAGATCACCGAAAAGCAACATAAGTATCTCTTTGCTAAACTTGAGTCAAAACCACGGACTTTCTATCTTTTGCCAAAAATTCATAAACCCATAGATTCGTGGTTGGACCCAATGTCACAGCCCGGGCGACCTATAATCTCTGATTGTGGCTCAGAATCCTACAGAATCAGTGAATACATCGATTACCATCTGCAGCCAATAGCAAATAGACACCCCAGCTTCTTTAAAAACACAGAAGACTTCTTATCACAGGTCTCTGAGACCTGGATACCTCCAAATTCATTCTTGGTCACGCTTGACATCGATGCTATGTATACAAACATTGACATCGAGAAGGGTATACATTCTACCCGTAGAGCATTCGTGAACTACCCAGACACCAACAGGCCAGACAGAGAAGTAATAGCTCTATTAGAGCTGAGTCTGAAAGGCAATGATTTTGAATTCGATGGCGAAATTTACCAACAAATTTGCGGCTGCGCGATGGGCAAGCGCTTTAGCCCATGTTTTGCCAATATTTACGTAGCAGAGTGGGAGGAGGAAGAGTTAGAAAAGTGTCCAAAACATCCCCTCATTTATCGCAGGTACCTTGATGACATTTTCATGATTTGGCAACACACAAAGGCAGAGTTTGATGAATTTTTCGAAATTCTGAACAATCACGATCCGAATATCAAATTAAAAGCAACCATTGACGAGATGTCCGTAGATTTCCTGGATGTAACTGTATATAAAGGTCTAAAGTATGAAACAACTGGCTACTTAGACTACAAAGTGTATTTCAAACCAACCGATTCGCATCAGCTATTGCACAAAAGATCTTTCCATCCACCACATACATTTAAAGGAATAGTTAAATCACAAATAATCCGTTTTCACAGGAATTCGAGTGATAGGAAACACTTTGAAGAAGCGTGCTCTACCCTATTCAAAGCCCTCAAACCACGAGGCTACTCCTCACGATTCTTGCGCAAAATCAAATCTGAAACATTAGACGGCTTGGAAACCATTCCAGATAATGCCTCAAATCGTCGGCCTACCAAAATTTCTCACAATCGTCCTATTATAGGTGTAGGCGAATCTCGCAAATGCGGAAAGAAAAGGTCAAAGTTAGATGAATTTCTCCCAAACCAGAATACTGTCACGAGCTTTCAGAACAAAAGCAAGTTCCAACTTCAGTCTAATCTAGATTGTGACTCTGAAAATGTTATTTATCTAATTTCATGCAAATTGTGCCAAAAACAGTATGTCGGCGAAACCAAATGTCCATTAAGATGGCGGGAAACTCGACACCTCTCAGATATTAGGCTAGAGGAAGACACACATGTTTCCGAACATTTTAATCTTCCTGACCATTTAGTCCTTCGTAACTTTGAAATTATGCCGATTGAACAGCCACCCCTTTCAGATACGGAAGAAGAAACTGATAAACAAAGAAAACTTCGAGAATCGTTTTGGATTAAAGAACTCGAAACACAGTGGCCATGGGGAATAAACTCGGACCCAGGCTTATCTGATCAACGTGACAAAATTCCATTCATTCTGACCTATAATCGGAAAAACGTTGAAATTTCCAAAATTTTTAAAGATGAGTATCAAAACCTACAGGAGAAACTGAAACAACCCTTTAACAAGCGCCCAGTAATTGCGTTCAAGAAAAATCCGAATCTACGTGACATCTTGGTAAAAGCAAAACTCAAATGGCTATCCATAATATCCATCTCAATCATTCAACATTAACCCTTGCATGATGGTCAGCCAAAAACGGTCAATTTAGTGATCTTGGGCAATGTCCATTTGCCGGCGGGGATTGGAGTATTTTTGAAAATTTACCACTGTAATGACTGGCTCGGGAACCGAGACAGTCGTTCCAGTGGTATATTCTCGGGAATGACCTTGTCTGTGCCTGCAAATGTACATTAAATAAGTAAGCGCATATTTGGATTTTACTGAACACATTTAACCAGTAAAGGGTTAACATTAATGCCATATGGCTTTCCTCAAACAAAATGACAAATCTCAGGCAGTAAGATAAACCAATTATTGAAGATTCTGAGCCAGTGCGTTGACAATATTGACTACTACTACAGCCGCCACCTCCGCTACTGCTGCTAGTTTAAATGCTAATACTTCTGCACTTGATAATACTACTCTCCCAGCTCTCTCTCTCTCTCTCTCTCTCTCTCTCTCTCTCTCTCTCTCTCTCTCTCTCTGTCTCTCTCTCTCTCTCTCTCTATCTCTCTCTCTCTCTCTCCTGAAGTTGTTGCTGTTGATGGCGAGATCAGTAATATGATTAATTATTGAGAACTCAAAATAGCTTTTAGTAATGTGTGTGGGCTTAAACATAAGCTTAACTACCCGGAGATGATAGAATTTGTATGCAAAACGATAAAGTGGGAATGGCCGAAACAAAACAAGGGGAATACGATTATATTATTATACCGGGCTATGCAGTTATGCTCACAACTAGGACAGTTGTTGCACGCAAATCAGGTGGCATTGCTGTTATTGTAGACAATAACATAGCCAAATACGTTAATGTGATACAATCAGACAATGAATTCGTCATTTGGACAAGCATAGATAAAACTATCATGCATACTGTAGTAACTTAACTACGTATAAAACGTTACTCACCCAACAGAGGTCTTGAATCGGCCAGTGGAACAAGCGGCAGATATGCACGGTTCAGGTTCCAAGGTACGACTGCCGGGCGTCCGTAGAAACGGCGGGAATCAGCTAGCCCGGCAGCCGCGAAACACGAACTGCGGAATTGCGGGATACCGCCAGCACCACACTACCAAAGACATTATAATTCTAGCTGTAGTGTATATTCCACCTGAAACCTCTCATTTCTCCTCTGTTGAAGCTTTTGATGTCATAGACAGGGAACTTACGGCAATGATGAAAAATACAGGTCGAGTGGTGCTTATAGGTGATTTTAATGCAAGGACTGGTATCTTAGTGATATTTAGAAACTGATGAACAACTTGCGAATATCTGCCAACTAGAAAGTAACAATGAATATGCGAAATACTTATCTGCACCTATAACTAAAGATAAAAACAGACCGTAAACTTACAAACATATGCAAATACAACTCCCTGTGCATAAGTAATGGCAGAATTGGCAATGACAAATGCATAGGGAAGGCAACATGCAAAAACAGCAGCGTGGTTGACTGCACAATTTCATCATTTGAACTGTTGGATAATGTTAGCGAGTTTAATGTGCTTGACTTTTCACCTCTACTTTCTGATATTCACGCAGCCATACAATTGACATAGAACTTCCGTCGTATCGCACCATCTATTAATACATCTCCAGTTAATGTAGGTAACGATACGCCAGATCCTACAAAACTTGGCCTGTCAGATGGAAATGCAGTATATCTGTAGAATTTTCAGAATGTGTAACAAATAACCCTCTTTATAAACATCTATGCACCAATATTAATGATCATCAGTATAATAACTATGATGTTAATCAAACAGCTGCTGACTGCTGACTTAGCAAAGATATTCCAACATGCCGCATTCAGTACATCTGGAAGTTTAAAAGTATATAACAATCAACCCGCTAATAAAATACCGAATCGTCAATGGTTCAATCATGAATCCCACTCATCAAGAAAAGAATATCATAAAATGGTTATCGAAATAATAAGACCACTACTAAGCTTACCGAGATGATTGATGCAGGCAACCAGTATAAAACAGTACATAAGCTGTCTAGCTAAGTTATTTACAAGCATCATAAGTAAGAGAATAGATGATTATCTGGAAGAAAACGACCGAATAGAAGAAAATCAAACTGGGTTTAGGCACAAATACTCAACTACTGACCACTTGTTTGCAATTCATGTATTGATAGAATCCTTTAAAAATCGAAGGAAAAACTGTATTGTGCATTTATAGACTAGGAAAAGGCCTTCGATAAAGTGTGGCATGAGGCACTGTGGGGCAAATTGTTACTTGAAAATATAAATGGGAAAGTTTTAACAGTGATTCGAAATTTGTATCAAGGATTAAAGTCAAGAGTATTTATGAAAAATATCACTTCAGGACCACTTACCTGTAACTGGGGATTGAGACAAGGAGAAAATATATCTCCAATTTTACTTAATATTTACCTCAACGATCTCAAGGATCACCTGGAAAATTCTAACTGTAATGGTTTGGCCCTAAATGACAATATAGGTATCTACCTTAAATTATTAGTGCTATTGTATGCAGACGATACTGTTCTATTAGCAGATGATTGCACAGAGCTGCAGGTAACACCCAGTACATATATTAACTACTGCACAGCCTAGAAACTTAAGGTAAACAAGGATAAGACTAAAATAATAATATTTGGAAGTAACAAACGAGGTTGGGCTAAGCATAACTTTAAATTGGATGGTGAAAATATTTAAATCGTAGACAAATTTAAGTATTTGGTTATACATTTCTTCCACAATGGAAGATATATTACAGCAATGAAACATCTTGCAGAACAAGCCCACAAAGCAATGTACTCATTATACAGGCACATTGAAAATACAGGCCTAACCATAGAATGTCAGATAAAAGCTTTCTGAAACTATGATTGTACCAATTCTCGCTTATGGGTGTGAAGTCTGGGGAATAAAAAATATAACACTAATAGAAAATGTAGATAGATTTTTATAGACGACTACTCCATGTCAATAGAAGCACCCCAAAATGTATGCTTAATGGAGAATTAGCCAGATACCCACTAGAAATAAACATAAACTATAAAATAATAAACAACTGGAACAAATTATTGAACATCAAAGAAATACAACTATCTTCAGTAGTATACAATTACATGTACAATGGCCACGTCCAAAATAATATGAAATATAAATGGATTAGCAACACTTAATAGATATACTTAATAGCATTGGGATGGTATCTGTGTGGGAAATGCAAACTATAAATAACATTATTGTAAAGCATATTAAACAAGTGCTAAGTGACCAGAAAGTGAGGAGAAAGATGACACCGTCACGCCGGTCTCCTCCGTAAGTACCAACTTTGTTGGGAAACTAAGTCATCAAGGATTGCGGGCTGACATCCGCATACAGAGGCAACTCTGATTATGTCTACCCTTCTTCAAACAAGAAACTATGCTCGATATCCTCGGATGACGCAATCTTCGCAAGAGATTATCATAGCTACGTGGAATGTACGTGGTCTGAGTGCAACATCAATGAGGCAAACCTTAAGTGCAGATTGTGAGCACTATAACATCGAAATTGCATGCATTCAAGAGACTCGGAGCAGCAACTACAGACAGGCCATAAGCTAGTGCCCATGGAGCAAAAACAGGCCACATACCGGGATTAGGCTTTGTAATCGGACTAAGGTTCTTGGATCATGTCATTAATTTTGGAAATGGCAGTGATCGCGTTGCATTCATCGATCTGGCTATGCCACGCGAAAACACACCACCACTAAGCGTCGAATTATCAATGCATACGGACCAACTACAGAAAAAGCCAAAGAGAATCCAGCAATATTAGATTCCTTCTATGCGGAACTGAGCTCCGGCATTACAATCCCAGCTAGATGGCAACTGTTCTTGTGTGGAGATTTCAACTCCGAGCTGGGGAATCTCGGAATTGCGGACAAAAGTTCAGGACTTGGCTTATGCATGGGATACTATGGAGAGGGCACACGCAACAGCAATGGAGATGCACTGGTGGCATTCCTTAGTTCCAATGGCCTATTTGTCATAAATACGGCTTTCAAATACCCATGACGTCACCGGACAACATGGACTGGACACATTACCGATCGCAAAGCCCCAACAGGTTCTAAGGCTACAACAGCTGTCGTGAACCAAATAGACTTCATACTATGCAAATAGAAGCAAAACCCTTACTCCGGACCGCTCGTTCG
The DNA here is from genome assembly GCA_034401795.1 of Chaetoderma sp. LZ-2023a. NCBI lineage: Eukaryota > Metazoa > Mollusca > Caudofoveata > Chaetodermatida > Chaetodermatidae > Chaetoderma > Chaetoderma sp. LZ-2023a. Next base: position 187,514,810 of record CM067359.1, read on the forward strand.
TCTGGAGGCACAGACCTCAATTCTAACCATAAGCTAATCATTACACGCCTTCAGATGAACGATCTCTACCTAATATATAAACACCATACCAGGCAAGAGGGTAAACTCACCTACAACCTGCCCAAGCTCATCAGCGACACTGATACTCAAATGTCATACAAAAAAGTCCTCGGGGAGCAGATAGCTAACATCGATGTCAGCTCAAATCCAAACGAAGCCTTAACCAAAATACTGAAATCTATGGAATCATCCGCTACCAGCACCACAGGTGTTCTTAAAAACAACCAAACTAGTTATACTGACAACCCTCTAGTAGTAAAACTGTCAGCAGAGCAGAAAGCATTATGGCTGCGCATCTAGCAAAGTGGCCAAAGTGAAGACAGCACCAAACTACGCCGGGAGCACAATATTATTCTGGGCCACATTAGCGAATGCTTAAAAGATCTTGCTATTCAACAGGCAAACTCCCTAGCAGATGAAATCACTGCCACTGATGTAGGGTTGCACGATTATTAAATTTTCATAATCGCGATCATTTAATACAACTAATCGCGACCACACGATTAAACATGAACTACCGTATTTAGCTTAATTGTAGCCTATGCTCTAATAGAAGCCCACCCCCTAACTTTGACATATGCGCTCCGATGATTTCTTAGCAGTTTCAAAACGGCAAAACCCTGTATTAGAAGCCCACCCCCTTAGCCAAAAAAAATGTTTAAGAGCAAATTTGTAAGAATAGCGTGTATAATAATAACAATCGTGTCACACAGGGTGTGTTTACTTCAAACCAATCTCTGCCCTGATACATTTCCGGCCCCTCTAGAAGTCAATAAAGGCCTCGGATTTGTAAATCTCGACCACCTATTCGATTAATACTAATAGTAGGCCACGTGCGTTCAAGACATAATAAAGTTTATTCCACACTCTTGTAGTCAAAATGCGCGTAAAACAATCAATTAAACACCTTCCTTATTATAAATATATGTTAAGACCAAATGTATGTACCAAACAGGCACAGGAGAAAATGTGCATCAATTTTGTAACGCCGATCAACATTAAATGACCCAAATTGAATTATACGAATGACAATATAGCCAGCTTCTTAAGTTGGCGAGCCAGCGGCTCTTTTGCGATGGGAGGCAGCATGTTCTCGTGAGATATTATACGCTAACCGGAGTTTATCAAACGACTACCCGTTATTCAGATCAGTATAATACTCAGTTCCTATCGCACAATGATAATATATAGAAATTCCCGAGTTCTGAGTCCCCGATTCCAGAATATTTTTATCCGAGTACTCGCTCTAAAATAACTTCAACTGGAGGCGAATCATGTGATTTGTATTTTTTCGCGATGCCATTTTATATCAAATTGTGGATTAATATTGATTTTATAAACGACCTCTATTAAAGAACACGCAATATTTAGGCGCTCAAATCAAATAATTTCACTTCCCCGGTGATGTTTTGAGGTATACATTAAACATAGGCATAGGAGGTTGGAATTTTCACGGGAGAAAATGCGTTGAATTTCGGTGGTATCAGTTTTAGAAAGCTTTTTTGGAAAAAAAAACCCTCTCTAATATAAGCCCACCCCCTTTCTCAGAGATGTTGGGTTGGAAACGGAACACCTCTTGTCCTAATAGAAGCCTAGGCTTCAATTAAGCGAAATATCACGGAAATTCAACGCATTTTCTCCCTAAGTATTGACTTAGTTAATATACAAACAAATCAGTTATGTATTTACTTTATTTAATCATTCACACTTTCGGCCGTTCGCCGGATGTTTGTTTCCATGATTGGTAACGCGAGCAGAGTTTCACAAGCGTAAAAGTGTCTTGAAAAAAATGTCAGCATGGAGATTATACGATTATTAAATTTTATAATCGTCCAAGATCATTTTGAATTATATAATCACGATTAATCGAATAGACGAAAAATCGTGCACCCCTACACGGATGACTCTCACAAAATTTTTCGGGAGGCCCGAGTCCTGAGAGTTACTGACTACACACCACCACTCTGAAGGACACTTTATTGGGATTGACCAGAAAAAGGCTGGGGCAATCCGAGAATGGTTCAAGGAACAGTTCACTGACAACAATGATGAGGCCTTGTACCAGTTCTCAGGAGGCCCCAGGCCATTAATAACATCAATTAAAACAGCAGAAGTTGAGAAGGCACTTAAAGCCCTGAAAATGGACGTGCACATGGACCTGATGGCATGAGCAATGAACAATTCAAGTGACATTGTTTCAAAACCGATCACGCACCTAATCAATTCAGCTTTTATGCACCACCTTCTCATTGACGCTACAGGCCAAGCACCATTATCGCACTACCTAAGCCCAGGAAGCCACCTTGGGCCCCAGCCAATCTGCGGCCCATTGTGCTCCTCAACAGCATACAGAAAGTCCTATCCAATGTTACTCTATGCCGCATCCGAGACAATATCGATTACATCACTAGATCATGTCAAAATGGCTTCAAACGAGGACGCAGGTGCGCAGATAGTGTATGGGCTCAATGCATGCTTGTGTCGGTAGTCATGTCCAAAGACTGTGACTTCCACAAAATGGGCATTGACATGTCATGAGCCTTCGACACAATTAAACGCTCGAAGATCCTAGATGTACTAAGCCAGGCCAGTTGCAATGAAGATGAGCTACAACTAGTGAGTCTACTACCTGCTGCCACCAAGCTGAGAGTATGAGTCCAGTCAGTCAAGTCTGTAGAGTTTGAAACATCAATCGGCTCCCCACAGGGAGATGGTCTATCTCCGGTGCTGTTCACCTGCTACCTTGCTGCCCCATTGAAATCAGTGCGGGAAATGTCCACAAGACCAAATCCCCCAGTGTCAATACTGGGCATGCCGCTAGAGATGGAATATGCCGACGATGTGGACTTCATAGACGAGGAAAAGAAACCCCTTGACGAACTTCTCCAAATAGCTGAAAGCAAAGTAAAAATTGAGAACCTCTTTATGAATGTATCCAAAGCAGAGTTCACCCACCTATACCTATCGACAAAGCATGAAACAATAGAAAATGACGACCCACTTCGTGGCGGCGAATCATGAAGGAAAGGTACAATCCTGGGCTCAGTGCTTTGCAGTACTGCTGCCATTTCTGCATGCTGCGCCATGGGGAACATAGCTGCCCAGTCCTTCTGGAAGCAATGGATTCGTAGATTAAAGATGCCCTTGATAAAGAGGCTACGTTTATACAATACAACCTGCTCATCCTTGATGCTGTATAGCTGTAACAGCTGGGCAGCTCCAAACGCAACTCTAGTCAAACTCAATGCCACCACCGCAAACACCTACGCACCATCACTTTACACCGATGGGCAGACAGCATAATTTCCAACGATGCACTAAACAAGATGTGTAATACGTCGCCACTGTCTGTAAAAGTCGCCCAGCAAATATGGTCCATGTTTGGCCATGTGATAAGGATGCCAGAAGAGACACCAGCACAGAGAGCCTTGGAATTCGCTCTACTCGGCGCCAGCAAATACACAGCCAGGAGAGGACGTCATTGCATAAATCTGCTAAGCGTCCTACGAGATGACCTCAAGAAAGCAAGACTCGATACACTCAAGTCAAGAATGGACCTGATGAAGCTAAGGATTTCGGCTGAGGGCAAGACACAGTGGGCAAAAGCGAAGAAGGACTGATTGCAGCTGTAGGATGTTTCTTCTACGACAGCCGCAGAATACAGTAATCATACAATTGACCAGTTCTTACACACATCGAGAGGTCAAATCCACGTATGATCCAAATGTGAAATACCTAAATAATTTCAGCCGAATAACGCTAGCCAGATTCAGCATGGCAAATCATAAGTTACCTATAGAGACAGGCAGATGGGAGGGGATTGAAAAAAGGAATAGATTGTGTAAATTATGCAATAGACAAGATATTGGGGATGAATTCCACTATGTATTCTTATGTGACTTTTTCATGGATGAAAGCAAATTATTACTTTAACAATATTATTACAACCAGCGAAATTACCATACATGCTCTGAGTTATTGTCGAATAGAAATGTAATAGTTTAATACAAATTATGTGCTTTTATTAGGAAAATACTTAGTCAGTGTAAGTAGAGTGCGAGAGGTAAGATCTAATTAATTATTACTTTATTCCATACATGCCAGACTAATGCTCACACGTTTGATGAAATATAGTCACCATAAACAACAACAGCGCATACTCCTCCTCCTACTACTACTACTACTACTACTACTACTACTACTACTACTACTACTACTACTACTACTACCACTACCACCACTACTACTACTACTACTGCTACTACCACTGCTACTGCTGCTACTACTACTACTACTACTACTACTACTACTACTACTACTACTACTACTACTACTACTACTACTACTACTACTACTACTACTACTATGGCATCGACAACAACAATAATGATGATAATAATAATAATAATAATAATAATAATAATAATGATGATGATGATGATGATGATGATGATGATGATGATAATAATAATAATAATAATAATAAAAATAATAATAATAATAATAATAATTTAACTTATACTCCTAATCACGTCACCAATTTATGTATAGTATGTATCTTTTCCCAATATGCCACATTGTGGCCTGGGAGTAATACAGAAACTTGAAACTTGATTCAAACAGGCCCTAGTTACAACATACGATATCAATTTCAATAATTATCCCCACACTTTTAGTGAGCCGTTTGTGCTCTTATCGATTGTAACGCATCTCCTTCTATACCGTTTAAGATAGAAACTTGAAATCTTGGGTATGATTATACCTATGGGCAAGGAGGTGTATGACACTTTTAGAATTTTGTTCTGACAATACCCACACACCCACCCCCACCACGGGTCGTGGGTGGGGTGGGGGTGGGGGATCGGCACGGCGTCAAAATGTCAAAATTTGCCAGTAATTATCGATTGTAATGCAACTCCTCCTAAGCCATTTCACATAGAAACTTGAAACTTTGAGGATGATTGCACATACGGACAAGGATGAGCATGCCCCTTTTGGAATTTTGGCATGACCCCACAGGTGCAGGGCCCTGGGGGTGGGGAATTTGCGGTCCAAAATTAAAATTTTCCAAAGGTTGTCATGTCGCATATCATTTTCAAACCAATGATTAGTAGTCTACATTACAAGGAATTATTTTGGGTCAAACTGAGGGTAGGCGGGGTCAAAAGTGAGCACCAATCGATTGTAGCCCAACTCGTCCTAGACCATTTCACATAGAAACTTGAAACTTTGGGTATGATTACACATATGGCCAGGGATGTGCATGCTACTTTTGAAATTGTGTTATGACACCCCCAGGGGTGGGGATCAGGGGTGGGGACTGTGGGTAAAAAAATAAATGTGTCCAAAGGTGGTCATGTCACATATCATTTCGAAGCCCATGCGTAGTAAGTAGACTCCAGTACAACGAATTATTTTGATCTTGGGTCAAACTGAGTGTAGGGGTGGGTCAAAAGCTCAAAATTGGTCACCAATCCATTGTAACGCGCACCTCTTCGCTCACGATTTCAGATAGAAATTTGAAACTTTGGAGGATAATTACTCCTATGGGCAAGGATTTGCCTGACACATTGGCATTTTGATATCAACCCCATCGGCAGGGGTGGGGGGGGGTGGTGGACAAAAAGATAAATGTTGTCAAATGTGGTCATGCCACATATCACTTTGAAGCTTGTAGTTAGTAGACTACAGTACAACAGCTTATTTTGTTCTTGAGTCAATTTGAGGGCAGTGTCCTGGGGTCAAATGGGCAAATTGGGCATCAGCCAATTGTAGTGGAACTACCGCACACCATCTCAGATAGAAACTTGAAACTTCAAAAGGGGTTCATTGCATTTCATTTTGAAACCCATTACCCATTGAAACTATATTTCAAGCAATGTATTGTTTTGGGGCAAAGTGAGGGTAAATCTTGAGTGGTGAATGCGTGGGGATTTATCATGGCATGCTATTGACTGTGTATTCCAGGGTGTTTTCTATTTTCCAGTAGGCAAAGCACTTATTTTCATTTTCAATAATACATTTTACCAGTTTCCAAAAGAAAAACTGAAAGATTTTAACTTTTTAATGTTTTGACTGAGATTTGCTGCTACCCGGTTATCATGAAAAGCGGAACATAACAATAATAATAATATTTACAACTATAAATTAAGCTCTGTGTTTGTATCAGACCCGTTTATGGCTCTAAAGTCGGTGACAGACTCTCCTCTGCTCAAATCGTAAAAATTACATTAATTCACCACCTCACTAGAGTTGAAAGTACGCGATTACATCACCTTCGAAAAGACATGACGCATCTGGGATATTTCTAAGCAGTAAGTTTATTTTAGGTTTTATTTTTATTTGTACCGAAGTATTATTTCAGTGAATGTTTGCTAGTTACGAAAGTGAAAAATGTGTTAATACAATTCCTACTCTTATATTAAATCGGCGAAAATATGATTACACCCTCGAAAACCCATTATCTGATTAAGATGATGGCGATATATATATATATATATATATATATATATATATATATATATATATTAGATAGTGATGGATATATGCTACAGCCCTGTCTAACCCATTGCTCAATGCGGAACAGATTCAGACGCTGTTCTCAGAGTCTCTTCCTGGTTGTCATATACTCATTGCAACAGTCCTATTGGGTGACTGGGGAAGCTTATTCTTAGCATAGCATTCCACATGGTATCATGGTCGACACAGTCAAATGTCTCGGATTGTTGAGATTCGACTGCCTTGCATACATACATGACATGCTGTAACCTGTGTGGTTTCTCGAGCAGCCAACCGTTCATATCATAAACTCCTAATTATTGTTGGAGGCATCAGACATTTATGACTTTGTCCGAGAGTTATTATTTACCAGTGAAGAGCTACAAGCATCCTCAAATGTAGTTAACCATTTAACAGGAATGAGCCCTTAAACATTGCGGGTTTCGGCTCTGACGAGTTGCACATCGACACCTCAGCAATATTGATCAATTTCAAAACTATATGAATGTTTTAATTGCTGGACACTTTGAAGGCAATGGACTTGTGAATATTAAATAAGTTTCGAATTTGTGGTTAAAATTACAGAGGATTATGTCAGATTCTCGACCAACCGAAACGAGTGGCCATATTAATGACTATGAATGTCGAATTTGGCAGGGTGACTGAGCTGTAGTTGAAAGGAAACATACCCATGCCTCAGCTATTCGGCATCATATTCTGAAATATTCTCCATGACTTGCGCCCTGAAGAAGTTGACTTAAAAGCGGTTCAGTGAGGCTAGTTGTGTTGTCAATTGTGTAGATGCCTAACTGTTAAGGAGTATATGTATGGTTCAGTGGCAAAGTACTACAGGCCAGAATATTCCAGAGCGCTAACCTCATTAAACTTATTTGTTAGGAAAATTAAACTATTGATCAGCGTCTGATGCATCTACAGTAACTCAATCGTCTCAAGTTTTCGCAAGAGCGAATGTGAGAGGGTTTGGTTAAATCTCTGCAATCATCAATTTAGCCTCAAGAGCCTGATAGGAATGATGATGATGATAATGATAATGATGAGGGCATTTTTATTACTGATATGTAAGCCATTAACAATATCTAGCTGACTCGTCGTGCGCTAAGACATTGCGTATTTTGCGCATGCTAGTCAATTCACCTTTCCAGACTACCCACCCATCATATGACGCCATAATGAACTGCGTGGTGTGTGCAATGACATCATAATGAATGACGTCATGAATGGCGTCGATAAGTACGTCACGAACGCTTATTTGATGACGGTCTATGGGCTGTTGTACAAATTGTTTGCTTTTACTATTTAATAAACATTCTGTTGAATATTTTGAAACTAATTTGACTGGGTGCTGTTGCTGCCTATGGCAGCAACAGCACCCAGTCTAATTAGTTACAAAATATTCAACAGCTTCCCTGTATAGTTTTCAGGAAATTGATAGCTAAGGCATTCGGGGATCGATCAATCCAAACACGGCGAGGTGTGGGTGGAGTTTAGCTAGTGATGGGCGGGGCATAGCTAGTGATGGGCGGGGCATAGCTGAAAATGGAATGGTCCATTAAGACATGTGTAATTTAAATAAAAATCATTTTTGATGCTATACCTTGACTTTCTGATTATGGTTGTACAGCTGTCCGAAGTCTTTCAATACTTACTTAGCTCAGTGGAAAGGGTAGTGTTGAGGCCGCATTAATTGCATGGTACGTATTTACCTTTTAATAAACATTCTGTTGAATATTTTGAAAATAATTTGACTGACACATTATCAAAGCCATAGTTATCAACCCAGCTCAGCGCAGTATCAAAACGATTATCACAGATGTCTGCTTTATCCAGATATCGCAGAAGCTATCAGCCGTTGATGACCCCGTCAAATTCAAGCAGTAATGCATTAGAAGTTATTTCCCTTGATGGGCTTCTCAATGCCAACCACGATTCCTGGAAATTTCCTGAATAAATGTCTACCGTGAACACCATAAACTTATCAGAGTTTCAGTGCAGCATATATTGACTCTTTACTGCTTAACATTGAAACCCTGAAATCAACCGTCTACAAAGTCTTGCTAACCATTCGCTTTGCACTTGAGAGAACTCAATCTTTGAAATATTACCTGAATTCTATACATGTCCCATTTTGTAATCACACAACCTCTGCTGAATATTTCGAAAATATTTTGTCTGAAGGATCTGTTACGTACATGTCTCTCGAATCACTATTCAATGAGGCTTTACCCCCACCCCTCCACTACACCCAACAGTACGGGTACCTGCATGCATGCACGCACGCACCCATACTATGATGTCATAAGCGGATATGTCACATGCATACTGACGTCATAATCATGAATCTGAAAGAACTACTTTGTCAGAAAGCTGGAAGTGACCAACAGTTGTACGAATTGTATGTTTTACTATTAGTCCGGGAGCCAATTTTCAAAAGGGGTCTAGAAGAATGGTTTCGTAGCACACCCAGTATTCAGAAGGTTTGTCTCTATATTATGCTAGACCGATGTCTTGGGTATATTCTGAGCCGTGTTGTACAAGACAATTGTGGTATCACTAACCCGTAAGAAGCCGATTTACAATAGGTGCTGAATGTAGCTCTCAAACAATGTTCACAATGGTACAATTTTCACACACTTAAGCGCATGTTATATCAATACGATCTTAACCAAAATGGAAAGGAGTGATCGTATATCGCAGATTTATACATAATCAACCTCGTTTAAGACACCCGTATGTTGCTTTGTACATATTGGGGCACTTAGGTCTTCTTGTGACTAGCAATACGTTAGCTACAACAATGCCCATGTTTTCTACATTTTTCATAATTAAACGTTTAACTGACATGCAGTGCATGTCTACACAAGCTGGCAGGACATATGTATCACGTGAGCAAATGAGAGAATGTTACTCATCCGTGTCAGAGTCATCTTCGACAATTGTATGCCGAACATTGTCACACATTTCACCTCCCATACAAAGGCATGCTTCAGTGCAGAGTAGATTGTTAGCCTTGCATTGACAGAGATCTGTTCTTTTGCAGGCAGACTTTTGACATCTACATGATGTGAGTTCAATTAATCCAAATGGAGCAGGATCCTTTGACATTAGAACAGGCTTGAGTAGACCATCCACTATACTCCAGCCATGTCCATTTGGAGATGGAAGATTCTGAACAGCTTGCAATGAACGTCTCCAAACAAGAGCTTGAAAATTGGGCCTTTCGGTGTGATGCTTTAGACTATTCGATGTAGGTGGAAGATTTTCATTTCTTTGTCTCTTTTGACAAAAGAGCCAATAACGGGTTTCATCAGCTGTCTTTCCTACAGCCCTGGTAGTATACAACTCACAGACAAAATTCTCACATAGAATTGCAGTATTCGGTGATAAGTCAACATGTTCGCCGAGTTGGGCTAAGCTAAGCTGATGACATTCAGATGACTTTAAGAGATTGAATGCTTTTCTCTTAGCGACTCCAAATAATGCACTAGTGCTATCACAACCTGTAAGAGAATGAAACCCAGGCAAAGACAGACAGATAGCTGGGCCCAGTACTTGAGCAACTGTATGTATTGGTATGTATCGCAATTTTGTCCTTTGTGCCCGTACGGAACCATAGTTCAGAACAGTGAAGCGAACGATGCGTATATATACCAAGTACTGCCACGTCTGTATCAGGAGACTGTATAACAACACGCATGTGGTCTTTTGAAACGTGTAGCGCATGCAACATCATACGCGTATCTGCTTCCTCGTGATCTGATCAAAGTTCTTCCAAATACGACGAATTGTTCGCTGAAATGACAACAACATCCATTCCATCGTTAAAGCCACCAGCAAGAATGACGCAATTGTCGGCATATAGCATATTTGGACCAGTATCACGCCACCGCTTGCTGAGAAATGCAACCAGGTTACTTTTGTTGCTTGGATTGCTGATGTACTTGGCCCATTGCTTTCGAACGGGAGTATTTTCTCTAGCAATCTTTACTTCCAATGCTGTTGATGACCCACGTTTTAGCCGCTCTTCCGCTTTAAGAGATTCCAGTCTATCATATCTGTCAAAAACTATATCTACTCTGTTGCAGTCTTCTTGATTCAGTGGAACTGTAAAGATGTGCCAGTATTTATCAGCCAATTCTCCAAATGTAGACGTACCTCCAGTTGTAACCATTTGCACAATTGCCATGCCATCTACTACATAAGCTGTTGCGCCTGTCTTGTCAACAGGTGGAAGCCGTCCATCAACATTTACATCCTTTTCTAGTTCACTTAACAAAACACTTTTCACATTCTTTCTTAGAGTCCCATCCGTATGTGACAATGATAGTGGAACAGCAGACAGTTCATACGTCATCACTAGTTTTAAATCAACATCTCTGGACCTTGCGGCAATAATTAATCGACCAAATAGTTCGCAGTCAGATCTCACATTGTGAATTTTTTCACCATTTGTTTTGAGTTTTTTCTTCTGTGCTAGGCTGGCAAATGTTTTAAGTTTTAAATGTGGCAACGTGTCCCAAACGCTTCTCGTGTTAGTGTCCAGCCGCTCCTGACCAAAATTTTCCATAATCTCATTACCAATGTCACAGGCGGAAACAAGTTTCTTGGCGATTTCACTAGGCAATACCACGCCAGTTGCAATGTTTACAAGCGGAAGACACTCGCTGTCGTCGTTTTCCGTAATATTAAAGGGATTGGTCATTATATCTGATGAGAACATCGAAAGTATCTTCTGCACATCGGTTTCATCCCTGTTCATTCGATTAGTCCCCATTTCCTTATGTACTCCAAACATGTGACTATCTTGTAACCCACACATTTGCTTTGTGACCGTTGTTATGGCTGCCCTCTCGTGGCTAGTTAAAAACCACCTCTCCAGAGCTCCTGGCTGTTGTGTTATTCCAATAATACCACCTCGCTTTTTGGAATCCAAATTAATCGATTGCTCTAAGGCCATATCTGTCCACACTTGATTGAATGGATGGTCGGAGCGACTTACGGAATGATTTCCATTCAAGAATTGTTCATGTACATGGGGATGTGTACTTGGAAGCATCTTCATGTCCGCAAGATATATTCGCAGCCATCTTGCATAATTGGTTATGTCCATGCTGTAGAAATATGGCGCCACAGCAGCAGTAGCAGATAGGTGTGCCTGCCAATCTCCAGTTCTCTCAGCTCTTATGAATCCAAGCAGCAGCTCTACCATATGAATATATGAGTTCCAAAATGCGAACAGGTGTGATTTCGAGCTTGACTCAACTTTAAAGGATTTGAACAGCTGTTGCAATTTATTCACGTACATACACACCTCTTTGAAATTTTCTTGCAGTGCGTCTAAGTCGTCAATGCTGCTTCGGCACATCTTAATTTTCTCATCCAGACTCTCCAATTCTGTTGGAGTAATGTGGTCTTCATGTTGTCCATTTTGTTGAACCCATTTGGAAAAAGACTGCCATTGTAATCGCAGCAGCGCTTCCATAACCAATTTGTGAGCCCTCACTCCTCGATTATATGACTTCCCTTTAAGTAGAACAGCAGCCGTGCTGCTACCATATGTGTTGGCCTCTATGAGGAGATCTTTTAAGCCAGAGTCATCAAACATCTTTCCAATAACAGCTAAGTAGTTTAGCGCAATGTGGAATCCCCCACCCCCAGTCTGATCACAGTGTCACTAAACTCTTCTTTATATCGCCACTGTATCTCATTTGCCTTGACATATATGGCCAAGTCGAATGTAATGACCGAGTCATTCTGTCCTAGTGTTGTCGTCATTCTTTGAAATTGTGTCATGACCGTATACACCGTATTGAATTCAGTTGGTGATCCGGAAATCATTGGACAGTAACCGATTTGTGTAAAAGGTGCGTTAGCACATGATACAAGTGCATTAAATCCACTCCAACTAGGGACTGTTTGTGTTTCTGTGGTCATCATGGGTACAAGATCTACCGCAAACAATTTTATTGGACACATTCGAACGATGGCCCATGCAAGATCCATGACTAATGCCTGTTCCTGGATTGACCTATCACATTGGTACCAATCCTTCTTGACAGTGTCTATGAACGTGGTCACAACTGGTCTTCTACCAAACACCCCACAATCAAGAATTCTGTTTTCAGTACCTGGTGCTGTCAAAGCCCTTCTCCTGACTGAGTGTTCAACATGTATGACACACTCTGGTCTTGAGTTATGACACGATCATGCTTATATCGTTGTGCACTGTGGATACAGCCAAAGCCTAGACCCCCTATGCAAAGAAATCAGGATAACTAATTAGTGCTACCACAATTTGGTTGTACAACAGGGCTTAAAATGTGTGGGACATGTCCTCCAAGCCACAGCAAGTGTCAGACCTTCCGAATACTGGGTGTGCTACGTCACGATTCTGACCTAGCTTTAGCTCCTGGACTATATGTAATAAAACATTTTGTTGAATGTTTTGAAATTAATTTAACTAGGGTGCTTTCATAATGAATCAGAATGCCCACTTTGGCAGATATTCGTCTATGAAACCCATTGAGACATGACATTATATGCTGACCTTGGCATATGCATAGTTACCTACCTAAGCATCAAGGTGGCGAGAGGAGGGTTGAAGGTGTATATTTCCCTCTATAAATTACCCGCATACATGTTGCTAGTTTTTATTCCCCCCCCCCCGTCTGCAAGGCGGGGGGGGGGGGTATAGCGATCAGCATGTGCGTCCATCTGTTCGTCCATCCGTCTGTCAGTCCGTCCATCCGTCTGTCTGTCCATCCATCAATCCATCCATCCGTCCATCCATTCATCCGACTGTCTGCATCTTGTCAACGCAACTCCTCCCAGAGATCCTAATGGATTAACTTAAAATTTCATCCACATTATCAGTATCATGTACAGATGTGCATGTGCTTTTTTTGCAGCCACGAACTGTTTATCACAGGGCTACCCCCCTTTAAACATCTTAAAGCTGATACATAAACTGCTTTGTCAATCATTTATTGTCAACGCAACTCCTCCGACAATTTAGCTCTGATTGTTTTAAACTTGGTAGGTCTTATCATTACCATGTGTCGGTGTCCATGTGCTATCCATATCACTGTACGTCCATCCATTTGACCAAAATGTATATATGTCCGTCTGTTTGTCCATCCATCTCTGACAATCATTTCTTGCCAACGCACCTCCTCCTAGAGGTCACAATGGGTTAACTTAAAATTTCGTCCACATCATCAGTATAATGTGCAGATGGCCATGTTCTTTTTTAACGGCCAAGAACGTATTCATTTCAGAGTTATCACCCTTTAAATATCTTAAAGTTGATACATAAACTGCATTGCCAGTCATTTCTTGTCAATGCAACATCTCCTATAGTTTAGCTGCGATTCTTTTGCAACTTGGCAAGTGTTATCATTACGATATGAAGATTTGTATGTGCTATCCGTATACTTGTATCTCCATCCGTCTCTCCAAATTGTATGTTCGTCTGTCGGTTCATCCATGTCAATGCAACTCCTCTTAAAGTTTAGTTACACCGCCTTTGAATCATGGTAAATCTAATCATTACCATCAGAAGATGTGCATGCGCCTTTTTTCGCTGCCAGAAAATTATTCACTACAGAGTTATGATCAGTTATCCACCTTTAAATATCTTTAAGCTGATACATAAACTGCAGTACCAATCATTTCCTGTCAACACATCTACTACAATTTAGCTGTGATTCTTTTGAAACATGGCAAGGGTTCTCATTACCACTAGAAGATGTGCATGTGATATCCATATGTTTGTACATCCATGCGTCTGTATAGAAAGTAATTATGTCAGTCTGTCGCTCCATCCATCTCTGACAATCATTTCAAGATGTCAACACAACTACAGTTTAGCTACGATTCCAGATGTCTCTGTTTGAATAACATCAAGGAAGTCTACTCCATCCAGAAACCTGGACTAGAGCAGAGAGTTGTGGTTCTTGCATTTGAAGGCATTAAATGTGTCACATATGATGTCATATCAATTGTATGACATCATACCCCTTCCAGTATTATAGCTCATGGGACTGTGGTGTGTCGGGGTTAATGATCTTTGATCACACAACCCTATCACCCAATCCCCACCCCTTCCATAGTCATTTATCATGCGTCCAAACGAGCAAGGTAGATTTACCTATTAGCATAGTACGTCAGTCCACTCTATTGATATGTTAATTGACATACACAATTGCCTGAGATACATTAGTGTAGACAGCTTTAGAACGTTCTGGAATCGCTACATGTCAATTTATTTACATGTAAGGTTAGATGCATGCATGGTTTTACCTGTCATTCTGAATGTTAGTTAGATGCATGCATGGTTTTACCTGTCACTCTGAATGTTAGAAATATTGGCTAAAATTATTCCATGTCATCCACATTCATAATTCGTTATGATTATTAATTATGATCATTTTGATTAATGTGGATTAATCATATTAATTCATTTGTGATATTTGAAGTGGGTTGGGTTGCATTCACTAATAAACCTTACACACAAGTTCACGTAATGCAGTGTGCAATGCCATCTTATATGGCCACATGACGTGAGTTTACGTATGCGGTCAAGTGAAATATTATGTCAGTACCGGATCAATCTCCAACGTAGCAACATCTGTTCTGTTACCTGTCTATAGCAGGAGGCCAACGGGCTCCCGGCGATGCATTAGTATGTGACGTTATTTTATTTTCAGTTAGATTGCTGGTTAGAAGTTATGTTAGTTTGTAAATAGTTGAGCCAAGTCATAAAATTTTGGCTCACAGTCATTATTGTGTGAAGACGCTGTCTCGTTATGTAATTGTATACGTCTTTGTCGTCATCTTCAACCAGACCTTCGGTGCTAGGCACCATGGAAACGATTGGTTGTTTACACCCGCTGTCTTCCATGAGATGTCCGTGAGTAGTCATAAGAACTTATCTTATCATTGACAGTTTCTATGTCGAATTCTCAGCTAACCATCCGAGCTCTCCTGACGTGTCAATGACCCGTTGTCCAGAACCGTTGAACCTGGTCAGTAAGCGTACGTCTTATCGTAAGTTGAGCATTTCTCCTCTGCCAGACCACTATCTTCGTCCGAAGAACTTATCTTATCATTGACAGTTTCTATGTCAAATTCTGAGCTAACCATCCGAGCTCTCCCATCGTGTCACTGATCCATTGACCAGAACCGTTGAACCTGGTCAGTCGGTGTTCGTCTTATCATAAGTAGAACATTTATCCTCTGCGGGACCACCATCTTCGTCCGAAGTGTTGTTCCCGTGCAACCTGTATGGCCGTGCCAGTCATGGGTTTGCTAGGCTCACCCAGGAGCTAAGAAACCTGCCTTTGTCATTCCTGCCATTCTGAGACTCGATTCGTCATCATCGCATGAATTATCCAGATTCCAGGGCTCATCCATGAGCTGTAAATGTTCTACATGCATTTGGTGTTTCCTGAGTTAGCCCGTCTCTAGTCAGTCCGCCATCTTGAATCATTACATGAGTGAATCTACCCGTGTTACGTCACGCATTATTTCACCCTCCATCGACCATATAGACCAGCTACACATGGTTCTCTAACTCTGAAGACATTCGTTCCAGTAAAACACGTCACGATTCGACTTCGTTGGACTGCCGGTTCACTAACAAGACTCTAGGTATCTTAGTCTATATTTCACATGTCCAACATACACACATTACACCATTTCTCCAAGAGCTGGATTAGTATGATTACAATTTATTCAATTATCTCTAGGGGATAGAAATATACCCCGCTGGTTAATTGTCATATAGCTGTGAATTAGTTTATCAGTCTCGATTAGTTTTGGCTCATTAAATTGTCAGTCTTAGCATTAGCTAAGACTGATGATTTAGTCTAGCCAATGTTGATTGGGCTATTTCCGTGGTTCTCTAATTAATTATTATAGTTAGCTCCGCTTGAGCAGCTTTGCTCCTTACCTCACTCCAATGCCTAGTTGATATTTCATATCTTTCAGCTTTAAATTCCTTTCAGGAAATTATGAATTCTCACTATTTGCTATTTGAGCCTAAACAACGACAGTAGTAGAAGAGTCCAATACGGCATAGACTGTAGCTGTGCTCACAGGATTATGTCTGTAATCGATAGCGTTAAAACAATTTCCTATCAATTTATTATTGCGTTTTGGTTCTTGCTAAGAAGTTGATCTCCACGGTGTTCTGACATCTTGGATCAATTTCTTGGTTAAAAACTTAATGAGAATAACATGCCCTGATCTGTCAGTTTACCTGGACGCTATAGACAATCACTCCAAAGTCCATGAGCTCAGCACTTTCTCCCACTTCAAGTTCATAAGTCCACATTTATGGAACATCATAATTTCTGTCAACTCTCAGATCCATCGTCATTTGGATCGATCAATGATAAGTCATAATTCGTCATTCTCTTCTCTATCTAATATTTGATCCCATCACATATTCCGAAGCCAATCGCTTGGTCGAATGGACATAGTTCCTTAGTCTGTGAACTGCTAGGTCCGTCATTACGAACCTTGGTATATCCTATAATTATGGTTTGATGTCATCTAGGTCAAATACATCGATCCTAATCCTACGCTTATTCGATAATAATGGTAGCCGAGTAACAGGTTTCCCTAGACAGACTCTTTTGGCCACTTTATAGCATTGGGGTCATAACTTTGAGTCGACATAATAAGCCAATTTGGTGACATTGACACCACAGGAAGTCGCCGTACCATTACAAATGCAAGATTAGAAAACCTTTTCTTGCGCTAAATTTGTCACTGAATATATTACTTGAAGAAGGAGTGCTATGCAATTTATCCATATTGTGCAGTGTCAGGATTTCATTTTTCACTGATTAGTTTTTCTAAAATATTGTCATTTGCAATTAACATTACATTTATGTCCACTATTGATGTATGTTTATCTGAAATGTTTGGATCTGGGGGGGGGTGGGGTAGGTGTGGGTGGGTGATATGCCATCTTCTGATGGCTCTTGTTTACTTAACTCTGGTCTGTTTGGACTCCAGGGCATAGATACGTGAGCACACACTCACGCATGAACTGGCGACTGCAGGCATGACCACCCTAACACCAAGCCACATGTGCGTAGGTGTGTGCATATGCCTGCACAGATTGATGCATCAGGAAGTAGGAATTGTCTGGTTTTACGATTTTATAAAACGTTCTGGCAAATATTTTGAAAATAATGTGACTGTATGTGGCATTACTTATAGGCATACATCACAATTTGAGCTGAAATAGTTTCAGGAAGCTCACCTGTGAGTGCATTAACTCTCTAGGATTTTGTCATAGCTGTAGATTTTTAGTAACTTACGGTGACTTGGCCCATATATCCGGATATAGTGCATTTGCAGGGGTTTCTTTATAGCTGTTGAGAGTAGCTGGATATTTATACAAATCGAATGTGTACTGCTTAATAAGCATGCTGGAGAATATTTTGAAAATATTTTGACTGTCTGAGTTCTGCAACATATTTCTACACACCTATATAATGCTTAGACAACGTCCACGAGTGTAAATCTAGGGCCAGAATGCTGACCTTATTATTAAAATATTAATGATTGCTGATTTTATTACTAATAATCAATACTATTATAACTAGGGGTGTTGTATAGGTGGTAGTGGTATCGTGTTTTGAGGAATCTCTGTCTTTGTTCTCCTGATAGAAGAGAGGCAGGATTAAACATACATGGATTGGCATTGCTATATTGTCTTGTTCTAGGCCAGGAAATGTGTGAGTAGTAGTAGTAGTAGTAGTAGTAGTAGTAGTAGTAGTAGTAGTAGTAGTAGTAGTGGTAGTAGTAGTAGTAGTAGTAGTAGCAGTAGCAGTAGCAGTATCAGTAGCAGTAGCAGTAGCAGTAGTAGTCATCGTAGTAGTAGTCATCGTAGTAGTAGTCATCGTACTAGTAGTCATCGTAGTAGTAGTCATCGTAGTAGTAGTCATCGTAGTAGTAGTCATCGTAGTAGTAGTCATCGTAGTAGTAGTCATCGTAGTAGTAGTCATCGTAGTAGTAGTCACCGTAGTAGTAGTCACCGTAGTAGTAGTCATCGTAGTGGTAATCTTCGTAGTAGTAGTCACCGTAGTAGTAGTCACCGTAGAAGTAGTCACCGTAGTAGTAGTCATCGTAGTAGTAGTCATCGTAGTAGTAGTCATCGTAGTAGTAGTCCTAGCAGTAGTAGTCTACAAGCCTAGTTGAACCTATACAAGTTTGCACGTTTCATTAACTTCACAGAGCAAACGTTGATGACAATATATGCATAAGCGGCTGCTCCTATTGGCAGCGAGTTATGATGTCATCAAGATTTGAATTAGGCTCCGCCCATAACACTTTCATGTACCATTACCCTTCCAATGCCTCTTCAGGTAAAAACACCGCATCTGAGGAATTATGAATGTTAATCCATTTAGAGTATACTTACTATCTACTCTGTCCATCTCTCTTCAGGTAGGCCTATGCTTGAATGTGTTATAGGTCTATAGGTTTCTTAGCTTAGGACACCACGGCGCAGCCTACCTCTGAACATGTTAAGCTGTTAAGTCATTTTAGAGAATAGGAGTGAGACACTCTCCTAACCTCTCGTCTAGTAGGCCTGTGCGGAGGTTGTATGCGTTATAAATCACGGGCCACATATCCGGGTGTAGTGCATTTACTGGTTTTGTAACTCTGTGTAGACTACGCTATTTAATAAACAGGCTGGCAAATATTTGAAAATATTTTGGCTGGCTAAATTCCACACCATATTTCAAGAAAACCCATACAACGAGCAGTCAGATCTCATGGGTGTAAATCTAGGGCCCGAGAAAGGGCCATGTTATTATAATATTTATTGTTATTATTATTATTATTATTATGAGCATTAGGGTTTAGTAACAGCATACCTGGAGGTATTTCTTCAAGATCTTGCAGCTTATGTTGAAACCTTTGATAGATAATACCCATGGGCTGGATGTTCAAGATTTACCATTGATATATTGCCTTGTTCTAGAACAGGAACGGCTACAGTTGGGTTCTTAGTGTTAAACATTTAGAGCATACACCCATTGCCTCTACAGCAGTACTATCAGTAGCAGTAGTAGTGGGCCTGGTTGAATGCTCTATAATGCTATAGTGGTCCCAGCACCCAGTCCCATAAGCATTTTCATGGTTCATTAACTACAATGTAACTCAACAGAGCAAACATTGGCGACCATGTAAGTGGCTGCTCATATTAGACATGAGCTATGACGTCAAAAATACTTGAATTACCCCCAGTTCATTACTTCTGCAGGTTAAACATTGGTGGCTGTATAAGCAGCTGCACTAATAAGCAGCATGGGATTATGTGATCCTTCACTTGGCCATGCTCCCTTACCCTCTTCATACCCCCGAAAACTTTCATGTCTCATTAGGGCCATCAACAAACATTACCGAGGGTCAATATTTTAACACTTCGAACAATGGAGACTGTATACGCGGCTGCACTGATTGGTCAAGTGTTATGACTTCACTAATATGTAACCCACGCAGCCACCCTCGCACCCCATCACCTCACAACATCTTTACGGCTCATTAGGCCTGTCAACCATTGGCACATATCAAAGCCTGAGATCAGCAGAATGCAGTAAATGGATGTGCCAAGGGATGGGCGGCTGCTCTCATTGGTCGAGAGAGTTTTGACATCTCATTCGCATATTAGGCCACGCCTACATGCTCATATATGCTCAGCGACCTGGCGATTAAAAAAACGATAAAGAAAGGCTATACCTACCCACCCACCAATATGATGATGTCATACCTTTCTCTACAAATTAGCGCAGCCGCCCATCCCGCTGCCTTTCTACTTTGGATGCTGACCTGAATTTTTAATATTTTTAGCGCTTTGAAAGTCCTCAGTCCTATAAACTAGAAGTATTTCAAATACTCTAAATTACTGTTTATAAACCTATATCCATCACCTCACACACCAACCCACAGATTATGCGGGCTGGCCTTAGGATAAGCTTTGTAAATAGGGTCTGTCATTCTGATGTTTATGGCAGAATTAATTCATCTTATTAAGATTCACTTGTATCAGCTTCAAGTATAATACTGATGACATATATAAGGACCGCTTAGTGCATATATCAATATTATGGGCCCATATGTCACTATGTGAAACAGATAATAATGGACAAGTCGGCGAAATGACGAGCTATGGCAAAGAAAGTCAACTTGTAAACAGTAATGAGAACGACTATCAACGTATGTTAGGGTAGGGCATTTAGACCAGTATAACGACGCATCATTAATTTCGTGTTAACCATTTAACCCTTGAATTTGTTCCAAAAATTTAATTTTCTCATGGAGTGGTACAATATGTTTACTTTACTCGATGACATTATTATCAACAAGTAAATTGTAAATTTCTAGATAAAACACACTTATTGGGTCTCCGCCGGGGTACCCTAATTCACGAGGCTACTTGTTCATCGAACTTGTTGAATCTGCTTTTACTACACTACTGAAACAGCACAATGCACGACAAAAGCGTCGGTTCACAAAAACAGATAATCAGAGATATGAAAAATGGATTAGAATGCATGCCAGTCTACACAGAGTTGGGCTGGCCATTGTGCCAATGTGTCAATGGCACACGGGCCCCTACTGCCCCGAGCCTTCGACGGGCCTCATCGGGAAATGTATATCGCCCTTGCCTGTGGGTGCCTTATATCTACTCTTCCTTGTGCACGCAGCCATAAAGGCAAACATGACTGCATGTACCAGGATGAGATCTCAGAGTATAGCTCATTTTTAGTAAAATATGAGCCAATTATTAGTGCTAACTGTTTTGAATATAATTGTACAGCATACCAATTTTAGTTAAGAAAGTTATTGTTGGAAGGCGTGGGAGACTTGAGCTGGATATTAAAACACTTGTCAGCCTTTCTCTTGACGATGCCTCTGCGACGACGACATCAGAAAGCGCTGGAATAGTGAAACACTGTAATGATGACGTCACAGAGAGTTACTTTGTATGGGGAATCATGCGTGCATGCGTGCGTGAGGGCGTGCATGCGTGCTTGCTTGCGTGCGTGCGGGCGTGCGTGCGGGCGTGCGGGCATGATTACGTGAATGTGGTTGGAAGTGTAGGTGGGGTGGGTGCTAGTGCGTGCAGCTGTGTGACTAAGTAGCTTTTGTTGTGTGTTTGAATGGATAATATACGGTAATGGTGAGAGATTTCTTTATCAATTAGTTTTTCGATGACTTTTGTTAATGTCTATAGGGAGACTGTGTGTATTGGGGAAATCAAATGGATAACTCAGCGAATAATCTCTCTTGTTGCATACACAGTCGGTCGCAAGGCTTGGCTTTTATAAAAAGAATTAGAAAAAAGGAGGGTAATGGTTTTAAAGGTGTGTGATGCAAGAGGGGACCATGTTTGTAATCAGCCATTAGATGTATAATTTTTGGACACCCTCTTTGGTCGCTAGTCTGGGGCTTTTCCAGGCACCACCTATATGGCTGCTGGTTTTGTCTCTGGTGTTTTAAACCAGATTCATAAGGTACAAACCGAGTTCCTAAATAAAAAAGAAAGAAAACCACCCATAATTTGATAGTTTCTTCAACTTTGTCTGAATCTAGGAACCAAGGAATCTCATATGGCTTCTTCATAAAACGTGTAGTTTTCTCAACGCAGGTTCTAGGCGAATGTGGAAAAGGTGGGTTGAAGCTGACTGTCATGGATCCAAGAAGCTGACAAAATGGCGAAACTAGGGAAATCCAGTTGGCGGTCAGTCTACCAGGCTATTTCACGACTGTATGTTGATCCACAAAGCTATTTCATTCTTTTAGGTACACTGTGGGAGCATAGCACGCCTCGTCACATAGTTCTACAACAAAGTGTTTGAGTGATGGTCTTCTTACAAGCTATTTAAGTTTCAATTCATCCCTTGCTGCTACAAAAGAGCTCGCAATCTTCAATTTAGTTACTAAATACCTCCAAACACGTAAATCAGGCTGTTCAGGTGGTGGAGTATGAAAAGAACGTATTGTCAGCTGATCATTCCAAATTTGATGGAATTCTTGAAGAAACAAACACATTTCCTCTTCTAGAGCTTGTGGATGCGAACAGCAATCAGGTTTTTGATATTGTTCTATAAAAACCCTTCCAAAAGCCACTGTTACACGACGCCGGGCCTTTTATGAAGCCGAAGACGAACGTGTCACAAGTGATCCAAAAGAACAGTTTAGATTGAATGTCTTTCTACCCATAGTTTATCCTCTGAATGCAGAAATATCGACTAGATTCAATGAAAGCAACACTGAACTGTGGTCTGACTATCACGGCATAACCAGTGCAATCATGCATAACTGACTGACGCCAGTACCTTCTCCATGTGCCGCCTAGCTCGACTGGTAGATGCTGAGGAACAAGAATTATTAGAGGAGATCAGGCATTTTGTAAAATGCCACATGCATCTTGGAGAGCCAACAAGTTTCACGTTAACAGATGTCAGTGACAGTGACGAAGATCCCGATGACCCACCATTCTGTAAGGGAAACTATTTTCGCTGCATCGCATGTATTCGCATACTACTCGTTGGCTACCGTGTTCCACTGCAGAACTTACAATAAACTGTACCTCCACGCTGGTGTCATGTGAACGGCTGTTTTCGAATATGAAGTATGTTAAGCACCGATTGCAATCTCGGCTTGGACAAGACCCACGAGAGCCACTCCTGTTGTACACATTTGAAGTCTATACTGTGAAATCACTTGATAATGAGTGCGTATATCAAAAACACTCTGTGGTGTCGACGAAAGTAAAAATACTACTCATGTACCGGTAACTTTTGTACTGTCTACCAGTTAACTGTGCATTTATATGGTTTTACTTACTAATATGTTGTAAAATGTTCACTTATGTTATTACAGCAGTTTGGTAATCAGTTACCTATCAGTTATTGACTGCTATTCGTGGTTTGGTAGTCAATGGGGCATGGGCATATTTTCTTATACTTTTTGCATCGCTGGGCTCCCGTCATTTGATGACACGGCCCCTAAAGCATCCCCAGTCCACACCATACTAAATAATTGGTAGACGAATTGCACAAAATGGTCATGGAAGCGTAGAGAAAACAGAAACTAGTAAAAAGTCACTTAAAAAACTAAAATTGTTTAACTGTCTGCCAGCTGACTTTCTGCAGACTACATTTGACATTGGCTTTAACTCTGGATATGCCCAATGTTTTGAAAACAACTTTAACCACCAACAACTTTCAGGCAAAATGTTTTCAAAATATCTGGCATATCCAGAGTTAATCCCCATGGAGAATGTCGTTTTCTGAGATTCAGCAGGTAGACAGTTAACGAAATGTGATATCAATTCATCCACTAAAGGCAAAGTGTATCACATTTGTATTTTCAAAGGTTTGCCACATAATAAAGAGAATAACTCAGGTATTCGAACGTGGTTTCATCTCATCTCGGTGAGCTTAAATGAAAAGGCAAGTAGAGGTGAGGCAGGCTGGTGCCTTTTTCACACCTTTTAAGTAGTTGCTGTGTCAGAGTAACCAACTGTATTTGCTTCATTATCACCTTTTTTCCTTTGACTGCCTTTTGAAAAGGTGTAAACAAAATGCGCCCAGCTCTCTGTCATTCTGATTGGATGTTAGATGTAGAGAGTACCCATAAGCTCCTCCCCCTCATTAAATGGCGTGCCTCCTGTCATCCAATTAGGCGAACATAAGGCTAATTAGCGTTATGATTGACAAGGGATAATGAGGGCAATTAAGAATGATTGACAGGCTACGTCTTTGGACTCGTCTTTTCCTCAGTCTGGCAACTCATCCAATCACGAAGCCCCGCCCCCATCGTTCAATCACGTGACCCCCACATCCAATGAAGCGAGCTTAAGGGTAAGTAGTGCACTACTGAATGGCAAGGGTTAATGAGTGTAATTAAGCACCAATTTCTTGGAGCCATGCCAAATGCTCAAGGGTTAATGTATTGTGTAAGGAATATTGACAGGTTACATATCTGGACTCGTCTTTTCCTGGGAACTTATTCAATTCCGAAGCCCTACTCCATCGCTAAATCACGTGTCTCCTGGCATCGAATGAGGTGTGCTTAAGGGTAATTAGCGTAATGATTGACGGGAGTTAATTGATAGGGTAATGATTATTGACAGGCTACATGTCTGGACATTTCTTTACTCGGGGAACTTAATCATTGGAGATTAATTCTAAATAGTCGAGCTATAGTGTAAGGACAATTGTGGAAGACACCTTGTTGGTCTAACAGCTTGATCATTAAACTTCTGCACCTTGGAACTTTTTAGCCATGACAATGTACAAGGGTCCAACACATTACAATTAACTAGTCGAGCTTTAAAACAACTCTTATCACGTGTAACGATCGCCAGAGTCATACAAAGTTCAGCAAATATATTTGCTATCATGTTAGATTAATAACAACAACCTATTACATTTTTAACGGGCCTCGAGCAGCTGCGCAATATTGGGAAAAGGTTCCAGTCTAAGTTGACTCAGGGTTTGGAAGGGTTATAGGCGATGATTCTTTTAGAAATTGCTATCCAGGGAGTTCACAGATCCATTGATCTCAACACAATCGAGGTGTGGCTGAAGCCTAGCTAGAGATGGGCGAACACACCCACGCCCGCACACATGCCTGCAAGACCGCATGCATGCCCGCTTGCCCGCAACCCCATATGTATGCCCGCACATAAACTTGTCCATACATGGCCGTACGTACGTATGCATAAATATAACAGCTAGTAAATTTGTGCTAAGATTATTTTAAACTGTAACATATTCCACTTATATTTACACTTTTTGCACTCAGATTTGTATATTCGTATTTTGATTATGATATGAAGAGCGTCTGCAGACCGGGCGAGGCTTATCTTTGGGAATTGGCCCATGGAATGACTGGTTAGGTTATCTAGCAAGTCATTTCATGGTTAAAAGCCTGTGGCGGGTCTTCTCTCGGTCTGCAAATGCAATACTATCGAGGTGTAGGTGGAGCTTAGCTTGAACTGGGAGGAGCATAGCTAACAATGGAAAGATCCATTGACGCACTGAGGTCAATTAGATATTTCGCTATAATCACTTAATCGATTGCCAAGTTGCACGAATTGTTTGTTGCACGAATTGTATGTCTTTACTATTTAATAAACATTGTGTAGAATAATTTGTTAGATAACCTAACCAGTCATTCCTGCGTGCGTGCGTGCGTATGGGCAGGTGTGTATGTGCATACGGGCAGGTGTGTGTGCGTGTATACTCATGGTCTTGCAGGAATGCGGGCGCGCATGCAGGCTTGCGGGCGTGCACATGTGCACACAGGGAGAGGAAAGCATGTAATGTTTGGAATAGACCTGAACCGGTCTATTTTAGTTATGCCCCGCCAATCTCTAGCTAAGCTCCACCCACACCTCGATCATGTTGGGATCAATCGATTTCTGGACTCCCGGGCTAGCAATATCCAGAAAACTATAAGTGTAATCTGTTGAATATTTTGAAACTAAGTTGACTGGCTGATGTTACTGCTTATGACAGCAACAACGCTGAGTCAATTTACATTGTCACTGCTAAAAACACTGGGGTTCAGAAGCTTAATGATCAAGCTGTTAGACTAACAGAGGCATCTTCTACAATGTCTTTATGCTATAGCTATTTATAATTAATCTCCCATGATTGAATGAGTTCCCTGAGTAGAAAAAAGATGGCCAGACATGTCGACTGACAATAATCATTATAGCATGCATTAACCCGTGTCAATCATTATGCTAATTACCGTTAAGCTCACCTCATTCGATACCAGGAGACACATGACTTAACGAGGGAACAGGGCTTCGGGATTGAGTACGTTCCCAGGAAAAGACGAGTCCAGACATGCAACAGACCTGTCAATCATCCTTATGCAACGCATTAACCCTTTACCATTTGGCATGGCTCCAAGAAATTGTCTCTTAATTACACTCATGATCTCTCGTCAATCAGCATTGCGCTAATTACCTTAAGCTCGCCTCATTGGATGCAGGGAGGCACATTATTTAATGATGGGGCGGGACTACATGTTTGAATGAGTTCCCAGAGTCAGGAAAAGACAAGTCCAGACATGCAGCCTGCCAATCATCCTTAATTAGCATCATTAACTCTCGTCACGCATCATTGCGGTAATTACCCTTAAGCTCACCTCATTGGAAGACAGGAGACACGTGATCTAATGAGGGGGCGGGGCTTCGCTATTGAACAAGTTTCAATAGTCAGGAAAAGCTGAGGCCAGACATCATCCTTAATTACCCTCATTAACCCTTGTCAATCGTTACACTAATTACCCTTAAGCTCACCTCATCGGATGACAGGAGACACGTGATCTAATGAGGGGGCGGGGCTTCGCTATTGAACAAGTTTCAAGAGTCAGGAAAAGCTGAGGCCAGACAACATCCTTAATTACCCTCATTAACACTTGTCAATCATTACACTAATTACCCTTAAGCTCACCTCATTGGATGACAGGGGACACGTGATCTAATGAGGGGGGGGGGGGGGGTTGGGGGCGGGGACTTATGGGCACCCTCTACATCTAACACCCAATCAGAATGACAGAAACCTGGGCGCATTTTTTCACACCTTTTCAAAAGGCGGTGAGATCGAAGGAAAAATGTGATAATAATGCAAATAAAATGTGTTGCTCTGACAGAGCAGCTTCTTAAAAGGTGTGAAAAAGGCGCCCAGCCCACCCCACCTCTACTAAGGCACACATTTTGCACTGATTTGGAATATGTATGGCTAATAGAGGGATTTCTGAGTATGCTCCTTCAATTTCCGGCTATACTCAACACCAGTTTGCACTGAGAGACCACCAGCAATGTAGGATTCCAATGCATCTATCAATCGTATGACATCATAATCAATTACGTTATGTTTAGACTGAGTCATCATCAAATGCGTCATGAATGGCGTAGATAAGTTCATCATGAACGGCTATTAGGTGACAGACTAAGCGGTATTGTGTGAATTGTATGTCTTTACTATTTAATAACCTTTAACGATAAACATTCTAATTTCAAACATTCTAATTTCACTGGGCGCTGTTGCTGACATAGGAAAACCATAAGGTTCGTCACAAATTGTGCAAACTGCATGTCTTTAATAAAACTACACTAATAATAATCCCTATGTTGAATATTTCGAAGGTTATTTGACTAGGAGATATCGTTACCCTTAGCATCAACAACCCCCAGTCAAATTAGTTTCAGAGTATGCAACAATTTACCTGCACAGTCACATCGAAAGTTATGTTCTGGGAGTTCAGGCTTTAAAGATTCAAATAGACCTTTCCACTCTATCCATCCAGCATATGACATCATAATTAACTACGTGACGTGCAGAATGACATCATAATCGATGACGTCATGAATGACGTAAATAAGTACGTCACGAACGCATAATTGAAGACGGACTATGCGTTGTCGTACGAATTGTATGCATTTACTATTTAATACATATTTTGTTGAATATTTTGAAACAAATTTAAGAAGGCGCTGTTGCTGCCATGGGCACAACATCACCTGGGCAATTAGTTTCAAAATAGTCAAAAGCTTATCTGTATAGTTGTCTGGAAATTGATAGTCAGGGAGTTCAGGGATCGATCGATCCCAACACGAGTGTGGTGTGGGTGGAGCTTAGCTAGCGGTGGGCGGGGCTTAGCAAAAACTGGAAAGCTCCCTTGATTCCAACATGTGGTAAGAAGTGAACGAGGTTTTGGTAGAAATAGGCGTGGCTTAGCTAGAAATAGGCGTGGTTTAGCTAGAAATAGGCGTGGCTTAGCTAGAAATATGCGTGGCTTAGCTAGAAATAGGCATGGTTTAGCTAGAAATAGGCATGGCTTAGCTAGAAATAGGCGTGGCTTAGCTAGAAATAGGTGTGGCTTAGTGAAAAATAGGCGTGACTTAGCTAGAAATAGGTGTACATTAGCTAGAAATAGGCGTGCCTTGGCTAGAAATAGGCACGGCTTAGCTAGAAATAAGCGTCAGTTAGATAGCAGTACGCGTGGCTTATCTAGCAATAGGCGTTGCTTAGCTAGAAATTGGCGTGGTTTAGTTAGAAATAGGTGTGGTTTAGCTCGAAATAGGCGTGACTTAGCTAGAAATATACGCGCCCTGAATGGATTCTTCAATTCTATTTGCTCGAAGATAATTATATATTTTCACATACAAACTGCTGGAACATGCTGGAACTCCAGGGATTAGACAAACATTGAAGTACATAAACATGACATGTAGCGCATGATATGATGTATAATTATGAAGCTACGGTACAAGTTGTACAAAGCATAATTCTGAATGAAAATGTACACTAATAAATTGTGTGTAACCTGACTGATATATGAATTGATTTAGCTGTAATGGATAGATCCGATGTCTCACTCAGTTATATGACATCATAATCAATTAGGACACATGTAAGCTGGTTTCATAATCAAAACCGAGTCAGTCATTCCAGAGGTACATTTTCAAAAATACTTTTCTCATGGTCTGCAAATGGACATTTTCTATGAGAGAATTTAAATTTTCTTGAACACGTTCTCGGGTTAAACTGTTAAACAGTTTCTCTCTACGTCTCATTTCATGTTTTATTTTGCTCGATATTCAAGGTTTGTTGTTGGGAGTTATAGTTACACTTGTATTCGGTATGCTATCCATTAGCTCTGTGATTAAAATAGTATTTGTGATGGTTTCACACAAAACATTAACATCGTTATAATTGCATATGTTTCCCCAACACGCAACTGCTAGATTTTTGCGAAATCCGGTCCAGTGCGCTCGGTTATAGTCCCACATGGGATTTTTATTCGGGGTGTGGCTCTAACGTCGTCTGTATTGTCCGCCATGAGCTGAGAGAGGGCTAACTTTGAAGACGATGTGTTCCTGGTCGTGAGGAATGTAACTGCTTGCAGCTGTTGGGAAAACAAAAACAGTTCATGACTTTTACGTTCAATCATAATGGATAGATCCTATCTGTTGCCCAAGTATATGACCTCACAATCAATTACGTCACATTATGTCGCAATCCTAATTGACAGAGAAATCTCTGCCATGATACTGGAGAAGTCCGTCAAGCGTACGAATTGTATGCCATTCATAGATTTACTATTTAATAAACATTATCTTAAATATGTTGAAACTAATTTACTTAGGCGCAGTTGGATAGAAATAGAATACCCTGTCAAATTAGTTTCGAAATATGCAACAGCCTATCTGTATAATTAGTTACCTTACAGTGTGGATTCTGTGATTTTAGATTTCAAAGTATATAAATCGATTCAAAACGTGGGCGGAGCTTAAGCAGAAATGGGCGGAGCATTGCTAGAAGTGGTCCACTCCATTAGACAGGAACAACACATTTACGAATCAATGTTGAGACGATCATAATGACGAGATCCGATCTGTAACCCTATTATCTGACGTGATGATTACATTACATAAATTCTTATAACTGACGTCACACTCAAATAACACATGGGCGACATGAACCCATAATAATCTCTAAGAGGAATCCAGTTCATCAATTAATCATAGCACGCCATAAACAACTACGTCACATATAGACTGATGTTATAATCAATTACGTCACATATAGACTGACGTTATAATCAATTACGTCACATATAGACTGACGTTATAATCAATTATGTCAGATATAGACTGACGTTATAATCAATTACGTCACATATAGACTGACGTTATAATCAATTACGTCGCATATAGACTGACGTTATAATCAATTACGTCACATATAGACTGACGTTATAATAAATTACGTCGTGAAAGGAGTACTATACACCGCTTAATAGACCATGAAGTTGTACGAATTGTATGTCTTCAACATTCAATACAGATTCTGTTGAATGTTTTGAAACTAATTTGAGTGGGCACTGTTGCTGCTATAGGCACAATTTCAAAATATTCAACAGCATACCTGTACAGTTGTCTGGAAATTGAGATTCACTGTGTGCATGGATCGATCGATTCCAACTCGGGAACAGCGTGGGTGGAGCTTAGCTAGAGATGGGCGGGGCATAGCTAAAGCTGGATTCATCCGTTGTCTGACTGTAACCATCTGGAGTGTATGTCTTTGATGAATGAGCAATTAAATACACATTCTGTTGTCTATTTTGACACTAATTTGACTGGGAGCTGTTGTACCAAAAATTCTTAGTTAAATGTGGTTTTTAAAATAACAGCTTACCTGTATAATTACCTTGAAATTAAGTGTCTGGGAATCCCTGGTTCAAAGTGTTAAAATGGGCCATACCAGTCGTAGCTATGCCCCGCCCATCTCTATCTAAGCTCCACCCACACCTTGTCCGTGTTGGAATCGATCGATCTCTAAACTCCCTGTCTATCAATTCCCAGAAAACTATACAGGTAAGCTGTTACATATTTTGAAACTAATTTGAATGGGCGCTGTGACGGCAGCAACAGCGTGCAGTCAAATTAGTTTCAAAATATTAAACATAATATTTATTAAATGGTAAAGACATACAATTGGTACAACATATTGGACTATTAAGTGTTAAGGACGGACCATATCGAGTCATTCGTGGTGTCATGCTTATGACGTCATCCTGTACGTCACGTAGTTGATCATTACGTTATATGACGTCATATGACGGTATATGATGGATGGATAAATTTGGAAAGGTCCATTAGTCAAATGTGCATACGAGGTGGGTGGAGCTTAGCTAGGTATGGGCGGGGCATAGATAGACACGGGTCACTCAGATGCTTACTGTGGCTTGAAATAATGTTCAAGTTTAATCCTTTTATTAGTTAAATTTGTTCGAGAAAATTTAAATATTCACGTATTAAATGAGATTATGTTCTCAAGTTTACTACTGGAATGACTGGCTCGGTCATCAAGCCAGTCAATCTAGTGGTAAATTTGCAAAAAATAGTCTTCTCTTGGCGTACACTGTAACGAGCGTTGTAAAGACCGATTAAATATACAAACATGGCATTGCAATCAAATGATGAATAAAGGATACATGGAGTGTAAATAGATTGTACGAATTACCTACTCGCTTCTTCATTTAACTTTGCACGTGACCGCTGACCTCGTGACCTTTCTTTGACATTTTTGTAGATGATATCATATTATTTCAGTTTTCATATTCAGGAATCACTCTCGTCATTATAGCATGATCATATGCATACGCATTCATCGTGATAAAATATGTTGTAATAATGGATGGATGTAAACGAGTGGGAGAAAAGGATGGCATGTGTGCGTGCGCATGTGTGTGACGTAGGATATAATACGTTTGTCCAGATGGTGTGGGGAACTGATAGAAACCATTTATCTTCTGTGTCATTGGAAACGCTAGGCACGCTTGCTCACTCATTTAATCACAATTTGTAAGTTACAAACTCACCAACTGTTATCTCTGCAACCGGGTTCAGGATGGCCCAGTAATGAGTACTTCCGGTGGGTGTAAAGCCATTGATGGTCACAATAAATTCGCCGAAGCCAAGGAAAGGGTTTGATACACTGGCAAAGCTGAAAAGAAGAATCACCTATAAATTATGACATGGAAAGCTGTGGATTTGATAGGAGTAGTTCAAGGCATATAACTATTTCAGTAAATCAGGCTCAATGGCTAATTCACCTTTCCAGAGTACCTACCCATCATATGACGTCATAATGAACTGCGTGATGTGTACAATGACATCATAATGAATTACGTCATGAATGACGTCGATAAGTACATCACGAACGCATATTTGAAGACGGTCTATGCTTTGTTGTACAAATTGTTTGCTTTTACTATTTAATAAATATTCTGTTGAATATTTTGAAACTAATTTGACTTGGCGCTGTTGCTGCCATAGGCAGCAACAGCACCCAGTCAAAGTAGTTACAAAATATTCAACAGCTTCCCTGTATAGTTTTCTGGAAATTGATAGCTAGGGCATTTGGGGATCGATCAATTCCAACACGGCGAGGTGTGGGTGGAGCTTAGCTAGTGATGGGCGGGGCATAGCTGAAAATGGAAAGGTCCATTCCGATCTGTCAAGTATATGATGTCATAATCAATTACGTCACATGTAAGCTGACGTCGCAATCCAAATGCGTTAAGTGTACGAATTGTACGTGTTTAGTATTTAATAAGCTAAACATTATGTTGAATATTTTGAAACTAATTTGACCGGGCGCTGTAGGCAGCAACAGCTCCCAGTCAAATTAGTTTCAAAATACTCAACAGGTTACCTTGAAAATGGCTTCTGATAAATCAGAGCTCAGAGAATATAAATCAATTCCAACACATATACAACGTAGGTGGGCATGGCTGTAAGTGGGTGGGGCATAGCTAGAAATGGGTCCCTCAATGAAAGCATAGAATGTTTTCTTAGTTGATCCATCACTACTCACCCGTCAGATGTGTGCGTGCGTGCGTGCGTGCGTGCGTGCGTGCGTGCGTGCGTGCGTGCGTGCGTGCGTGCGTGCGTGCGTGCGTGCGTGCGTGCGTGCGTGCGTGCGTGCGTGCGTGCGTGCGTGCGTGCGTGCGTGCGTGCGTGCGTGCGTGCGTGCGTGCCTGCCTGCCTGCCTGCCTGCCTGCCTGCCTGCGTGCGTGCGTGCGTGCGTGCGTGCGTGCGTGCGTTCGTGCGTGCGTGCGTGCGTGCGTGCGTGCGTGCGTGCGTGCGTGCGTGCGTGCGTGCGTGCGTGCGAGTGAGGTAGAGTGAGGTCGAGTGCGAGTGCGAGTGCATGTGCGTGTGGTGGTGCGTGTGCGCGTGTGTGTGAGTACGTGCGTGTGTTTGTGTGTGCGCGTGTGTGCGTGCGTGCGTGGATGGGCGCGCATGCGTGCGTGTGGGGTGGGTGGGTGTGTGGGTGTGTGGGTGTGTGGGTGTGTGGGTGTATGTGCACGCGCGCGCATGTGTTTGTAGAGGTTGTGGGAATGGCTGATGGACACTATGTGTTTGTAGACGTGGTGGGAATGGCTGATGGACACTATGTGTTTGTAGAGGTGGTGGGAATGGCGGATGGACACTCTGTGTTTGTAGAGATTCCCCCATGCTACCTAGGCACCAGAGGTATGCCTATCGGAGACAGGAATTTTTACTACAACAAAAAGGTGATTCCTGTTATAATATGTCTTAAAGTAATGAGACTTCACCTGAAAGCAGGGCTTGAAGCCTGCTGCTCGAGTAGGCGCGTGGCGTAGATGAGGGGAATTTGAGGCACGACGATGTCATACACCTTATTCGCGATACTAGGTGCCTGGACGGTTATTCTGAGCCGGATCAAGCGGAATGGAATAACTAGAAAACAATATATAACTAGAGTATGTGGGATAAATTACGGGTGAGCGAAGTTATTGTTATGAAGTATGACATATATAGTTGAAGACCTCGCAAATGCCACATGTTATAGAGAGATGGCGTAATAGAGAATTTATAAAATTCCCTTTCAGACGCACCCTTTGCCCATATCCCGTTATTAGTTACACATGTGATTTACTGGGTACTGTTAGGTACACTTGTGTTTTACTGGGTACGATCAGTTACACCTGTGTTTTACAGGGTACTAGTTGTCCCACCTGTCTTTTCCTAGGTACTGTTAGTTACACCTGTGTTTTACTGGGTACTGTTAGTTACACTTGTGTTTTCCTAGGTACTGTTAGTTACACCTGGCGTTTACTGTGTACTGTTAGTTACACATGTGTTTTACTGTGTACTGTTAGCTACACATGTGTTTTAATGGGTACTGTTAGTTACACCTGTGTTTTACTGGGTACTGTTAGTCACACCTGTGTTTTAATGTGACTGTTAGTTACACATGTGTTTTACTGTGTGTTGTTAGCTACACCCGGTATTATTAGTTACACCTGTGTTTTACTGGGTACTATTGGATACACCTGTGTTTTACTGGGTACTGTTAGTTACACCTGTGTTTTACTGGGTATTGTTAGTCAGACCTGTGTTTTACTGTGTACTATTAGGTGCACCTGTGTTTTGCTGGGTACTAGTAGTTACACCTGTGTTTTACTGGGTACTGTTAGTTATACCTGTGTTTTATGGGGTACTGATAGTCATACCTGTGTTTTACTGTGTATTGTTAGCTACACCTGTGTTTTACTTGGTACTATTAGTTACACCTGTGTTTCACTGTGTATTGTTGGCTACACCCGATACTATTAGTTACACCAGTGTTTTACAGGGTACTGTTAGTTACACCTGTGTTTTACGGGGTACTGTTATGTGCACCTGTGTTTTACTGTGTGTTGTTGCTGCACCTTTGTAGCATAAATGATTTTGTATGTCTCACTTAGACAGAATCTATGTGTGCATACTGGTCATTTGTGTCCATCAAACCTTCTGTGTGTGCGTGTGCGTGTGCGTCTGTGTGTCTATGCATGCATATGTGCGTATGTGTGTGTATGCGAGGGATCTGTTATTAGATACAAAAATGACGGAACTGATTTATGAAGCCTAAGTATTCAAAAACGCCGACCCAGGTATTTACATAGTTACCTATGCATACCTGCCAGTCTGACGTAGGTTTGCAGACTGGCAGGTATGCATAGGTAACTATGTAAATACCTGGGTCGGCGTTTTTAAATAATTAGTTACACCTGTGTTTCACTGTGTAATATTAGTTACACCTGTGTTTTACTAGTTACACCGTTGTTTTACTGGGTACTGTTAGTTACACCTGTGTTTTACTGTGTACTGTTAGGTACACCTGTGTTTTATGGGGTAATATTAGTTACGCCTGTATTTTACTGTGTATTGTTAGCTACATCTGTGTTTTACTGGGTACTCTTAGCTACATCTGTGTTTTACTGTGGAATATTGGTTACACCTGTGTTTTACGGGGTACTGTTAATTACACCAGTGTTTTACTGGGTACTATTAGTTACACCTGTGTTTTACTGGGTAATATTAGTTACAGCTATGTTTTACTAGGTACTGTTAGTTACACCTGTGTTTTACTGGGAATATTAGTTACACCTGTGTTTTACTCTGTACTGTTAGTTACACCTGTGTTTTACTGGGTAATATTAGTTACACCTGTGTTTTACTGGGTAATATTAGTTACAGCTATGTTTTACTAGGTACTGTTAGTTACACCTGTGTTTTACTGTGGAATATTAGTTGCACCTGTCTTTTACTGTGTACTGTTAGTTACACCTGTGTTTTACTGGGTAATATTAGTTACACCTGTGTTTTACTGGGTAATATTAGTTACAGCTATGTTTTACTAGGTACTGTTAGTTACACCTGTGTTTTACTGTGGAATATTAGTTACACCTGTGTTTTACTGTGTACTGTTAGTTACACCTGTGTTTTACTGGGTAATATTAGTTACACCTGTGTTTTACTGGGTACTGTTAGTTACACCCGTGTTTTAATGTGGAATATTAGTTACACCTGTGTTTACGGGGTACTGTTAGTTACACCAGTGTTTTACTGGGTACTGTTAGTTACATCTGTGTTTTGCTGGGTAAGGTTAGTTACACCTGTGTTTTACTGTGGAATATTAGTTACACCTGTGTTTTACGGGGTAATGTTAGTTACAACTGTGTTTCACTGGGTACTGTTAGTTACACATGTGTTTTACGGGGTACTGTTAGTTACAGCTGTGTTTTACTGTGTATCGTTAGCTAGACCTGTGTTTTACTGGGTACTGTTAGTTACACCTGTGTTTTACTGGGTACTGTTAGTTACACATGTGTTTTACTGTGTACAGTTAGTTACACATGTGTTTTACTGTGTACAGTTAGTTACACCTGTGTTTTACTGTGTATTTTTAGTTACACCTGTGTTTTACTGGGTACTGTTAGTTACACCTGTGTTTAACTGTGTAATATTAGTTACACGTGTGTTTTACTGGGTACTATTAGTTACACCTGTGTTTTACTAGCTACTGTTAGTTACAGCTGTATTTTACTGTATATTGTTAGTTACACCTATGTTTTACTGGGTAATATTAGTTACACCTGTGTTTTACTGGGTACTATTAGTTACACCTGCGATTTACTGGGTGCTATTAATTACACCTGTGTTGTACTGGGTACTGTTAGGTACACCTGTGTTTTACTGGGTACTGTTGGTTACACCTGCGTTTTACTGCGTACTGTTAGTTACACCTGTGTTTTACTGAGTACTGTTAGTTACAGCTGTGTTTTACTGGATAATATTAGTCGCACATGTGGTTTACTGGGTACTGCTAGTTATACCTGTGTTTTACGGGGTACTGATAGTCATACCTGTGTTTTACTGTGTATTGTTAGCTACACCTGTGTTTTACTTGGTACTATTAGTTACACCTGTGTTTCACTGTGTATTGTTGGCTACACCCGATACTATTAGTTACACCAGTGTTTTACAGGGTACTGTTAGTTACACCTGTGTTTTACGGGGTACTGTTATGTGCACCTGTGTTTTACTGTGTGTTGTTGCTGCACCTTTGTAGCATAAATGATTTTGTATGTCTCACTTAGACAGAATCTATGTGTGCATACTGGTCATTTGTGTCCATCAAACCTTCTGTGTGTGTGTGTGTGTGTGTGCGTATATATATATATATATATATATATATATATATATATATATATATATATATATATATATATATATATATATTTATATATATATATATATATATATATATGTGTGTGTGTTTGTGTATGTGCGTGCGTGTGCGTCTGTGTGTCTATGCATGCATATGTGCGTATGTGTGTGTATGCGAGGGATCTGTTATTAGATACAAAAATGACGGAATTGATTTATGAAGCCTAAGTATTCAAAAACGCCGACCCAGGTATTTACATAGTTACCTATGCATACCTGCCAGTCTGACGTAAGTTTGCAGACTGGCAGGTATGCATAGGTAACTATGTAAATACCTGGGTCGGCGTTTTTAAATAATTAGTTACACCTGTGTTTCACTGTGTAATATTAGTTACACCTGTGTTTTACTAGTTACACCGTTGTTTTACTGGGTACTGTTAGTTACACCTGTGTTTTACTGTGTACTGTTAGGTACACCTGTGTTTTATGGGGTAATATTAGTTACGCCTGTATTTTACTGTGTATTGTTAGCTACATCTGTGTTTTACTGGGTACTCTTAGCTACATCTGTGTTTTACTGTGGAATATTGGTTACACCTGTGTTTTACGGGGTACTGTTAATTACACCAGTGTTTTACTGGGTACTATTAGTTACACCTGTGTTTTACTGGGTAATATTAGTTACAGCTATGTTTTACTAGGTACTGTTAGTTACACCTGTGTTTTACTGGGAATATTAGTTACACCTGTGTTTTACTCTGTACTGTTAGTTACACCTGTGTTTTACTGGGTAATATTAGTTACACCTGTGTTTTACTGGGTAATATTAGTTACAGCTATGTTTTACTAGGTACTGTTAGTTACACCTGTGTTTTACTGTAGAATATTAGTTGCACCTGTCTTTTACTGTGTACTGTTAGTTACACCTGTGTTTTACTGGGTAATATTAGTTACACATGTGTTTTACTGGGTAATATTAGTTACAGCTATGTTTTACTAGGTACTGTTAGTTACACCTGTGTTTTACTGTGGAATATTAGTTACACCTGTGTTTTACTGTGTACTGTTAGTTACACCTGTGTTTTACTGGGTAATATTAGTTACACCTGTGTTTTACTGGGTACTGTTAGTTACACCCGTGTTTTAATGTGGAATATTAGTTACACCTGTGTTTACGGGGTACTGTTAGTTACACCAGTGTTTTACTGGGTACTGTTAGTTACATCTGTGTTTTGCTGGGTAAGGTTAGTTACACCTGTGTTTTACTGTGGAATATTAGTTACACCTGTGTTTTACGGGGTAATGTTAGTTACAACTGTGTTTCACTGGGTACTGTTAGTTACACATGTGTTTTACGGGGTACTGTTAGTTACAGCTGTGTTTTACTGTGTATCGTTAGCTAGACCTGTGTTTTACTGGGTACTGTTAGTTACACATGTGTTTTACTGGGTACTGTTAGTTACACATGTGTTTTACTGTGTACAGTTAGTTACACATGTGTTTTACTGTGTACAGTTAGTTACACCTGTGTTTTACTGTGTATTTTTAGTTACACCTGTGTTTTACTGGGTACTGTTAGTTACACCTGTGTTTAACTGTGTAATATTAGTTACACGTGTGTTTTACTGGGTACTATTAGTTACACCTGTGTTTTACTAGCTACTGTTAGTTACAGCTGTATTTTACTGTATATTGTTAGTTACACCTATGTTTTACTGGGTAATATTAGTTACACCTGTGTTTTACTGGGTACTATTAGTTACACCTGCGATTTACTGGGTGCTATTAATTACACCTGTGTTGTACTGGGTACTGTTAGGTACACCTGTGTTTTACTGGGTACTGTTGGTTACACCTGCGTTTTACTGCGTACTGTTAGTTACACCTGTGTTTTACTGAGTACTGTTAGTTACAGCTGTGTTTTACTGGATAATATTAGTCGCACATGTGGTTTACTGGGTACTGTTGGTTACACCAACGTTTTACTGCGTACTGTTAGTTACACCTGTGTTGTACTCGGTACTATGTTTTACTGTGTTCTATTAGTTAGACCTGTGTTTTACGGTGTACTGTTAGCTACACCTGTGTTTTACTCTGTATTGTTAGCTACGCATGTGTTTTACTGGCTACTGTTAGTTAGACTTGGTTTTACTGGGAACTATTAGTTACACCTGTGTTTTACAGGGTACTGTTAGATAAACCTGTGTTTTACTCGGTACTGTTAGTTACACCTGTGTTTTACTGGGTAATATTAGTTACACCTGTGTTTTACTGGGTAATCTTAGCTACACCTGTGTTTTACTGTGTACTATTAGTTAGACCTGTGATGTACTGTGTACTGTTAGTTACAACTGTGTTTTACTGTGTATTGTTAGCTACACCTGTGTTTTACGGGGTTCTGTTAGTTACACCAGTGTTTTACTGGGTACTGTTAGTTACATCTGTGTTTTGCTGGGTAAGGTTAGTTACACCTGTGTTTTACTGGGTACTGTTAGTTACGCATGTGTTTTACGGGGTACTGTTAGATAAACCTGTGTTTTACTAGGTAATATTAGTTACACCTGTGTTTTACTGGGTAATATTAGTTACACCTGTGTTTTACTGGGTACTCTTAGCTACACCTGTGTTTTACTGGGTACTGTTAGTTAGACTTGGTTTTACTGCGTACTATTAGTTACACCTGTGTTTTACAGGGTACTGTTAGATAAACCTGTGTTTTACTCGGTACTGTTAGTTACACCATTGTTTTACCGGGTACTGTTAGTTACACCTGTGTTTTACGGGGTAATGTTAGTTACAACCGTGTTTCACTGGGTACTGTTAGTTACGCATGAGTTTTACGGGGTACTGTTAGTTACACCAGTGTTTTACTGGGTACTGTTAGTTACATCTGTGTTTTGCTGGGTAAGGTGAGTTACACCTGTGTTTTACTGTGGAATATTAGTTACACCTGTGTTTTACGGGGTAATGTTAGTTACAACTGTGTTTCACTGGGTACTGTTAGTTACACATGTGTTTTACTGTGTATTGTTAGCTAGACGTGTGTTTCACTGGGTACTGTTAGTTACACCTGTGTTTTACTGGGTACTGTTAGTTACACATGTGTCTTACTGTGTACAGTTAGTTACACATGTGTTTTACTGTGTACAGTTAGTTACACCTGTGTTTTACTGTGTATTGTTAGTTACACCTGTGTTTTACTGGGTACTGTTAGTTACACCTGTGTTTAACTGTGTAATATTAGTTACACATGTGTTTTACTGGGTACTATTAGTTACACCTGTGTTTTACTAGCTACTGTTAGTTACAGCTGTATTTTACTGTATATTGTTAGTTACACCTGTGTTTTACTGGGTAATATTAGTTACACCTGTGTTTTACTGGGTACTATTAGTTACACCTGCGATTTACTGGGTGCTATTAATTACACCTGTGTTGTACTGGGTACTGTTAGGTACACCTGTGTTTTACTGGGTACTGTTGGTTACACCTGCGTTTTACTGCGTACTGTTAGTTACACCTGTGTTTTACTGAGTACTGTTAGTTACAGCTGTGGTTTACTGGATAATATTAGTCGCACATGTGGTTTAACTGGGTACTATTAGTTACACCTGCGATTTACTGGGTGCTAGTAATTACACCTGTGTTGTACTGGGTACTGTTCGGTACACCTGTGTTTTACTGCGTACTGTTAGTTACACCAACGTTTTACTGCGTACTGTTAGTTACACCTGTGTTGTACTCGGTACTATGTTTTACTGTGTACTATTAGTTAGACCTGTGTTTTACGGTATACTGTTAGCTACAGCTGTGTTTTACTCTGTATTGTTAGCTACGCATGTGTTTTACTGGGTACTGTTAGTTAGACTTGGTTTTACTGGGAACTATTAGTTACACCTGTGTTTTACCGGGTACTGTTAGATAAACCTGTGTTTTACTCGGTACTGTTGGTTACACCAGCGTTTTACTGCGTACTGTTAGTTACACCTGTGATTTACGGGGTACTATTAATTACACCTGTGCCTTACTGTGTACTGTTAGGTACAATTGTCTTTTACGGGGTACTGTTAGTTAGACCTGTGTTTTACTGTGTACTGTTAGTTACACCTGTGTTTTACTGGGTTATATTAGTTACACCTGTGTTTTACTGGGTAATATTAGTTTCACCTGTGTTTTACTGGGTACTCTTAGCTACACCTGTGTTTTACTGTGTGCTATTAGTTAGACCTGTGTTTTACTCTGTATTGTTAGCTACACCTGTGGTTTACTGGGTACTGTTGGTTACACCAACGTTTTACTGCGTACTGTTAGTTACACCTGTGTTGTACTCGGTACTATGTTTTACTGTGTACTATTAGTTAGACCTGTGTTTTACGGTGTACTGTTAGCTACACCTGTGTTTTACTCTGTATTGTTAGCTAAGCATGTGTTTTACTGGGTACTGTTAGTTAGACTTGGTTTTACTGGGAACTATTAGTTACACCTGTGTTTTACAGGGTACTGTTAGATAAACCTGTGTTTTACTCGGTACTGTTAGTTACACCTGGGTTTTACTGGGTACTGTTAGTTAGACCTGTGTTTTACTGTGTATTGTTAGCTACACCTGTGTTGTACTTGGTAATATTAGTTACACCTGTGTTTCACTGTGTATTGTTAGCTACATCCGATAATATTAGTTACACCAGTGTTTTACCGGGTACTGTTAGTTACACCTGTGTTTTACGGGGTACTGTTAGTTACACCTGTGTTTTACTCTGTGTTGTTAGCTGCACCTTTGTTTTACTGGGTACTGTTAGTTACATCTGTGTTTTACTGGGTGCTATTAATTACAGTTTTGTTTTACTGGGTACTGTTAGGTACACGTTTGTTTTACTGGGTACTGTTGGTTACACCAGCGTTTTACTACGTACTGTTAGTTACACCTGTGATTTACGGGGTACTATTAATTACACCTGTGCCTTACTGTGTACTGTTAGGTACAATTGTCTTTTACGGGGTACTATTAGTTACACCTGTGTTTTACAGGGTACTGTTAGATATACCTGTGTTTTACTGGGTAAAATTAGTTACACCTGTGTTTTACTGGGTAATATTAGTTACACCTGTGTTTTACTGGGTAATCTTAGCTACACCTGTGTTTTACTGTGTACTATTAGTTAGACCTGTGATGTACTGTGTACTGTTAGTTACAACTGTGTTTTACTGTGTATTGTTAGCTACACCTGTGTTTTACGGGGTTCTGTTAGTTACACCAGTGTTTTACTGGGTACTGTTAGTTACATCTGTGTTTTGCTGGGTAAGGTTAGTTACACCTGTGTTTTACTGGGTACTGTTAGTTACGCATGTGTTTTACGGGGTACTGTTAGATAAACCTGTGTTTTACTGGGTAATATTAGTTACACCTGTGTTTTACTGGGTAATATTAGTTACACCTGTGTTTTACTGGGTACTCTTAGCTACACCTGTGTTTTACTGGGTACTGTTAGTTAGACTTGGTTTTACTGCGTACTATTAGTTACACCTGTGTTTTACAGGGTACTGTTAGATAAACCTGTGTTTTACTCGGTACTGTTAGTTACACCAGTGTTTTACCGGGTACTGTTAGTTACACCTGTGTTTTACGGGGTAATGTTAGTTACAACCGTGTTTCACTAGGTACTGTTAGTTACGCATGTGTTTTACGTGGTACTGTTAGTTACAACTGTGTTTTACTGTTTATTGTTAGCTACACCTGTGTTTTACGGGGTTCTGTTAGTTACACCAGTGTTTTACTGGGTACTGTTAGTTACATCTGTGTTTTGCTGGGTCAGGTTAGTTACACCTGTGTTTTACTGTGGAATATTAGTTACACCTGTGTTTTACGGGGTAATGTTAGTTACAACTGTGTTTCACTGGGTACTGTTAGTTACACATGTGTTTTACTGTGTATTGTTAGCTAGACGTGTGTTTCACTGGGTACTGTTAGTTACACCTGTGTTTTAGTGGGTACTGTTAGTTACACATGTGTTTTACTGTGTACAGTTAGTTACACATGTGTTTTACTGTGTACAGTTAGTTACACCTGTGTTTTACTGTGTATTGTTAGTTACACCTGTGTTTTACTGGGTACTGTTAGTTACACCTGTGTTTAACTGTGTAATATTAGTTACACATGTGTTTTACTGGGTACTATTAGTTACACCTGTGTTTTACTAGCTACTGTTAGTTACAGCTGTATTTTACTGTATATTGTTAGTTACACCTGTGTTTTACTGGGTAATATTAGTTACACCTGTGTTTTACTGGGTACTATTAGTTACACCTGCGATTTACTGGGTGCTATTAATTACACCTGTGTTGCACTGGGTACTGTTAGGTACACCTGTGTTTTACTGGGTACTGTTGGTTACACCTGCGTTTTACTGCGTACTGTTAGTTACACCTGTGTTGTACTCGGTACTATGTTTTACTGTGTACTATTAGTTAGACCTGTGTTTTACGGTGTACTGTTAGCTACAGCTGTGTTTTACTCTGTATTGTTAGCTACGCATGTGTTTTACTGGGTGCTGTTAGTTAGACTTGGTTTTACTGGGAACTATTAGTTACACCTGTGTTTTACAGGGTACTGTTAGATAAACCTGTGTTTTACTCGGTACTGTTGGTTACACCAGCGTTTTACTGCGTACTGTTAGTTACACCTGTGATTTACGGGGTACTATTAATTACACCTGTGCCTTACTGTGTACTGTTAGGTACAATTGTCTTTTACGGGGTACTGTTAGTTAGACCTGTGTTTTACTGTGTACTGTTAGTTACACCTGTGTTTTACTGGGTTATATTAGTTACACCTGTGTTTTACTGGGTAATATTAGTTACACTTGTGTTTTACTGGGTACTCTTAGCTACACCTGTGTTTTACTGTGTACTATTAGTTAGACCTGTGTTTTACTCTGTATTGTTAGCTACACCTGTGTTTTACTGGGTACTCTTAGCTACACCTGTGTTTTACTGTGTACTGTTAGCTACACCTGTGTTTTACTCTGTATTGTTAGCTACGCATGCGTTTTCCTGGGTACTGTTAGTTAGACTTGGTTTTACTGGGTACTATTAGTTACACCTGTGTTTTACAGGGTACTGTTAGATAAACCTGTGTTTTACTGGGTAATATTAGTTACACCTGTGTTTTACTGGGTACTGTTAGCTACACCTGTGTTTTACTGTGTACTGTTAGCTACACCTGTGTCTTACTCTGTATTGTTAGCTACGCATGTGTTTTACTGGGTACTGTTAGTTAGACTTGGTTTTACTGCGTACTATTAATTACACCTGTGTTTTACAGGGTACTATTAGATAAACCTGTGTTTTACTCGGTACTGTTAGTTACACCTGGGTTTTACTGGGTACTGTTAGTTAGACCTGTGTTTTACTGTGTATTGTTAGCTACACCTGTGTTGTACTTGGTAATATTAGTTACACCTGTGTTTTACCGGGT
The DNA here is from genome assembly GCA_034401795.1 of Chaetoderma sp. LZ-2023a. Lineage (NCBI taxonomy): Eukaryota > Metazoa > Mollusca > Caudofoveata > Chaetodermatida > Chaetodermatidae > Chaetoderma > Chaetoderma sp. LZ-2023a. The sequence continues at coordinate 187,559,440 of CM067359.1, forward strand.
ACTGTTAGTTACACCTGTGTGTTACGGGGTACTTTTAGTTACACCTGTGTTTTATTCTGTGTTGTTAGCTGCACCTTTGTTTTACTGGGTACTTTTAGTTACATCTGTGTTTTACTGGGTGCTATTAATTACAGCTTTGTTTTACTGGGTACTGTTAGGTACACGTTTGTTTTACTGGGTACTGTTGGTTACACCAGCGTTTTACTGCGTACTGTTAGCTACACCTGTGATTTACTGGGTACTATTAATTACACCTGTGCCTTACTGTGTACTGTTAGGTACAATTGTCTTTTACGGGGTACTGTTAGTTAGACCTGTGTTTTACTGTGTACTGCTAGTTACACCTGTGTTTTACTGGGTTATATTAGTTACACCTGTGTTTTACTGGGTAATATTAGTTACACCTTTTTTTTACTGGGTACTCTTAGCTACACCTGTGTTTTACTGTGTACTATTAGTTAGACCTGTGTTTTACTGGGTACTGTTAGTTAGACCCTTTGTTTTACTGTGTATTGTTAGCTACACCTGTGTTGTACTTGGTAATATTAGTTACACCTGTGTTTCACTGTGTATTGTTAGCTACACCCTATAATCTTAGTTACACCAGTGTTTTACCGGGTACTGTTAGTTACACCTGTGTTTTACGGGGTACTGTTAGTTACACCTGTGTTTTACTGTGTGTTGTTAGCTGCACCTTTGTTTTACTGGGTACTGTTAGTTACATCTGTGTTTTATGGGTACTAATAGTTACACCTGTGTTTTAATGGGTAATATTAGTTACACCTGTGTTTTACTGGGTACTCTTAGCTACACCTGTGTTTTACTGTGTACTATTAGTTAGACCTGTGTTTTACTGGGTACTGTTAGTTAGACTTGGTTTTACTGGGTACTATTAGTTACACCTGTGTTTTACAGGGTACTGTTAGATAAACCTGTGTTTTACTGGGTAATATTACTTACACCTGTGTTTTACTGGGTAATATTAGTTACACCTGTGTTTTACTGGGTACTGTTAACTACACTTGTGTTTTACTGTGTACTGTTGCTACACCTGTGTCTTACTCTGTATTGTTAGCTACGCATGTGTTTTACTGGGTACTGTTAGTTAGAATTGGTTTTACTGCGTACTATTAATTACACCTGTGTTTTACTCGGTACTGTTAGTTACACCAGTGTTTTACCTGGTACTGTTAGTTACACCTGTGTTTTACGGGGTAATGTTAGTTACAACCGTGTTTCACTGGGTACTGTTAGTTACGCATGTGTTTTACGGGGTACTGTTAGTTACAACTGTGTTTTACTGTGTATTGTTAGCTACACCTGTGTTTTACAGGGTTCTGTTAGTTACACCAGTGTTTTACTGGGTACTGTCAGTTACATCTGTGTTTTGCTGGGTAAGGTTAGTTACACCTGTGTTTTACTGTGGAATATTAGTTACACCTGTGTTTTACGGGGTAATGTTAGTTACAACTGTGTTTCACTGGGTACTGGTAGTTACACATGTGTTTTACGGGGTACTGTTAGTTACACCTGTGTTTTACTGTGTATTGTTAGCTAGACCTGTGTTTTACTGAGTACTGTTAGTTACACCTGTGTTTTACTGTGGAATATTAGTTACACCTGTGTGTTACTTGGTAATATTAGTTACACCTGTGTTTCACTGGGTACTGTTAGTTACACCTGTGTTTTACTGGGTACTGTTAGTTACACATGTGTTTTACTGTGTACAGTTAGTTACACATGTGTTTTACTGTGTACAGTTAGTTACACCTGTGTTTTACTGTGTATTGTTAGTTACACATGTGTTTTACTGGGTACTGTTAGTTACACCTGTGTTTAACCGTGTAATATTAGTTACACATGTGTTTTACTGCGTACTATTAGTTACACCTGTGTTTTACAGGGTACTGTTAGATAAACCTGTGTTTTACTCGGTACTGTTAGTTACACCAGTGTTTTACCGGGTACTGTTAGTTACACCTTTGTTTTACGGGGTAATGTTAGTTACAACCGTGTTTCACTAGGTACTGTTAGTTACGCATGTGTTTTACGGGGTACTGTTAGTTACAACTGTGTTTTACTGTGTATTGTTAGCTACACCTGTGTTTTACGGGGTTCTGTTAGTTACACCAGTGTTTTACTGGGTACTGTTAGTTACATCTGTGTTTTGCTGGGTAAGGTTAGTTACACCTGTGTTTTACTGTGGAATATTAGTTACACCTGTGTTTTACGGGGTAATGTTAGTTACACCTGTGTTTTACTGGGTACTGTTAGTTACACATGTGTTTTACTGTGTACAGTTAGTTACACATGTGTTTTACTGTGTACAGTTAGTTACACCTGTGTTTTACTGTGTATTGTTAGTTACACCTGTGTTTTACTGGGTACTGTTAGTTACACCTGTGTTTAACTGTGTAATATTAGTTACACATGTGTTTTACTGGGTACTATTAGTTACACCTGTGTTTTACTAGCTACTGTTAGTTACAGCTGTATTTTACTGTATATTGTTAGTTACACCTGTGTTTTACTGGGTAATATTAGTTACACCTGTGTTTTACTGGGTACTATTAGTTACACCTGCGATTTACTGGGTGCTATTAATTACACCTGTGTTGCACTGGGTACTGTTAGGTACACCTGTGTTTTACTGGGTACTGTTGGTTACACCTGCGTTTTACTGCGTACTGTTAGTTACACCTGTGTTGTACTCGGTACTATGTTTTACTGTGTACTATTAGTTAGACCTGTGTTTTACGGTGTACTGTTAGCTACAGCTGTGTTTTACTCTGTATTGTTAGCTACGCAAGTGTTTTACTGGGTGCTGTTAGTTAGACTTGATTTTACTGGGAACTATTAGTTACACCTGTGTTTTACAGGGTACTGTTAGATAAACCTGTGTTTTACTCGGTACTGTTGGTTACACCAGCGTTTTACTGGGTACTGTTAGCTACACCTGTGATTTACTGGGTACTATTAATTACACCTGTGCCTTACTGTGTACTGTTAGGTACAATTGTCTTTTACGGGGTACTGTTAGTTAGACCTGTGTTTTACTGTGTACTGCTAGTTACACCTGTGTTTTACTGGGTTATATTAGTTACACCTGTGTTTTACTGGGTAATATTAGTTACACCTTTTTTTTACTGGGTACTCTTAGCTACACCTGTGTTTTACTGTGTACTATTAGTTAGACCTGTGTTTTACTGGGTACTGTTAGTTAGACCCTTTGTTTTACTGTGTATTGTTAGCTACACCTGTGTTGTACTTGGTAATATTAGTTACACCTGTGTTTCACTGTGTATTGTTAGCTACACCCTATAATCTTAGTTACACCAGTGTTTTACCGGGTACTGTTAGTTACACCTGTGTTTTACGGGGTACTGTTAGTTACACCTGTGTTTTACTGTGTGTTGTTAGCTGCACCTTTGTTTTACTGGGTACTGTTAGTTACATCTGTGTTTTATGGGTACTAATAGTTACACCTGTGTTTTAATGGGTAATATTAGTTACACCTGTGTTTTACTGGGTACTCTTAGCTACACCTGTGTTTTACTGTGTACTATTAGTTAGACCTGTGTTTTACTGGGTACTGTTAGTTAGACTTGGTTTTACTGGGTACTATTAGTTACACCTGTGTTTTACAGGGTACTGTTAGATAAACCTGTGTTTTACTGGGTAATATTACTTACACCTGTGTTTTACTGGGTAATATTAGTTACACCTGTGTTTTACTGGGTACTGTTAACTACACTTGTGTTTTACTGTGTACTGTTGCTACACCTGTGTCTTACTCTGTATTGTTAGCTACGCATGTGTTTTACTGGGTACTGTTAGTTAGAATTGGTTTTACTGCGTACTATTAATTACACCTGTGTTTTACTCGGTACTGTTAGTTACACCAGTGTTTTACCTGGTACTGTTAGTTACACCTGTGTTTTACGGGGTAATGTTAGTTACAACCGTGTTTCACTGGGTACTGTTAGTTACGCATGTGTTTTACGGGGTACTGTTAGTTACAACTGTGTTTTACTGTGTATTGTTAGCTACACCTGTGTTTTACAGGGTTCTGTTAGTTACACCAGTGTTTTACTGGGTACTGTCAGTTACATCTGTGTTTTGCTGGGTAAGGTTAGTTACACCTGTGTTTTACTGTGGAATATTAGTTACACCTGTGTTTTACGGGGTAATGTTAGTTACAACTGTGTTTCACTGGGTACTGGTAGTTACACATGTGTTTTACGGGGTACTGTTAGTTACACCTGTGTTTTACTGTGTATTGTTAGCTAGACCTGTGTTTTACTGAGTACTGTTAGTTACACCTGTGTTTTACTGTGGAATATTAGTTACACCTGTGTGTTACTTGGTAATATTAGTTACACCTGTGTTTCACTGGGTACTGTTAGTTACACCTGTGTTTTACTGGGTACTGTTAGTTACACATGTGTTTTACTGTGTACAGTTAGTTACACATGTGTTTTACTGTGTACAGTTAGTTACACCTGTGTTTTACTGTGTATTGTTAGTTACACATGTGTTTTACTGGGTACTGTTAGTTACACCTGTGTTTAACCGTGTAATATTAGTTACACATGTGTTTTACTGCGTACTATTAGTTACACCTGTGTTTTACAGGGTACTGTTAGATAAACCTGTGTTTTACTCGGTACTGTTAGTTACACCAGTGTTTTACCGGGTACTGTTAGTTACACCTTTGTTTTACGGGGTAATGTTAGTTACAACCGTGTTTCACTAGGTACTGTTAGTTACGCATGTGTTTTACGGGGTACTGTTAGTTACAACTGTGTTTTACTGTGTATTGTTAGCTACACCTGTGTTTTACGGGGTTCTGTTAGTTACACCAGTGTTTTACTGGGTACTGTTAGTTACATCTGTGTTTTGCTGGGTAAGGTTAGTTACACCTGTGTTTTACTGTGGAATATTAGTTACACCTGTGTTTTACGGGGTAATGTTAGTTACACCTGTGTTTTACTGGGTACTGTTAGTTACACATGTGTTTTACTGTGTACAGTTAGTTACACATGTGTTTTACTGTGTACAGTTAGTTACACCTGTGTTTTACTGTGTATTGTTAGTTACACCTGTGTTTTACTGGGTACTGTTAGTTACACCTGTGTTTAACTGTGTAATATTAGTTACACATGTGTTTTACTGGGTACTATTAGTTACACCTGTGTTTTACTAGCTACTGTTAGTTACAGCTGTATTTTACTGTATATTGTTAGTTACACCTGTGTTTTACTGGGTAATATTAGTTACACCTGTGTTTTACTGGGTACTATTAGTTACACCTGCGATTTACTGGGTGCTATTAATTACACCTGTGTTGCACTGGGTACTGTTAGGTACACCTGTGTTTTACTGGGTACTGTTGGTTACACCTGCGTTTTACTGCGTACTGTTAGTTACACCTGTGTTGTACTCGGTACTATGTTTTACTGTGTACTATTAGTTAGACCTGTGTTTTACGGTGTACTGTTAGCTACAGCTGTGTTTTACTCTGTATTGTTAGCTACGCAAGTGTTTTACTGGGTGCTGTTAGTTAGACTTGATTTTACTGGGAACTATTAGTTACACCTGTGTTTTACAGGGTACTGTTAGATAAACCTGTGTTTTACTCGGTACTGTTGGTTACACCAGCGTTTTACTGCGTACTGTTAGTTACACCTGTGATTTACGGGGTACTATTAATTACACCTGTGCCTTACTGTGTACTGTTAGGTACAATTGTCTTTTACGGGGTACTGTTAGTTAGACCTGTGTTTTACTGTGTACTGTTAGTTACACCTGTGTTTTACTGGGTTATATTAGTTACACCTGTGTTTTACTGGGTAATATTAGTTACACTTGTGTTTTACTGGGTACTCTTAGCTACACCTGTGTTTTACTGTGTACTATTAGTTAGACCTGTGTTTTACTCTGTATTGTTAGCTACACCTGTGTTTTACTGGTACTCTTAGCTACACCTGTGTTTTACTGTGTACTGTTAGCTACACCTGTGTTTTACTCTGTATTGTTAGCTACGCATGCGTTTTCCTGGGTACTGTTAGTTAGACTTGGTTTTACTGGGTACTATTAGTTACACCTGTGTTTTACAGGGTACTGTTAGATAAACCTGTGTTTTACTGGGTAATATTAGTTACACCTGTGTTTTACTGGGTACTGTTATCTACACCTGTGTTTTACTGTGTACTGTTAGCTACACCTGTGTCTTACTCTGTATTGTTAGCTACGCATGTGTTTTACTGGGTACTGTTAGTTAGACTTGGTTTTACTGCGTACTATTAATTACACCTGTGTTTTACAGGGTACTATTAGATAAACCTGTGTTTTACTCGGTACTGTTAGTTACACCTGGGTTTTACTGGGTACTGTTAGTTAGACCTGTGTTTTACTGTGTATTGTTAGCTACACCTGTGTTGTACTTGGTAATATTAGTTACATCTGTGTTTTACCGGGTACTGTTAGTTACACCTGTGTGTTACGGGGTACTTTTAGTTACACCTGTGTTTTATTCTGTGTTGTTAGCTGCACCTTTGTTTTACTGGGTACTTTTAGTTACATCTGTGTTTTACTGGGTGCTATTAATTACAGCTTTGTTTTACTGGGTACTGTTAGGTACACCTGTGATTTACGGGGTACTATTAATTACACCTGTGCCTTACTGTGTACTGTTAGGTACAATTGTCTTTTACGGGGTACTGTTAGTTAGACCTGTGTTTTACTGTGTACTGCTAGTTACACCCGTGTTTTACTGGGTTATATTAGTTACACCTGTGTTTTACTGGGTAATATTAGTTACACCTTTTTTTTACTGGGTACTCTTAGCTACACCTGTGTTTTACTGTGTACTATTAGTTAGACCTGTGTTTTACTGGGTACTGTTAGTTAGACCCTTTGTTTTACTGTGTATTGTTAGCTACACCTGTGTTGTACTTGGTAATATTAGTTACACCTGTGTTTCACTGTGTATTGTTAGCTACACCCTATAATCTTAGTTACACCAGTGTTTTACCGGGTACTGTTAGTTACACCTGTGTTTTACGGGGTACTGTTAGTTACACCTGTGTTTTACTGTGTGTTGTTAGCTGCACCTTTGTTTTACTGGGTACTGTTAGTTACATCTGTGTTTTATGGGTACTAATAGTTACACCTGTGTTTTAATGTGTAATATTAGTTACACCTGTGTTTTACTGGGTACTCTTAGCTACACCTGTGTTTTACTGTGTACTATTAGTTAGACCTGTGTTTTACTGGGTACTGTTAGTTAGACTTGGTTTTACTGGGTACTATTAGTTACACCTGTGTTTTACAGGGTACTGTTAGATAAACCTGTGTTTTACTGGGTAATATTACTTACACCTGTGTTTTACTGGGTAATATTAGTTACACCTGTGTTTTACTGGGTACTGTTAACTACACTTGTGTTTTACTGTGTACTGTTGCTACACCTGTGTCTTACTCTGTATTGTTAGCTACGCATGTGTTTTACTGGGTACTGTTAGTTAGACTTGGTTTTACTGCGTACTATTAATTACACCTGTGTTTTACTCGGTACTGTTAGTTACACCAGTGTTTTACCTGGTACTGTTAGTTACACCTGTGTTTTACGGGGTAATGTTAGTTACAACCGTGTTTCACTGGGTACTGTTAGTTACGCATGTGTTTTACGGGGTACTGTTAGTTACAACTGTGTTTTACTGTGTATTGTTAGCTACACCTGTGTTTTACAGGGTTCTGTTAGTTACACCAGTGTTTTACTGGGTACTGTCAGTTACATCTGTGTTTTGCTGGGTAAGGTTAGTTACACCTGTGTTTTACTGTGGAATATTAGTTACACCTGTGTTTTACGGGGTAATGTTAGTTACAACTGTGTTTCACTGGGTACTGGTAGTTACACATGTGTTTTACGGGGTACTGTTAGTTACACCTGTGTTTTACTGTGTATTGTTAGCTAGACCTGTGTTTTACTGAGTACTGTTAGTTACACCTGTGTTTTACTGTGGAATATTAGTTACACCTGTGTGTTACTTGGTAATATTAGTTACACCTGTGTTTCACTGGGTACTGTTAGTTACACCTGTGTTTTACTGGGTACTGTTAGTTACACATGTGTTTTACTGTGTACAGTTAGTTACACATGTGTTTTACTGTGCACAGTTAGTTACACCTGTGTTTTACTGTGTATTGTTAGTTACACATGTGTTTTACTGGGTACTGTTAGTTACACCTGTGTTTAACCGTGTAATATTAGTTACACATGTGTTTTACTGCGTACTATTAGTTACACCTGTGTTTTACAGGGTACTGTTAGATAAACCTGTGTTTTACTCGGTACTGTTAGTTACACCAGTGTTTTACCGGGTACTGTTAGTTAAACCTGTGTTTTACGGGGTAATGTTAGTTACAACCGTGTTTCACTAGGTACTGTTAGTTACGCATGTGTTTTACGGGGTACTGTTAGTTACAACTGTGTTTTACTGTGTATTGTTAGCTACACCTGTGTTTTACTGGGTTCTGTTAGTTACACCAGTGTTTTACTGGGTACTGTTAGTTACATCTGTGTTTTGCTGGGTAAGGTTAGTTACACCTGTGTTTTACTGTGGAATATTAGTTACACCTGTGTTTTACGGGGTAATGTTAGTTACACCTGTGTTTTACTGGGTACTGTTAGTTACACATGTGTTTTACTGTGTACAGTTAGTTACACATGTGTTTTACTGTGTACAGTTAGTTACACCTGTGTTTTACTGTGTATTGTTAGTTACACCTGTGTTTTACTGGGTACTGTTAGTTACACCTGTGTTTAACTGTGTAATATTAGTTACACATGTGTTTTACTGGGTACTATTAGTTACACCTGTGTTTTACTAGCTACTGTTAGTTACAGCTGTATTTTACTGTATATTGTTAGTTACACCTGTGTTTTACTGGGTAATATTAGTTACACCTGTGTTTTACTGGGTACTATTAGTTACACCTGCGATTTACTGGGTGCTATTAATTACACCTGTGTTGCACTGGGTACTGTTAGGTACACCTGTGTTTTACTGGGTACTGTTGGTTACACCTGCGTTTTACTGCGTACTGTTAGTTACACCTGTGTTGTACTCGGTACTATGTTTTACTGTGTACTATTAGTTAGACCTGTGTTTTACGGTGTACTGTTAGCTACAGCTGTGTTTTACTCTGTATTGTTAGCTACGCAAGTGTTTTACTGGGTGCTGTTAGTTAGACTTGGTTTTACTGGGAACTATTAGTTACACCTGTGTTTTACAGGGTACTGTTAGATAAACCTGTGTTTTACTCGGTACTGTTGGTTACACCAGCGTTTTACTGCGTACTGTTAGTTACACCTGTGATTTACGGGGTACTATTAATTACACCTGTGCCTTACTGTGTACTGTTAGGTACAATTGTCTTTTACGGGGTACTGTTAGTTAGACCTGTGTTTTACTGTGTACTGTTAGTTACACCTGTGTTTTACTGGGTTATATTAGTTACACCTGTGTTTTACTGGGTAATATTAGTTACACTTGTGTTTTACTGGGTACTCTTAGCTACACCTGTGTTTTACTGTGTACTATTAGTTAGACCTGTGTTTTACTCTGTATTGTTAGCTACACCTGTGTTTTACTGGGTACTCTTAGCTACACCTGTGTTTTACTGTGTACTGTTAGCTACACCTGTGTTTTACTCTGTATTGTTAGCTACGCATGCGTTTTCCTGAGTACTGTTAGTTAGACTTGGTTTTACTGGGTACTATTAGTTACACCTGTGTTTTACAGGGTACTGTTAGATAAACCTGTGTTTTACTGGGTAATATTAGTTACACCTGTGTTTTACTGGGTACTGTTAGCTACACCTGTGTTTTACTGTGTACTGTTAGCTACACCTGTGTCTTACTCTGTATTGTTAGCTACGCATGTGTTTTACTGGGTACTGTTAGTTAGACTTGGTTTTACTGCGTACTATTAATTACACCTGTGTTTTACAGGGTACTATTAGATAAACCTGTGTTTTACTCGGTACTGTTAGTTACACCTGGGTTTTACTGGGTACTGTTAGTTAGACCTGTGTTTTACTGTGTATTGTTAGCTACACCTGTGTTGTACTTGGTAATATTAGTTACACCTGTGTTTTACCGGGTACTGTTAGTTACACCTGTGTGTTACGGGGTACTTTTAGTTACACCTGTGTTTTATTCTGTGTTGTTAGCTGCACCTTTGTTTTACTGGGTACTTTTAGTTACATCTGTGTTTTACTGGGTGCTATTAATTACAGCTTTGTTTTACTGGGTACTGTTAGGTACACGTTTGTTTTACTGGGTACTGTTGGTTACACCAGCGTTTTACTGCGTACTGTTAGCTACACCTGTGATTTACGGGGTACTATTAATTACACCTGTGCCTTACTGTGTACTGTTAGGTACAATTGTCTTTTACGGGGTACTGTTAGTTAGACCTGTGTTTTACTGTGTACTGCTAGTTACACCTGTGTTTTACTGGGTTATATTAGTTACACCTGTGTTTTACTGGGTAATATTAGTTACACCTTTTTTTTACTGGGTACTCTTAGCTACACCTGTGTTTTACTGTGTACTATTAGTTAGACCTGTGTTTTACTGGGTACTGTTAGTTAGACCCTTTGTTTTACTGTGTATTGTTAGCTACACCTGTGTTGTACTTGGTAATATTAGTTACACCTGTGTTTCACTGTGTATTGTTAGCTACACCCTATAATCTTAGTTACACCAGTGTTTTACCGGGTACTGTTAGTTACACCTGTGTTTTACGGGGTACTGTTAGTTACACCTGTGTTTTACTGTGTGTTGTTAGCTGCACCTTTGTTTTACTGGGTACTGTTAGTTACATCTGTGTTTTATGGGTACTAATAGTTACACCTGTGTTTTAATGGGTAATATTAGTTACACCTGTGTTTTACTGGGTACTCTTAGCTACACCTGTGTTTTACTGTGTACTATTAATTACACCTGTGCCTTACTGTGTACTGTTAGGTACAATTGTCTTTTACGGGGTACTGTTAGTTAGACCTGTGTTTTACTGTGTACTGTTAGTTACACCTGTGTTTTACTGGGTTATATTAGTTACACCTGTGTTTTACTGGGTAATATTAGTTACACTTGTGTTTTACTGGGTACTCTTAGCTACACCTGTGTTTTACTGTGTACTATTAGTTAGACCTGTGTTTTACTCTGTATTGTTAGCTACACCTGTGTTTTACTGGGTACTCTTAGCTACACCTGTGTTTTACTGTGTACTGTTAGCTACACCTGTGTTTTACTCTGTATTGTTAGCTACGCATGCGTTTTCCTGGGTACTGTTAGTTAGACTTGGTTTTACTGGGTACTATTAGTTACACCTGTGTTTTACAGGGTACTGTTAGATAAACCTGTGTTTTACTGGGTAATATTAGTTACACCTGTGTTTTACTGGGTACTGTTAGCTACACCTGTGTTTTACTGTGTACTGTTAGCTACACCTGTGTCTTACTCTAAATTGTTAGCTACGCATGTGTTTTACTGGGTACTGTTAGTTAGACTTGGTTTTACTGCGTACTATTAATTACACCTGTGTTTTACAGGGTACTATTAGATAAACCTGTGTTTTACTCGGTACTGTTAGTTACACCTGGGTTTTACTGGGTACTGTTAGTTAGACCTGTGTTTTACTGTGTATTGTTAGCTACACCTGTGTTGTACTTGGTAATATTAGTCACACCTGTGTTTTACCGGGTACTGTTAGTTACACCTGTGTGTTACGGGGTACTTTTAGTTACACCTGTGTTTTATTCTGTGTTGTTAGCTGCACCTTTGTTTTACTGGGTACTTTTAGTTACATCTGTGTTTTACTGGGTGCTATTAATTACAGCTTTGTTTTACTGGGTACTGTTAGGTACACGTTTGTTTTACTGGGTACTGTTGGTTACACCAGCGTTTTACTGCGTACTGTTAGCTACACCTGTGATTTACGGGGTACTATTAATTACACCTGTGCCTTACTGTGTACTGTTAGGTACAATTGTCTTTTACGGGGTACTGTTAGTTAGACCTGTGTTTTACTGTGTACTGCTAGTTACACCTGTGTTTTACTGGGTTATATTAGTTACACCTGTGTTTTACTGGGTAATATTAGTTACACCTTTTTTTTACTGGGTACTCTTAGCTACACCTGTGTTTTACTGTGTACTATTAGTTACACCTGTGTTTTACTGGGTACTGTTAGTTAGACCCTTTGTTTTACTGTGTATTGTTAGCTACACCTGTGTTGTACTTGGTAATATTAGTTACACCTGTGTTTCACTGTGTATTGTTAGCTACACCCTATAATCTTAGTTACACCAGTGTTTTACCGGGTACTGTTAGTTACACCTGTGTTTTACGGGGTACTGTTAGTTACACCTGTGTTTTACTGTGTGTTGTTAGCTGCACCTTTGTTTTACTGGGTACTGTTAGTTACATCTGTGTTTTATGGGTACTAATAGTTACACCTGTGTTTTAATGGGTAATATTAGTTACACCTGTGTTTTACTGGGTACTCTTAGCTACACCTGTGTTTTACTGTGTACTATTAGTTAGACCTGTGTTTTACTGGGTACTGTTAGTTAGACTTGGTTTTACTGGGTACTATTAGTTACACCTGTGTTTTACAGGGTACTGTTAGATAAACCTGTGTTTTACTGGGTAATATTACTTACACCTGTGTTTTACTGGGTAATATTAGTTACACCTGTGTTTTACTGGGTACTGTTAACTACACTTGTGTTTTACTGTGTACTGTTGCTACACCTGTGTCTTACTCTGTATTGTTAGCTACGCATGTGTTTTACTGGGTACTGTTAGTTAGACTTGGTTTTACTGCGTTCTATTAATTACACCTGTGTTTTACTCGGTACTGTTAGTTACACCAGTGTTTTACCTGGTACTGTTAGTTACACCTGTGTTTTACGGGGTAATGTTAGTTACAACCGTGTTTCACTGGGTACTGTTAGTTACGCATGTGTTTTACGGGGTACTGTTAGTTACAACTGTGTTTTACTATGTATTGTTAGCTACACCTGTGTTTTACAGGGTTCTGTTAGTTACACCAGTGTTTTACTGGGTACTGTCAGTTACATCTGTGTTTTGCTGGGTAAGGTTAGTTACACATGTGTTTTACTGTGGAATATTAGTTACACCTGTGTTTTACGGGGTAATGTTAGTTACAACTGTGTTTCACTGGGTACTGGTAGTTACACATGTGTTTTACGGGGTACTGTTAGTTACACCTGTGTTTTACTGTGTATTGTTAGCTAGACCTGTGTTTTACTGAGTACTGTTAGTTACACCTGTGTTTTACTGTGGAATAGTAGTTACACCTGTGTGTTACTTGGTAATATTAGTTACACCTGTGTTTCACTGGGTACTGTTAGTTACACCTGTGTTTTACTGGGTACTGTTAGTTACACATGTGTTTTACTGTGTACAGTTAGTTACACATGTGTTTTACTGTGTACAGTTAGTTACACCTGTGTTTTACTGTGTATTGTTAGTTACACATGTGTTTTACTGGGTACTGTTAGTTACACCTGTGTTTAACCGTGTAATATTAGTTACACATGTGTTTTACTGGGTACTATTAGTTACACCTGTGTTTTACTGAGTACTGTTAGTTACACCTGTATTTTACTGTCTATTGTTAGTTACACCTGTGTTTTACTGGGTAATATTAGTTACATCTGTGTTTTACTGGGTAATATTAGTCACACCTGCGATTTACTGGGTGCTATTAATTACATCTGTGTTGTACTGGTTACTGTTAGGTACACCTGTATTTTACTGGGTACTGTTGGTTACAACTGCGTTTTACTGCGTACTGTTAGTTACACCTGTGTTTTACTGAGTACTGTTAGTTACAGCTGTGTTTTACTGGATAATATTAGTCGCACATGTGGTTTACTGGGTACTGTTGGTTAAACCAACGTTTTACTGCGTACTGTTAGTTACACCAACGTTTTACTGCGTACTGTTAGTTACACCTGTGTTGTACTCGGTACTATGTTTTACTGTGTACTATTAGTTAGACCTGTGTTTTTCGGTGTACTGTTAGCTACAGCTGTGTTTTACTCTGTATTGTTAGCTACGCATGTGTTTTACTGGGTACTGTTAGTTAGACTTGGTTTTACTGGGAACTATTAGTTACACCTGTGTTTTACAGGGTACTGTTGGATAAAAACCTGCGTTTTACTGTGTACTATTAGTTAGACCTGTGTTTTACTGCGAACTGTTAGCTACACCTGTGTTTTACTCTATATTGTTAGCTACACATGTGTTTTACTGGGTACTATTAGTTACACCCGTGTTTTACTGGATACTGTTAGTTAGACATGTGTTTTACTCGGTACTGTTAGTTACACCTGCATTGTATAGGGTACTGTTAGTTATACCTGTGTTTTACTGTGTACTGTTAGTGAGACCTGTGTTTTACTGTGTATTGTTAGCTACACCTGTGTTTTACTGTGTATTGTTAGCTACACCTGTGTTGTACTTGGTAATATTAGTTACACCTGTGTTTCACTGTGTATTGTTAGCTACACCCGGTAATATTAGTTACACCTGTGTTTTACTGGGTACTGTTAGTTAAACCTGTGTTTTACGGGGTACTATTAGTTACACCTGTGTTTTACTGTGTATTGTTAGCTAGACCTGTGTTTTACTGGGTACTGTTAGTTACACCTGTGTTTTACTGTGTACTGTTAGGTACACCTGTGTTTTACAGGGTACTGTTAGGTACACCTGTGTTTTACACGGTACTGTTAGTTACACCTGTGTTTTACTGGGTACTGTTAGTTACACCTGTGTTTTACTGGGTACTGTTAGTTACATCTGTGTTTTATGGGTACTATTAGTTACACCTGTGTTTTACTGGGTACTGTTAGTTACACCTGTGTTTTACTGTGTACTGTTAGGTACACCTGTATTTTACTTGGTACTGTTAGTTAGACTTCGGTTTTACTGGGTACTATTAGTTACACCCGTGTTTTACTGGGTACTGTTAGTTAGACCTGTGTTTTACTCGGTACTGATAGTTACACCTATGTTTTACTGTGTATTGTTAGCCACACCAGTGTTGTACTTGGTAATGTTAGTTACACCTGTGTTTCACTGTGTATTGTTGGCTACACCCGATACTATTAGTTACACCAGTGTTTTACCGGGTACTGTTAGTTACACCTGTGTTTTACGGGGTACTGTTATTTACACCTGTGTTTTACTGTGTGTTGTTAGCTGCACCTTTGTTTTACTGTGGAATATTAGTTACACCTGTGTGTTACTTGGTAATATTAGTTACACCTGTGTTTCACTGGGTACTGTTAGTTACACCTGTGTTTTTTTGGGTACTGTTAGTTACACATGTGTTTTACTGTGTACAGTTAGTTACACATGTGTTTTACTGTGTACAGTTAGTTACACCTGTGTTTTACTGTGTATTGTTAGTTACACATGTGTTTTACTGGGTACTGTTAGTTACACCTGTGTTTAACCGTGTAATATTAGTTACACATGTGTTTTACTGGGTACTATTAGTTACACCTGTGTTTTACTGAGTACTGTTAGTTACACCTGTATTTTACTGTATATTGTTAGTTACACCTGTGTTTTACTGGGTAATATTAGTTACATCTGTGTTTTACTGGGTAATATTAGTTACACCTGCGATTTACTGGGTGCTATTAATTACATCTGTGTTGTACTGGTTACTGTTAGGTACACCTGTATTTTACTGGGTACTGTTGGTTACAACTGCGTTTTACTGCGTACTGTTAGTTACACCTGTGTTTTACTGAGTACTGTTAGTTACAGCTGTGTTTTACTGGATAATATTAGTCGCACATGTGGTTTACTGGATACTGTTGGTTACACCAACGTTTTACTGCGTACTGTTAGTTACACCAACGTTTTACTGCCTACTGTTAGTTACACCTGTGTTGTACTCGGTACTATGTTTTACTGTGTACTATTAGTTAGACCTGTGTTTTTCGGTGTACTGTTAGCTACAGCTGTGTTTTACTCTGTATTGTTAGCTACGCATGTGTTTTACTGGGTACTGTTAGTTAGACTTGGTTTTACTGGGAACTATTAGTTACACCTGTGTTTTACAGGGTACTGTTGGATAAAAACCTGCGTTTTACTGTGTACTATTAGTTAGACCTGTGTT
Organism: Chaetoderma sp. LZ-2023a; assembly: GCA_034401795.1. Classification (NCBI taxonomy): domain Eukaryota; kingdom Metazoa; phylum Mollusca; class Caudofoveata; order Chaetodermatida; family Chaetodermatidae; genus Chaetoderma; species Chaetoderma sp. LZ-2023a. The sequence continues at coordinate 187,575,678 of CM067359.1, forward strand.
TTACTGCGAACTGTTAGCTACACCTGTGTTTTACTCTGTATTGTTAGCTACACATGTGTTTTACTGGGTACTATTAGTTACACCCGTGTTTTACTGGATACTGTTAGTTAGACATGTGTTTTACTCGGTACTGTTAGTTACACCTGCATTGTATAGGGTACTGTTAGTTATACCTGTGTTTTACTGTGTACTGTTAGTGACACCTGTGTTTTACTGTGTATTGTTAGCTACACCTGTGTTTTACTGTGTATTGTTAGCTACACCTGTGTTGTACTTGGTAATATTAGTTACACCTGTGTTTCACTGTGTATTGTTAGCTACACCCGGTAATATTAGTTACACCTGTGTTTTACTGGGTACTGTTAGTTAAACCTGTGTTTTACGGGGTACTATTAGTTACACCTGTGTTTTACTGTGTATTGTTAGCTAGACCTGTGTTTTACTGGGTACTGTTAGTTACACCTGTGTTTTACTGTGTACTGTTAGGTACACCTGTGTTTTACAGGGTACTGTTAGGTACACCTGTGTTTTACACGGTACTGTTAGTTACACCTGTGTTTTATGGGTACTATTAGTTACACCTGTGTTTTACTGGGTACTGTTAGTTACACCTGTGTTTTACTGTGTACTGTTAGGTACACCTGTATTTTACTTGGTACTGTTAGTTAGACTTCGGTTTTACTGGGTACTATTAGTTACACCCGTGTTTTACTGGGTACTGTTAGTTAGACCTGTGTTTTACTCGGTACTGATAGTTACACCTATGTTTTACTGTGTATTGTTAGCCACACCAGTGTTGTACTTGGTAATGTTAGTTACACCTGTGTTTCACTGTGTATTGTTGGCTACACCCGATACTATTAGTTACACCAGTGTTTTACCGGGTACTGTTAGTTACACCTGTGTTTTACGGGGTACTGTTATTTACACCTGTGTTTTACTGTGTGTTGGTAGCTGCACCTTTGTTTTACTGTGGAATATTAGTTACACCTGTGTGTTACTTGGTAATATTAGTTACACCTGTGTTTCACTGGGTACTGTTAGTTACACCTGTGTTTTATTGGGTACTGTTAGTTACACATGTGTTTTACTGTGTACAGTTAGTTACACATGTGTTTTACTGTGTACAGTTAGTTACACCTGTGTTTTACTGTGTATTGTTAGTTACACATGTGTTTTACTGGGTACTGTTAGTTACACCTGTGTTTAACCGTGTAATATTAGTTACACATGTGTTTTACTGGCTACTATTATTTACACCTGTGTTTTACTGAGTACTGTTAGTTACACCTGTATTTTACTGTATATTGTTAGTTACACCTGTGTTTTACTGGGTAATATTAGTTACATCTGTGTTTTACTGGGTAATATTAGTTACACCTGCGATTTACTGGGTGCTATTAATTACATCTGTGTTGTACTGGTTACTGTTAGGTACACCTGTATTTTACTGGGTACTGTTGGTTACAACTGCGTTTTACTGCGTACTGTTAGTTACACCTGTGTTTTACTGAGTACTGTTAGTTACAGCTGTGTTTTACTGGATAATATTAGTCGCACATGTGGTTTACTGGATACTGTTGGTTACACCAACGTTTTACTGCGTACTGTTAGTTACACCAACGTTTTACTGCGTACTGTTAGTTACACCTGTGTTGTACTCGGTACTATGTTTTACTGTGTACTATTAGTTAGACCTGTGTTTTTCGGTGTACTGTTAGCTACAGCTGTGTTTTACTCTGTATTGTTAGCTACGCATGTGTTTTACTGGGTACTGTTAGTTAGACTTGGTTTTACTGGGAACTATTAGTTACACCTGTGTTTTACAGGGTACTGTTGGATAAAAACCTGCGTTTTACTGTGTACTATTAGTTAGACCTGTGTTTTACTGCGAACTGTTAGCTACACCTGTGTTTTACTCTGTATTGTTAGCTACACATGTGTTTTACTGGGCACTATTAGTTACACCCGTGTTTTACTGGATACTGTTAGTTAGACATGTGTTTTACTCGGTACTGTTAGTTACACCTGCATTGTATAGGGTACTGTTAGTTATACCTGTGTTTTACTGTGTACTGTTAGTGACACCTGTGTTTTACTGTGTATTGTTAGCTACACCTGTGTTTTACTGTGTATTGTTAGCTACACCTGTGTTGTACTTGGTAATATTAGTTACACCTGTGTTTCACTGTGTATTGTTAGCTACACCCGGTAATATTAGTTACACCTGTGTTTTACTGGGTACTGTTAGTTAAACCTGTGTTTTACGGGGTACTATTAGTTACACCTGTGTTTTACTGTGTATTGTTAGCTAGACCTGTGTTTTACTGGGTACTGTTAGTTACACCTGTGTTTTACTGTGTACTGTTAGGTACACCTGTGTTTTACAGGGTACTGTTAGGTACACCTGTGTTTTACACGGTACTGTTGGTTACACCTGTGTTTTACTGAGTACTGTTAGTTACACCTGTGTTTTACTGGGTACTGTTAGTTACATCTGTGTTTTATGGGTACTATTAGTTACACCTGTGTTTTACTGGGTACTGTTAGTTACACCTGTGTTTTACTGTGTACTGTTAGGTACACCTGTATTTTACTTGGTACTGTTAGTTAGACTTCGGTTTTACTGGGTACTATTAGTTACACCCGTGTTTTACTGGGTACTGTTAGTTAGACCTGTGTTTTACTCGGTACTGATAGTTACACCTATGTTTTACTGTGTATTGTTAGCCACACCAGTGTTGTACTTGGTAATGTTAGTTACACCTGTGTTTCACTGTGTATTGTTGGCTACACCCGATACTATTAGTTACACCAGTGTTTTACCGGGTACTGTTAGTTACACCTGTGTTTTACGGGGTACTGTTATTTACACCTGTGTTTTACTGTGTGTTGTTAGCTGCACCTTTGTTTTACTGGGTACTCTTAGTTACATCTGTGTTTTCCTGGGTACTATTAGTTACACCTGTCTTTTACTGGGTACTGTTAGTTACACCTGTGCTTTACTGTGTACTGTTAGGTACACCTGTGTTTTACTTGGTACTGTTAGTTAGACTTGGGTTTTACTGGGTACTATTAGTTACACCTGTGTTTTACTGGGTACTCCTAGCTACACCTTTTTTTTACTGTGTACTATTAGTTAGACCTGTGTTTTACTGTGTACTGTTAGCTACACCTGTGTTTTACTCAGTTTTATTAGCTACGCATGCGTTTTACTGGGTACAGTTAGTTAGACTTGGTTTTACTGGGTACTATTAGTTACACCTGTGTTTTACAGGGTACTGTTAGATAAACCTGTGTTTTACTCGGTACTGTTAGTTACACATGGGTTTTACTGGGTACTGTTAGTTAGACCTGTGTTTTACTGTGTATTGTTAGCTACAACTGTGTTGTACTTGGTAATATTAGTTACACCTGTGTTTCACTGTGTATTGTTAGCTACACCCGATAATATTAGTTACACCAGTGTTTTACCGGGTACTGTTAGTTACACCTGTGTTTTACGGGGTACTGTTAGTTACACCTGTGTTTTACTGTGTGTTGTTAGCTGCACCTTTGTTTTACAGGGTACTGTTAGTTACATCTGTGTTTTATCGGTACTATTAGTTACACCTGTGTTTTAATGGGTACTGTTAGTTACACCTGTGTTTTACTGTGTACTGTTAGGTACACCTGTATTTTACTTGGTACTGTTAGTTAGACTTCGGTTTTACTGGGTACTATTAGTTACACCTGTGTTTTACTGGGTACTGTTAGTTAGACCTGTGTTTTACTCGGTACTGATAGTTACACCTATGTTTTACTGTGTATTGTTAGCTACACCTGTGTTGCACTTGGTAATATTAGTTACATCTGTGTTTCACTGTGTATTGTTGGCTACACCCGATACTATTAGTTACACCAGTGGTTTACCGGGTACTGTTAGTTACACCTGTGTTTTACGGGGTACTGTTATTTACACCTGTGTTTTACTGTGTGTTGTTAGCTGCACCTTTGTTTTACTGGGTACTGTTAGTTACATCTGTGTTTTCCTGTGTACTATTAGTTACACCTGTGTTTTACTGGGTACTGTTAGTTATACCTGTGTTTTACTGTGTACTGTTAGTGCCACCTGTGTTTTACTGTGTATTGTTAGCTACACCTGTGTTTTACTGTGTATTGTTAGCTACACCTGTGTTGTACTTGGTAATATTAGTTACACCTGTGTTTCACTGTGTATTGTTAGCTACACCCGGTAATATTAGTTACACCTGTGTTTTACTGTGTATTGTTAGCTCCACCTGTGTTTTACTGTGTATTGTTAGCTACACCTGTGTTGTACTTGGTAATATTAGTTACACCTGTGTTTCACTGTGTATTGTTAGCTACACCCGATAATATTAGTTACACCAGTGTTTTACCGGATACTGTTAGTTACACCTGTGTTTTACTGGGTACTGTTAGTTACACCTGTGTTTTACCGTGTACTGTTAGGTACACCTTGTTTTACTGGGTACTGTTAGGTACACCTGTGTTTTACACGGTACTGTTAGTTACCCCTGTGTTTTACTGGGTACTGTTAGTTACACATGTGGTTTACTGTGTATTGTTAGTTACACCTGTGTTTTACCGGGTACTGTTAGTTAGACATTGGTTTTCCTTGGTACTATTTGTTACACCTGTGTTTTACAGGGTACTGTTAGTTAAACCTGTGTTTTACTCGGCACTGTTAGTTACACCTGTGTTTTACTGGGTACTGTTAGTTACATCTGTGTTTTACTTGGTATTATTAGTTACACCTGTGTTTTACTGGGTAATATTACTTACACCTGTGTTTTACTTGGTACTGTTAGTTACACCTGCGTGTTACTTGGTACTGTTAGTTACACCTGCGTTTTACTGTGTACTGTTAATTACACATGTGTTTTACTCGGTACTGTTAGTTACACCTGTGTTTTACTGGGTACTGTTAGTTACATCTGTGTTTTACTGTATACTGTAGTAACACATGCGTTTTACTGGGTATTATTAGTTACACCTTCGTTGTACTGGGTGCTGTTAGTTACACCTGCGTTTTACTGGTTATTGTTAATTACACCTGTGTTTTACTGTATACTGTTAGTTACACATGCGTTTTACTGGGTACTGTTAATTACACCTGTGTTTTACTGGGTACTATTAGTTACACCTGTATTCTACTAGTTACTGCACATTATTTTGCTTTTAACCTCGGTGATACGCCTATATTGGCTAACTTCGCTCAAGAAAGTCAATATATAGCTTCGTCTTGAATGCCATATATATATATATATATATATATATATATATATATATATATATATATATATATATATATATATATATATATATATATATATATATATATACACCTGTGCAAAAGCTAAGCACAAGCAAAAACAATAGAACGTAGAAACATGATGGTACAACTAGGCTGCCATACTTTTTGTCCCCGCTCGTTAGCTGACATAATTCCAAGTACGAAATGCACATGCATGCATGACTTCACGCCGCTTGATGTCGTGCGTGGCGGGAAACAGCACACGTGTTCAGTTATGTAAAAGTCCAGTTTGAGGTGTAGAACATTACATACAGATTTAGGCGACAAGATTAGGAAGTTTGTGTTCATGACCGTGGTTTATTTGTACATAGAGAATTAGCTCTTGATTGTGAACCGCTATGGCAAGACGAAGGTTAAGTGATCGTGTGAATTGGCAAATCATAGGCATGCATACCACTGGTATGTCGTGCAGAGAGATTGGCAGACAGCTGAACATTAACCATACTGTAATCAGTCGTTTGATTGCAAAACATGGGCAAACTAACGAGGTGAAGGACAGGCCTAGATCTGGAAGACCGAAGAAGACTACTGCCCGTGATGATCGAGCCCTAGTACGCCTTGTTAGGAGATCTCCATTCACCAACAGCAGAGTGCTCAGCCAGCAATGGGAAACGCGCAATAGAGTGTCAATGTCTACCGTCAAAAGGAGACTGTATGCTGCTGGCATGAAAGCTAGGAGACCTGTCAGACGTCCTCTGCTCACTGCACACCACAAAGAGGAGCGTCTGAGGTGGTGCAACGAAAGAAGACACTGGAACATGAGATCCTGGAGACGGGTACACTGGTCCGATGAAAGTCGGTTCCTGCTTCATGCCACAGATGGTCGAACTCGTGTATGGAGGTCCAGACGCACGGCGTACGACCAACGTAACATCATGGAAGAAGTTCCATTTGGTGGAGGTTCCGTTATGATATGGGGGTGCATCTCATTTGATTGTAAGCTGGATCTGTTGACTGTACCTGGAACAGTAAATGGACAAAGATATCAAGATTCCATACTGGATAGAGTTGTGGTCCCTCATTTTGTAAATCATGCACCTGGAACCCACCCTATATTCATGGATGACAACGCCCGACCACATCGTGCTAGAGCTGTGCATGAATACCTCCGCCAGAATGCCATCGAAACCCTACCATGGCCAGCAAGGAGGCCTGACATGAACCCTATTGAGCATATCTGGGACATTCTGGGAAACATGGTGAGAAGGAGGGATCCTCCTGTGCAGAACCTACAGGAATTAACAGACGCACTCCATCTTGAATGGCAACGAATACCACAATGGCGTATCAGTCGGTTGGTGACCAGCATGAGACGTCGTGTCCAGGCCGTCATCCAGGCACAAGGTGGATATACCCGGTATTAATAATGACAGTCTCAAACTCGTGCACAGATGTTAAACTTCGTTTTCCGACACCATTAATGACAATCTAGCCACGTGTGTCAACTGTAGGGCAATAGTTGTCAGTTGTGTCAACGTAACCATATTCAGGCCTCGTTTTCAAGTTCAAACAAAAACATACAGTGTTTCCCCACCATCATAATCAGCATTCCTCTAGTTGCATTATTACCTCTTGCACTAAGATGGATGGGTACATAAATGTTTATGCTATTGCTTTCTTCATAGCACATGAATATACCCTCGCATGTGCGTAAAAATAGGGTGGTGCTTAACTTTGGCACAGGTGTATATATATATATATATATATATATATCGCTGGATCAACGCTTTAGCACTTAATTATGAGGGTTTTTCTTAGTGCCTTGACGATATAACTGGTAGGCCCTTAATTTAACCCCTAAACAGCGTCAACTGCATTCAACGTATTATTTCTAACAGTAACAGGTTATAATTTTAAGTTTTAACTTTGGATTTTTCGTTTGCAACCATTCGATTTTAAATTCAGGTTTTCTTGTTTCTTGTTTATTTACTCACATGGATTTATCTTAATTTATTTAGTTGTATTATCTTTCAGCTTTTCTCTTAATATTTTTTATTTCTAAATTTGTTTGCTCATTTCTATTTTTAGATTTAATTTAACTGATTGCCCTCCACCTACAACCCACCTCCGCGAGAAATAAAGTATTCCACCCCCTCACAGCCCTCCTTTACACAACATACAACACTTGCACCAGCCAACAACAGCTTATTGGCAGCATGCAATACATACATCCCTAGCAACAGCTTAATTCTTTATAATTTCAGTTTTCACTTTTCATTTTGCAACCTTTAGCGAGAGCTACGCATCCCTTATGGGAAGCACCTGAAAGATAGACATGACTCGCATACATCTAGGTGCAAGCGGTAAATAAAACGAAAACAACAACAACAACAACAACAACAACCACAACATATAAGTCTGTCAGTCAAGTATATGGCATCATAATACACTACGTCATAGGTCGGCTGACGTCAAAATCTAAATAATTTGAATGGCATATCTAAGTCTGTCATGTACGGGTAAGAGTCCATCAAGTTGTACGAACTATGTCTTTACTACTTAACAACCATTCTGTTAAATGTACTATCACTCACCCATGGGACTGTAATGCCGATGCTGACAGTCAACTTCATAGCGAGGAAGACATGCCTCTGGAACGCGACTTGAATCGAGTTTCAAAGCCTCCCCGGGTGGACAGAAGTGGTGTCTTACGACACCGGTGTAACAGTGATAATACCCATTACAGCGCGCGTTATCAACATGATACCACGAGGAGCCGCCAGGCTGGCACGAAGGAATACCTGTGTAGAGACAAAGATAAAAATGTTATTTAAGGAACAATTTCGTCGTGTTAAAAGATTACTTTTTCTAAGGTATTATAAAGCTTAGGATAAAATTATGCAAGAATAATAATCTGACAGAAATTACTTAGCCAAATATCACTAGATAAACCCGGTAAAATTGACTCAATTTTGAAAATCTGAGCCCCGTCAGGTTGACTGTTTAATGTGACGTCACGTTTACTCAGCGTCCATAATAACTGGATGATAGAAGATATATTGACGCGGAAACATGTTATGATATATTATAGTTAAATCGATTTGAAACCTGAATTCTCAGAATATAAGTTCACGGTAACAATACATGGTAGCTGTTGAATATTGAAGCAATTTGTGGGGGAGGGGGTGTACTGTCTATGATCTTAGAACATACGGGCAGGCTACATTGTGGATGGCCATACAATTTGGTCGGGTTACTGATGTGTGTGATGGATATTTCAAGGCCATGGGAATAGGGGGTGGGTACATGGGGCTAGGGGGCATGCCCCCACCCACATTTTACCTACTGGCCAGTCAATAAAGAAAAGTCAGTAAAATTATTGATATACCCATAATGATATAGCGACTATATATTGTACCTATATAGCCTTTCGACAGTGCCGCATGATACTGTACCTATATAGCCTCTCGACAGTGCCACATGGTACTGTACCTATATAGCCTCTCGACAGTGCCACATGGTACTGTACCTATATAGCCTCTCGATAAGTGCCACATGATACTGTACCTAAATAGCCTCTCGACAGTGCCACATGATACTGTACCTATATAGCCTCTCGACAGTGCCGCATGATACTGTACCTGTATAGCCTCTCGACAGTGCCGCATGATACTGTACCTACATAGCCTCTCGACAGTGCCACATGATACTGTACCTGTATAGTCACTCGACAGTGCCTCATGATACTGTACCTATATAGACTCTCGACAGTGCCACATGATACTGTACCTGTATAGTCACTCGACAGTGCCACATGATACTGTACCTCTATAGTCACTCGACAGTGCCACATGATACTGTACCTATATAGCCTCTCGACAGTGTCACATGGCACTGTACCTGTATAGTCACTCGACAGTGCCACATGATACTGCACCTATATAGCCTCTCGACAGTGCCACATGGTACTGTACCTATGTAGCCTCTCGACAGTGCCTCATGATACTGTACCTATATAGACTCTCGACAGTGCCACATGACACTGTACCTGTATAGTCACTCGACAGTGCCACATGATACTGTACCTATATAGCCTCTCGACAGTGTCACATGGCACTGTACCTGTATAGTCACTCGACAGTGCCACATGATACTGTATCTATATAGCCTCTCGACAGTGCCACATGATACTGTACCTATATAGCCTCCCGACAGTGCCACATGATACTGTACCTGTATAGCCTCTAGACAGTGCCACATGATACTGTACCTATATAGCCACTCGACAGTGCCACATGATACTGTTCCTATATAGCCTCTCGACAGTGCCGCATGATACTTACCTATATAGCCTCTCGACATTGTCGCATGATACTGTTCCGATATAGCCACTCGACAGTGCCACATGATACTGCACCTATATAGCCTCTCGACAGTGCCACGTGATACTGTACCTATATAGCCTCTCGACAGTGCCACATGATATTGTACCTATATAGCCTCTCGACAGTGTCACATGACACTGTACCTGTATATCCTCTCGACAGTGCCACATGATATTGTACCTATGTAGCCTCTCGACAGTGCCACATGATACGCCATGAATGACGTATCTACGTCCGTCAGGTCCTCTTAATAATAGTCCGTCATGTCTACAAAGTATATGTATTTACTACTTAATAACCATTCTATTGAATATTTTGTAAATAATTTGACTGGGCTCTGTTGCAGATTAGTTTCAACATTGTCAGCAGCTTACCTGTGTAGTTTTCTGGAATTTAATATTCATGGAGTAAAGGGTTCGATTGATCCCAACACGGGCAACACGCTGGTTGAGCTTAGCTAAAGATGAGCGGTGAATAGCTAATGGGCTTGTTAAGTACGATGTCACTGAGCATGATTCGCAACTCGAGTGTGTACTTTACTTTATTGCATCATAAGTACGTGTTTATGACGTCATCATAATAGCTAAACACGGATTCATCTACTGTGCCCATGCTCACATGAATATCACCAGGCCTATTACTAACTCTTTAACGCTCACGCCGGCCAAAAATGGCCTCTGCAATGATCCTGAGAAATGTTCATTTGCAGACCAAGAGAAGACTATTTTTGAAAATTTACCACTGGAATGACTACTTCGAAAATGGAGCCAGTTATTCCAGTGGTAAGATTAAAAAAAATAGTCTTCTCTTGGTCTACAAATGATAATTTAATTTTCTTGAACGAATTCGAGGGTTAAAGGGTTAATATTAAACAGAATGAGTAACAGATTGGATCCCTCTATTTGCGCTTTTTGGTGGTGGTTTTTTGAGACGTGTGATTATAAAAGAACCTAACTTAAAGAGCACTTAACCGTTACCTCCAAAGTATATTTACCATAGCAGCTGAGTTACATTATGTGACGATTAGTCTTTATGGACCCATTTCTAATGATACATACAGTGGTCACTATTGAGAGAGTCGTCGAGAGACTTTGTCTGAGTTGCTATTTTTGTTTGTATACCCTCTAGCTGCCGATTATAGATTGGCACCACCCATTTCTAGCCATGCCCAGCCAATTTCTAGCTGTGCCCCATCCATTTCTATCTTATACCTGCCCATTTCTAGCTATTCTCCGCCCATTTCTAGCTAAGCTCCAGCCATGTCTAGCTATGCCCCCCCCCCCCCATTTCCAGTTATGCCCCACCCATTTCTAGCTATGTTCCGCCCACCTCTTACGCGGTTTGGAATCCATGTTAGCACTTTGAAGTACGAATCTAAATTTCAAGGTAACAATATAGATCAGCTGTTGAATATTTTGAAAATAATTTGACAGAGAGCTATTGCTGCCTGTTGTGAATATCACGATGAGAATAACAGACTTTTCGTGGTACCTTTATGAAATGATCGCAAGAAGACGCAATACAGGAAACCCACAAACGACACTTGCAACTCTTTCTTACTTGCTGGTGCTCCTAAACCAGCAGCCATTACCGCACTGTCATATTAATTTTAGTCACTAGTGAATAATGACGTAGCTGTTTTATTGGCCAGTGAAGTCCGAATATTGCTTACCTGTTGATTATTAAGAACAATGTATAGCAAGGTTTTAGGCTAATAACTGGTGTTTAGTCTTAAACCAACTGCCCACAGATTGCTGTTTCTTGTGCTTTCTTGCGGATTTTTTGGCGTTTTTTTCCATAGAAATCTGTGATTTCTTGCTGGTTCCTTTTTGTCTTGCGCTACATTGCGGACTGCCGTTGCCTGCAAGCACGGCCGATCACAAGAATTCGCACGAAATCGCAGGGATTAATATAAAAAAGGCCGGCCTGGATTTCTGTGGTATATAAATGCAGGATATATTGTAAAATAGAGGGTGGTCTTGATACCATTGAGCCACATCCTGCTCTTTAGCCTGATCCAGTTTTACATGTGGCTTGCTGGTCTTTTTGGACGACATTTTTTCAGTTCAGTCCAAGCCAAATCGAATTCCAAATAATTAGCAAAGTACACTACCAACAAGGGAAATTAAAAAACTACACACAAGCTGCACAAACTACATTGACCAATTGCTGCTGTATAGGAAAGCTGGAAGGGATGCGGTATAGTTAAAGTCTATATGAAAGCTGGGTCCTTTTAGAGGTGGGGTGGCAGAAGTGAAGAATGCCACGCATTTCGTTGCGAAACATTGCGCAAGCCCTGCCTACAGTGCGAATGTTCTTGCGGTTTCTTGCGTATTCTAGCGGTTTCTTGCGTATTCTAGCGGTTTCTGCAAAAATCCGCACAAATTTCGAACATGTTTAAAACCATGCGATGTCTGGCACAGTTTGAAACCGCAAGAAAAAACAGCAAGGACAGCGCAAAAAGGGGATTGATTGCCCACTGTGCGGACACAACACACCGCAAAGAAAACCACAAAAGACGCAGTCTGTGGACAGTAGGCTTTAGGCTTGTATTGCTGGGTCGAAGTTGTTGCTGCCAAGATTAAGTTTGTCTAAATACAATAATGGCCCACAGCAATTGACCCTTCCAGTGTTACATATGCCCCGCCCATCTCTACATAAGCTTCATCCACAACTCGCCCTTGTTGGGATCGATCGAACCTTAAACTCCCTGAATCTCAATTTCCAGAAAACTATGCAGGTAAGCCGTTGAATTTTTTGACTGGCAAATTAGTTTCAAAATATTCAACACAATGATTATTAAGTAGTACAGACATGTAATTTGTACACCTGATGAACGATTAAGACTTCCTGATGGAGTAACATACGCCATTCATGATGTATTTTATTTGCGACTTCAGCCTACATGTCTCCTATTTGAATATGCCGTCATATACTTGACTGTATTGTATTGCTGTCTCCAAGTTGTTGCTGTCAACACTGTTTGTCTAAATATGCAATAGCCAATAGAATGGTGGAATCTATTTCTAGTCAAGTTCCGCCAACTTGTACGGGTGTTGGCATTGAATTATACGCTTTGAACAATTACCTTTTAATATCCCGATTTCATCGAAATTATACACCTACACCCACGAATAGTTTTAAGGTAATTTGACTGGTGATGTTGCTGCCTATGGAACCAGCAGCTCCGAGTCAGATTAATTTCAAAATATTCAACATAATCTGTATACAATTATAAATTGATAGAGGACGTATAATGCTGACACAATTGGTGGACTTTTCGATCTCCCTGACCGGGCTATACTCATTGTGATGCTGACGTCATCTAACTAGTGACGAAATAGATTATGAGGTCAGATACTAGAGTGGCAGATAGGATCACGCCATACCGGGTTATTCCAAAGTAGAGACCAGAGTGGCAGCAATTACAATGGATTCAAGAGTACGTAAGTGAACATTATTGACGCGTCTCTGTATATTACCTGTCCTGCCGTTACCTCTCCATCTCGGTCTCATACGCCTGGGGTATCCAACGGTTCCAATCACAAAGGACATCACGACAACGAGTATCAACAACTTCATATTGATTGTGCCTGTATGGAACAAGCTAGCTACATTAGATTTCAACACGCACATCGGGGAATGCTTAGACCGTCACCCAACCCTCTGATGTTGACAATGAGTATTTTTGAGGCTAAGATCAACACACCTCTTCTCAGTCTCAATGGCATTCTCCCACCGATTTCTGTCACGATCCATTCAGTGAAATTTGAGCTCTGTGTTATTGCACGGAGCATCATGCACACCATTCCAATGACGCACTCTACTCCACAAAAATCTCTTTGATCTTTTGACCACCACCCCCGCCCCCAACATCCCCCCACCCACCCCAACACCAACCCGCCCACCCCCACACAATCGATAGCATACGCCGTGTATGCTCATCATGCGCAATATGTGTGGCATCTGTCCCAGCAGGTGAAGCATTGTGCTTTTGGATAGTGCCATCATATCGACTTCAGGGCTAGAGACTTGACATCGTCCAGCCATACATTAGGACACGTAGCATTCAACATCGTCCAGCATACATTAGGACATGTAGCATCCAACATCAACCTGCAGCCATACATTAGGACAACTCGCATCCATCATCGCCCAGCCATACATTAGGACATGTAGCATCCAACATCGTCCAGCCATACATTAGGACATGTAGCATCCAACATCGTCCAGCCATACATTAGGACATGTAGCATCCAACATCGTCCAGCCATACATTAGGACATGTAGCATCCAACATCGTCCAGCCATACATTAAGACATGTAGCATCCAACATCGTCCAGCCATACATTAGGACGTGTAGCATCCAACATAGTCCAGCCATACATTAGGACATGTAGCATCCAACATCGTCCAGCCATACATTAGGACATGTAGCGTCCAACATCGTCCAGCCATACATTAGGACATGTAGCGTCCAACATTGTCCAGCCATACATTAGGACATGTAGCATCCAACATCGTCCAGCCATACATTAGGACATGTAGCATCCAACATCGTCCAGCCATACATTAGGGCATGTAGCATCCAACATCTACCTCCAAAATTCTGCGAATGTCACACGACGCACATGTTCAGAAAGCCTTGGAATTTACCTTTCCAGAGCATCCATCTATCATCTAACGTCATTTGACGTCATAAACAGCTAAACGGCGTGTATGATGGCGTCATAATCATTACGTCATAAATGATTCTATTTGGCCCGTTTTTAGCTCTTAATAGTCAGACACGCTGCACGAAGTGCATGTCTCTACTATTTAATAAACATACTGTTGAATATTTTGAAACTAATTTGACTTTGCCGAGTCAAATTAGTTCCAAAATGTTCAATAGCTTACCTGTATAGTTTTCTGGAAATTGATAGTTATGGAGTTCAGAGATCGATTGATCCCGACACGCGCGAGGTGTGGGTGGAGATTAGCTAGAGATCATCATCATCATCATCATCACCATCACCACCATCACCATCATCACCTTCACCAACACCACCACCACCACCACCACCACCACCACCATCATCACCTTCATTACCACCATCACTACCACCACCACCACCACCATCATCATCATCATCATCATCATCATCATCATCACCACCATCACCATCATCACATTCATCACCACCACCACCACCACCACCACCACCATCATCATCATCACCATCATCACCATCATCACCATCACCATCATCACCTTCATCACCATCACCATCACCATCGCCATCATCATCATCACCACCACCACCACCACCACCACCACCACCATCATCATCATCATCATCATCACCATCACCATCATCACCTTCATCACCTTCATCACCACCACCACCATCATCATCATCATCATCATCACCACCATCACCACCCATCATCATCATCATCATCATCATCATCATCATCATCATCATCCCTCCACCAGTCCTACCTAAGGCCGTCTTTCAGGTCAGTATATTACTTCTGCGTAAAGTCAATGTAGGTCTGAACATGCCAAATAGATAACTCCGTCAGTTTCGTTAACTTGAAAAAATGTGCGTATTAAATAATTGCTCCGACGTAAAGCTTTAGGCCTAATGAGAACGCACCCCTTGTCGCATCTACCCTGAAAACACTGATTCATAACGCGACTTATGTTCCTATCAACC
The DNA here is from genome assembly GCA_034401795.1 of Chaetoderma sp. LZ-2023a. Lineage (NCBI taxonomy): Eukaryota > Metazoa > Mollusca > Caudofoveata > Chaetodermatida > Chaetodermatidae > Chaetoderma > Chaetoderma sp. LZ-2023a. Next base: position 187,591,044 of record CM067359.1, read on the forward strand.
ACAGCTGTCGGCTCTTTGCGCTAGGGTTCCTTCATTACACGGACATACACACATTAAGCCTCTAAAATTATACAATTGTATCAGTTTTATTTTCAAGGATTTTGGTGTGATATGCACCTTTAATTGTTATATTTTTGAAAACGTTATCGAGCTATTTATATATTTACAAACACAGTTTTCGCGTGGCTTACTAAAACGTGATAGACTGGAGTATTTTAAAAGTGGCAGGCACGGCGAAAAATGGAAGGGTCCATTGATTATGACGTCATATACTTGAGTGGAAGATCGTATGCATACACGCCATGAGACAATGAGGCAGTGTTTCAAGCAAATAGAAACAGTATTTCTTCGCAATGTAAGGGCGATTCTGTTGAATATTGTGAAGCTAATTTGAAGGTGCATATTCACAGAAGAATGCGTGAAAATAAAATCTTTTAAATTGTATTCTTTTAGAGATTAATTTGTTTACCAGAATGTAATAAAGCGAAATGATAGATCTTAACATATGATGATTTAATTCCATACACAATATTATAATTTTTTTTAATTTCTCTAATTCAATTTCATAACTTAAAAAATTGTATTAATTTATATGTAATGAAATCATCACATATTAAGATTTATTTCATTTCCTTACATATAGGCCCACAATTTAAGCCTCTAAACACATACAATCTTGACGATTTTATTTTCAAGCATTCATATGCTCCTTTAACTATGAGCTGGTGCAAGATGGCAGCAGCTCGTCCCTGCAAACTGAATCGCCAAATATTGAACAGCTTACCTGTGTATTTCTCTAGAAATTGAAAAACAAGGAATTCCAGTTGTTCAAAGAATCAAAGTTTGCATGGACCCCTGATTGACCCTGAATAATAGCCTCAGGTATACAGGACACCTGTGAAGCCTTTCATGACGAAGCCCCGCCCCCCCAAAACCGGCCTTTGTAGTGTTCTTGAGGAATGCCTATTTGCAGGCCAAGCTAAGAACATCTTTTGAAAATGTATCACTGCAATGACTGGCTCTATGACAGAGTCAGCCATTCCAGTGGTAAATTTTCAAAAAGTAATCTTTGCTTGGCCTACAAATGGGCATTCAATAAGGAAATAGTTCGATTTTCTTGACAAAATTTTGGTCATTAAAGTTTTAGAACAGAAAATGTACTTACTGTTTCAGTCTGTTTACCGCCAATAACGCGTGAACTGCACTTCTGGAGTTAAGGACGCGATGTATCACGTCTTGCGGTATAGGGACTAAATATAATCTAAACACAAAAATGATTATGACAAGATTAATTTATATTCAACGGTGGCGATTGGTTGCAACGAAATTAGCCTACTCGAGTCAATAGACGGATTGCGCGGGTTTATAACGAACTAGCGTTGCTTGAGGGTTTCTAACATTTTACACAGAAAATATATAAATTGGTGTTTTTTTACCCCGAGGTACTTAGGTAAATGGTTATAAGATCGGTATACAGGTGTCAGTTTGCTACAGCATAACAGAATATGCTATACAAAAAGCAATGGATTTAAATGTTATTTGAAGAGACATTTTGGAAAATTCAATTTTATTTTTATAATGTAATGGTCTCGATGTATAGTTACGGAGTAGGACTACTGCGTGATATTTTCATACAGAAAATCCGAACCTGCCAACCCTATTTGTTATTTTTTGCAATTTTTTAAGTAAACGTGAACGCATGAGAGACGAACGCATTAAAAATCTGAATGTATTATGTGTAGACGGTGTGTAGTTTCTGACGAGTTACTCCCGCCACAAGGTTTTACAATCTTCGTCACGCATAACATTTAATAATATGATATGATATGATATTATTTTGCGTTTTTGCCTGTTTAGGCAAATCATCATACATTACGCGAGACAATCAATACAACTTACAGTAATTAAAGTTGCATGCTCGCGCCAGAATGCTTGAGAATGGAATTGTTGAGAGTATGTGCTTTTGGGGTGGGGGGGGTGGGGCTTGGATTGCGTGCCTCGATGTAGTGGGGCGGGGTGAGTCATGGCGCATGATGATTTCATTCCATATAAATAAATTTCGTAAGGTTAGTTGCGAATTTGAATGGGAGAGTCTTGCCTCTAATTCAATTTGGCAGCTTAAAGAAATTATATTAATTAATATGCGTGGTCAAATCATCGCGTGCTGGGATTTATTTCGTTTCATTGCATCTGGGTGCGCAGTTTAGGCCTCTAGGAGCATGTCGTTTTAGCAGTTTTATTTTCGGGCATTCAGCTGTGGATATGCACCTTTAAGATCTATACATATAGGGGAGACCTGGCACAATGTGACAGAAAAATCTGTATCGCTAATAACTTCTATCCTATTATGGAATATCATTGTGTTCCCAGTCTCAGGTACGTGGATATATGTATTTCTTTAAAATGGCATGTGTAATATTGTACTCTTCCTTCGAGCTAAAGAGTTGCAGCTGAAATAGTATTTCATTTTTTTTTTGTCACATTGTGCCTCGGCCCGGGGTATTTGTGACAGAGACCGGGGCACAATGTGACATGTTATAGACATTCGCATACCCTGGCATAGATGCATGAATGTATGAATAAACTAAAGGTTCATTGTCATTTGAATAAAAGGGATCGAAATACGATAGTTTTGTAGTAACAAGTACGCACATGTTCATGCAATAACCACGTCGTTTATATTATTGTTTGGTAGCTGTGACCTTGACATTTTGACCCAAGTTTTGAAACAGCTCTTCAAAAAAGCATGGGCAATCTTTTAGAAATGTTTGGTTAAGATCCTTCTATTACCTGAATTAAAAATACTTTAACAACAACAACAACAACAACAACAACAACAACAACAACGACGACGACGACGACAACAACAACCGACTACAGCAACAACCGACTACAGCAACAACCACCACACACTTCTGTGGCACTAGACACAGCTTAAATTGTTAAAGTAATGGACACCATGAGAAAGAGTAGCCTACAACGTCCATGAACTTTTCTGGGACACTATTATTCTGATTAAACAACGCCAAATTAAAATATTAGTTTCCTTATATTTTAACCATAAACCAATCAACGCAACGTATCAAATTTCAACGTTCCAATAACAAATTAAAATGTGTGTTTTTCAACAGTGCTGACAGAATCAGTCTGAGTCACAATTTTCGCATACGTAATAGGAAGTGTCTCTGTTGGTACATTCTTCATTTGTCCATTTTCCACACTCCAGACACTGAACCCATTCCTCACCCGGACGACTATTTGCATAATTCTCGCAACATACTAGACACAGCCACTCCTCTTCTTTGTTGGAACTGGTAGCCTGAAAGGTCAACGTTTTCTTTCCTTTGCTTTCTGCTTTTCCCTTGCCCTTACCTTTCTGTTGGCTCATTTTGTCGGGTGGCTCTACGTTTTGTTTAGTTGACTTGTTCCTCATTGCATCTTATGCTCGTTGCTCTTCCTCGAGTTTTTGTTTCTTAGGTGTTGAAGTTAAAATGGAAGCATACCGTTTTTTCCTACCTCTAACTGTTGATGATCTTTGTTCAGCCTTCGGGTAAGGGCGAACCCATTCTGGTGAAAATGTTCCGGGTTTTGGATCATCACATGGGCTGCGCTATACCTCAGATGTAGGCCTACTGGTACTTGCGATAACTGGCTTAACGGTTGAAACAGGTAGGCGAGAAACGCCTGTATTGACACTTGCAGTAGATGCAGTAACAGTAGATGCAGTTGGCAGTGTTTCCGTGCCTATCGTAACACCTGAAATGGACGGAGTGTCAGTGGCAGTATTACAATGAGTAGCTGGCAACAGTATCAGAGTTTCAGTGACGGTGTCAACACCCGTGGTTGGAAGAGTTTCAGCATCTACATTATCCCTCGTATTCGGAAGAGTTGAAAGCGATGCACTAGCAGTATTTGCACTGTAGTTGCAATGGCTGTACTGGTAGAGGCATGCCGTGAATCTACATCTATTGAACTTGTACTAACATTTGATTCCAAAGGTGGAGCACTGTGTGCGGGTCTCTCAGTAACAAATGAGCCCAAGAACTCATCATCTTGGAATATGTCTCTGTTGAATGGAAACATACCAGAGAAATGGAAGTAAGCTTGAATGTTTGACGGTGTGAACGCAAGCGGATACGAGTGTCCAACAACTCCTGAAATATCATAAATGGTCATCGTTTTTCCTGGGTTATTGATAAGCCAGTTATTGCAATTTGAGTTCTAATGACGCTTAAAGGGACCATATACACTTCTGTAGAGGGGCTGCAGCTTATGGCTACAGTGTGGCGGGAATGTTAACATTTCAATTCAGTTTTCTTTCTCAGGGTCAATGGTTGAGATACTTAGATGGCTGTCATGATTACCCAACCGCAAGAGGATAGGTTTATCTTGGGATGGTTTAATATGTCTAATGCTATGATGCATGTACAGATCGAAATTATCTGATGGCATCCATCCACTCTGGTGTGTCACTCCGATTGTTCCTACTGGTGCTCCAGTTATCATAAAGTTCTTGAAATTAATCCTCGGGGAAATCATCAAGGGAGGAACTGTGTTCCCGACAGCATTAATCGTGCAACATAACGTAGCCAAAGTTCCTCGTTCAGCTGATGTCATTTGATAGACTTGCTTCACACCGTTAGCTGCTAATATCTTTATCGGAGTGTGTACGGTTGTAATCCCAGTTTCATCTAGGTTATAGATGGATTGGATTCTGGTCCAAAATTGTACTTCACCATAACAGTTTCTAGCTTATCAAAAAACGCACTAACATTTGCACGGTTAAAACTCGTAGCCCTGGATAAACTAGTAGCCTCTGGGATTCGGATACTGATGCCTTTATGTTTTTTAATAAAACCACATAGTCAATCTTCTCCAGCAAATGTATTCTTGTGCCAAGAGTCTGGGCAACCCTTTTCATGCGTGACAGCTAACTGATATTCCAATTTACGCAGTTCAACTGCCGCCAACCTATAACATATTCGGGAACATTGCAAGACATAGCTCACTAGAATATTATCTTCCTCATCACTAAATAGAGCCCTGCACTTATAGTTCGGTGTGAAATGAACATTATCCACATCTGTTGCATCCCGTAGCTTCTTCACATATCGAAACAGAGTTTGTCGATTTATATTCAAGTCCTTTGCCACAGATCTAATCGATTTTCCCTGATTAACGACCGTCTCTCGTGGGAATAAAATGGGATAATATCAAACATCATCTACCGTTTGACACCATTTACTGCTGCTGCTACTAATACTGCTGTATGCTGTTGTAGCTACTGCCACAGACACCTCCGCCGCCACTGCTGTTGCTGCTGTTATTGCTGCTGCTTCCCCCGCCGCCACTACTACCACTATTACTACTACTCATACTCCTACTACTACTACTACTACTACTACTACTACTACTACTACTACTACTACTACTACTACTACTACTACTACTACTACCATTACTATAGCCTACTACTACATTTAATTATATGCCTATTGGGATAATAATAATAATAATAATAATAATAATAATAGCCTAATTTAGTTTTACATCATATATTTTGCAATCTAAGATTTGTTTTCATCCGGGGCACAATGTGACATGTCACATACTGGCCCGTCACATTGTGCCCCTGACCTACATTACAGCAAAAAAGTTATGACGTGGGAAAATCAAGCTAGACACGAGCACGTGTTTACTAGCGCGGTACACAGCAATGTCTATAGGTCTAAACAAATATATGGAATTAATATTGCAAGGAGGATTACTGGGGTGAAAAACTATTTATTCAGCATACAAAAAAGTTACTTACAACATCGAAAAATGAATTTTCCTTGCTAAAATCCTCCGATGGCTTCTTCAACCGTAATTTAAACAATATGGCGAACACGTTGGAATACATCCGCACTGTGATGTAAGCGTCATTGTGATTGGTCAATTATAGGGTCAGTAAAAGTCAATGTCACATTGTGCCCCATGTCACATTGTGCCCCGGTCTCCCCTATATATGATAAAATGGACCCTTCCAAGTATATCCCTTAATCATATGACTGTCATAATCAACTACGTGATCTGTAAGATGACGTCACAATCATGACGCCATGAATGCCTTGATATAGTCAGTCTTACACGATTAAATTAATAGTCTGACACGTACGAATTCACCTTTCCAAAGTATCCATTCATCATCTGACCTAGTATAATCAGTTCAGCATGTTTAAGCTGTATAAACAAATGTTATTATGCTGTTGAAGGGTGTGTGAATATAACGCTAAAGAGAAATCCACTGTATTAGATATAAGATTAGGCATTTAGATACTTGTATAGCATAGTAATTTAATTGTCTATATATATATATATATATATATATATATATATATATATATATATATATATATATATATATATATATATATATATATATATATATATATATATATATATATATATATATATATATATATACACAATGTTTAAATGTATACTCAAGGGCCTATGGCTTATTGTGGAATAAATAAATCAATCAATCAATCAATAAAATCAAATGTACATCACAAGATATACATAACTAGTGAAGCGGGTATCTGTACGCTATTGTTCTTCACCGCGGGGTGTCTTCGAGAACAATTGCTTACAGCCACACATCAAAGGAATTGGTTTTAGGGAACAATGGCGTGCAGCGACCAGGATTTGAGAGATTTACGAGAACAATGGCATACATCCGCACACACTTGAGAGAGTCTAGAACACTGTCGAAGCGTAGGGATCAATATTGCTGTTAAAATCCGGTAGTACGTCTTGAAAATGTTAACCCTTAAATGTTGTGTATTTTTACGTTTTAACATAGCGCCCCCCCCCCCATCCGTGGTACCGTGGTATGTAAGGTAAAAATAATAGAGTTTAAGAGGCGGACTGATAATAGGATGTAAAAAAACAGTGGTCTGATAAGGGAGGTCGTAGGAGGAGGAGGGAGTATGAGGTTGAAGAGGGGCGAGGAATTACGTCAATGCTCGATATTGATGAATATTTTGAAAATAATTTGAATGTTTCGTTGCTAACGTTAATTTATCAGTAAACTATTTTGTTGAATATTTTGAAAACGTTTTGACCGCTGGCTTAACCGACATTATGCGCAAATTGTTTTTAAATACTTAATATTCCATTTGCAATAATGTCAGTCGTTTTAGATTTTGTGGTTGCACGATGATTAAAATGTAGTCATTATGTTTCTGAGGGTGACACGCGTTTATGGAATTGTACGTCGAGTATACGTATGATAAAAAGAGTATTTGTTGCGTATGGTTTTAATTTATCCATCTTCGTCATGAATAGCCGTGAGATCAATCTTTAATCGAGATACAAACATACCATGTGCTAAGGAATAATGTAAGAATGTACGTCCCGTCTCGTTCTACGTGTTTTTCTAGAAATATTCAAAATTACTATTAAATTATCGCCTAGGTTACTTACTAGGAGATTTCACTTTGTAGTTGAGAATGCGTACTTCACTGGAGTGTTTTTGAATAAATGACAAAATCGCATTATTGTATCGTTTCCTAGTTCTTAACCGAGTGGACATATGTACTAATTCCCTTGTGCAATTATTAGAATATCACGTTTTGGCGCGTTAGTGCTTTTGCATATTTATGACGTGTTCGTGCATTGCTCATATTAACATTAAACACGACCGCTTCATTCACTTTAAGGGCAGCTGATGTTAGATTTTGTCTAGGCCTGCTTCCTTGCGAACTAATAATGGTGCTGGTATGCACCACACATGACCACGACGAAAGGCGTCACTCGTGGTGGAATACGAGGTTGAATGTGTCTGTATCAATGGAATCTGGTTCTGATCCATCATCCACATATTAAGGGTGTCCTACTTTTTATCACGTGCATGCCCCACACACACACATTGACGCACCTGTCGCATCAACACACGCACGACTGCACTACGCATGTGCCCCTCGTCACCCATGTCCCCTGTCCTCTTCGGGTGTATGTCGTGCGTGCGTGCGTGCATGTGTATTTGTATGCACCCATTGGTGTGTGGGTGTATGTAACATAATTTTGGTTTTTGGCGGCCCCTTAAAAAAAGAGACCTATTTCGTTATTTTTTTATTTTGCTTTTAGGTAAATGTTTTTTTATCTCAATTTATGCAAACGATAATTTCTGTTTTGTTCGCACCACATACAGGTGCAACAATCATTACGAAGTTGGTACTTCGCATGCACCCATTTGTTGTAAGTACGCTCATCCGGTTCCGCTAGATAATCTCTCCAGCGGTTCCGGATTTCACGTAATGACGTTAAAAATGGTTGCTGTACTGGTACCTCAGTATATTTGTTCCATTCGATGCAACCACAATTAATAGGCGTAGAACCGTTCGTTCTCCATCGATCGCATAATTGAGATTCCATTTTCGTTTTGGCAAATTCAAAAAGCTGCATGCCTTACTAGTCGCTTTTATAGCTGAAATATGAGCTGTCAGTAAAACTATCTTTCCAATCTGAACACGGCATTATTTCGGTCACGTGGGATTGTTTCCACCGCTTAAAATTAACATCATCGGTTTTCAAAACATAACTATTGCACCACGTTTGAATGACATTTTTATAGAAAACTGGAATTGATACGCAGGGTTCAATTACAGAGTACGTCATATGGTTTTCTCTGTATTCAAATATGTCCGCATTTTATGTCACAATGTGAATACGATTAATTTTGGATCATTGGATTATTGTGGTATGCCTCGTGCTCCTAGCACGCCATTGATCTTTTAGCCATTATCAGCTTCATCCATCGCGGTGTATCAAAATGGTGATAATTGGGGATGGTGGCTGAGGGGTGAGAAGGGAACATGAAGAAATAATAACATATTTTTACAAAATAAATGTATTTTTTATTGACACGTGAATTTTTATGATAAATATTAGCGACATTTATTCACGATAATTAAAAAGAAAACATAGTACATAAATAATTATACATTAAACATGATCATTTTGTTTATTCATAATCCTGCACGTCAGGCGTTTCACTATCAGTCATTTTTGTCTCTGTTTCTTAGCGCCCATAATATGTGTTTCATGTGTACACCTCTCGAACGATGGTATAAGAAATATACACAATAATATCCACAAGTTGATGTCATGGATGGTTGAACACGTTCATTGTTGAAATAATAAACACGCGCACGGTGCCCATTTTGTACATTTGATATCATTCTTATGTCAGAAGGGCGTCTTCCATAAGGATCAAAGTGTTCAGCATTTCCATTTCTAGTGTAACAAACTGCCACCCAATGTTGTCCGGATTTATTACTGGGATGCGTGTTTATTACTAATGAGGCGGGGCGATATTTAATATGTGTGGGTACATTGTCAATTGGAAAAACACCGAGAAAGTGTTCACGCATTTTATTGTCACCGAATAAGAGATCCTCTATTTCAAATGTATTCAACATATTTGTTAATAATCTGTTAATACATTAAAGTCTGATCTAATTTCTATCGTATTATCAAATTCAGAATAGCAAATTACGTTGGTTGTACTGGTAAGTGCTTGAGCAAAATGGAAGACCACTCTTAACGAACCAGTGCGTGTAGGGTAGCGATGCTCTGAATCAGCTCAATCAGGCATAAAATCCCATGTGAACAATGTGGTTCCATGTCTGAACTGTGTCTTATTTATCAGGTAGACATGGTCTTTGAATAACGCCCCAGTACCGTGGAATAGTGAGAAATAAGCGTCGGAGTAAATGTCGTTGCTAAACGAAGGGCGTATTGGCGATGTTGTAACCTCTTCTCCATTTATATAACATGTAGCGACGGTAGTGTTATTGTTATCAAACTTGAACGGATTTTTATGTACCACACCATTATAGGCATCATTAGGTACAAAAGCGAATGATGCTCTAGTAGGTAGCTGACCAATAAATATATTATCTCTATCGATGCTCATAGCACCGCTAGCTGCTGTAAAAGTCTTACACACTATGCTGCGAATAGGATATTTCGCGCTTGTCTGTCTCAGAGTAACGGCATGCGCCACTAGCAGATCTGTTGATGGGATAACTTTGCGTACAAATAAGTTAGCTGACACTATTTTCAATTTAGGCCTCACTCCTTCTGCAACCATAATGGCGAATACATCTTTATTCCTCTGTAGGCGTACTCTTAAATCAACGGAACCGAGCAGGAATCTGTCCTGCAGAAACATATCGCTGTGTATGCGGCCTATTAATTGCACAATTTTACTCTGCGCCATCATACTTCTACGTGCTTGAAATCCTAAGTTAGTATCGGTGATATTATCAAATTCGACGGCATCATCTATTTTCCATCCAGCAAGTTGTAGATGCGAGGATGCGGCATCGCTGCCATAATTTAGTAACGTCTCAATGTACGAGTGGAAAGCATAATTTTCATTCGAGTTACTGACACGCTTTCCATTAAAAAAACATCCACTTGTGAGAACATCGTATGCAAAAGATTATTCACGTGCACAATCAGGTCATTCGCCTCGATTGTCTTCTCATCACCATTTCGTTCTAGCTTTACTAGCTTAACTTTAATCAAAAGATAAGATTGTGTAAGATCTAAATATCTATCAGCAGACCCGCTGACGTAAAACTTGATCGGTCCACTATCTGATAAACTAGATACAGGCTGAAACTGCTCCCATTTTGCAGACTCCAATGTTGTCACTATGGGACGCATCGGGAAAATGTCCAATTCGCTCTTCGAGCACTCGCAGATCTGATTAAGTTTCATGTTGTGTGTTAATCAATGATATCAGCTTGTTTTCTCTGCCGTCTATTGTGACCCTTCCTCTTCGGTATCGCAAGCATTGACTGAGCATTACCTGTATTATTCCTCTTTTTACGTTTAGGTTGAGGTGGTCATAAACCACCACACACTGCTGTTACAGCTTCTGGTATCAAAGACCTGGCAACACCACGTGCTCTTGATTTTAATGCTGTTTTAACAGTTTTTCCAGGCATTACGTCCTCAGCTAGTCCGATTCCAGCACTAAGAGCTTGGTTACCTACATATTTAGCCACATTTTTTGTGATAGGTATTGCTGAACGTAATAGTCCGCCTAAGATATTACCACGTCCATGTCCTAATGTGTGTAATACGCCCATGGCCCGCTTGACTCGCGTAGCAATGCACCAGTGCCGGAGCATTCAGTATTCTTCTCATTGTCCCTCTCATCGTCCCTCTCATTGTCGTTGTCGTCGTCGTCTGAAATGCAAACAGAGTACACTCGGCGATGCTCCATCCTTGAATGGGACATTGGCACCAGTTCTATCCATTATAAGTGTTCCAATAGTATAGATGTAGTTCTTTGACACAGAGCGATATTGAATATCAGGAAACGTCCACTGACATATATCTTTCCCTCCATCTGTACTAGAAATGGGTATCACTCTGAGTAGTGGTGCGGAAGTATCGCCTACCACGCTGTGTGGGACTACATCGCAGTATATATATGCGGTCGAAGGACCACCCTAACGATTTGAACGAAATGATTCTTTAAAGTCTATAGGTCCCATATGTTTTTTCCTCCTTTGAATCCGATTAAATTTGCTACTTCTCCACCTAAGTGTATAGCGTAATTATCTTTAACTGTGAGAGATACTAGATTCGCGCGATGCAAGTAAAAATTGGAAAAAGAAATTGGTGTCTAAATCTTGTCTTGCTCTCTATCTGCCAATTTAGATAGTCTACCATATTTTTTACAGCATAGTAGCCTTTCAGTACGCTGACAACTGAAGCTTCTGTTTGCATATGATAATGTTCGCTTCTACATGTACGTTTCGTACCGACATTATTTGTGTGATCATTTCGCACATCTTTTCCCCGTTCGAGCCCGTTTTCCCCGATTGGCAGGACGTGGATTGCCAAAACCATCTTTTAAAACTAGCAGAAAAGCTGTTGTCTTTTCTATTTCTGACACCCTTGTGCCATCTTTGCTAATTTCTTCGGTCGCATCACTACCTTTCTTCTTCTTCTTTATCTTCTTCTTAGTAAATGCATATATTTGTACAAAACTTTCCTCCGCAATAGTAATCCAACTCCTCGGATATAACACACTCGAGAGGCCCACTTCCCATTCGCCATCTAATGTTAATGGAGTTTGCAGACATGCTCGAAACTCTGATATCTTATTGTCTGGAAAGAGCTGGGTACTACTATTGCTCGGAAGGGTTATGTAAAACTGATCCTCGTTCATACTGAGTTCAATAATGTATAGATGTCTTTATGTGCAGACTAGGCAATATATACCCTAGACATCCGCTCAAAAGCGATAACCATATGCCTGATTGCCCATTTTGTATACTCAGATTCATGATACATGTAATGATTACGATATAAATTATTATAATTTGAGCTAGGTATACTATTTCTACTTTCGGTACTCATGAACCCATCATTCACCACATGCTCTGATCCAATCTTCTCTCTATATATTCATCCATTGTTACTGATGTATAGTACTTAGTTCGTTAACCCACGTGTTAAACTTAGCTGGGTAACCAAGCCACTTTACCAGATACTCGCGTTGTCCCTTTTTATTTTTTCTACTTCTAAGTATTTTTTCCACTGAGTACTCTTTATCATTTTCTTCTATCACTTGCTGTATCTCATCACGATAAAAAGTACCAATAATTGGGTCGCTTCCATAGTCTTCTAATTTATATAAGTATGGATATTTGTGTAAGCACCTCGCGCACCTTAAACAATTCTTTCCATATATATTTTTCCACGTGATTAACTCAGTACTACGCTCGACTTCGGAAGAAGCCATGCGTGTGCTGAAATGAGTGGTGTTATTGTACACAGCGGCTAAACTAGGTAATACATCGATATATTTTTTGTAATTTTATGCGTCATGTATCTGTATATTCGGCCCTTCAGGGTGCGTTGAAAACACTATACCAATGCGGCTTTCATTTCATTTTGAGAAGTGTAGAAATGTATTCCATTATCTTTCAAATAGTTTTTCATTATACGATTTACGAACTCGCCCCCTTTGTCTGTTTGAATAGCGTGTGGGCGACGCTCAGTATGCTCCAATATTGTTTCTAACCCTTTCTTGACTGCAGAAGACGTTTTACTAAACAGGCATTCCACCCATGCGTATTTTGAAAGGGCATCAACTACGCATAACAAATATAACACGTTGTTGTTCTCTTTTGCCAGCATACCCATCGAGCATAGATCTGCCTGCCATAGTTCATCGTTGGCTGAAACTCTTATTTTTCGCCTGACAAACTGTGTTCTCTGCCGTCTGTGAACGGTATATACTTCTTGGTGTTTTAACCATTTGTCGATATAGTTGCATGGTATTTTACCTTTGAATGCATTATATAGCTTTTCTTTCCCATCAAAAGATGCGTAATATTTTGGATCAAAATATACTTTTGCCAATTTAGCATCATTCATGACTTATCTAAATCGACCCACGCTGGAATTGAATGTCCCTTTTTCTTCCTGGTGCCTGCTAGAGAACTATTTCTATGTTTTCTTTCACTCCAGGCGTAGGCATGTACTCACTGGCATTATCATCTTTTCTGCGTCATTATATATCTATCTCATCGTTTTCTCTTGCCCTACAAATCTACAGGATATGTTTAGGTCACGTAACAGATTAAGAAACTTTCCGTCTGCTTTATCATGCATACCAGCCATAAGAGGTTTTCGTCCATGCGCTACGACGTTTGTAAGCGAGTCTAGTACATTACTTTTTGGGAAAAACGTACCCTCGATTGTCACTTCGCCAGGTCATTAACGGTAAAACGTTTAGGAACCGAACGTAAAATATCAATTACTCCACTGGCTTTTGTCTCGTACGTTTTTGGTATTCCCCTCATCGTACGTTCAAGTATGTGTGTGGGAGTGCGCCATAGTTAGTTATGGGTTGCAGAGATATATATTTATATTGTTGTTGTCCTTGCGCTTGCTGATAGTAATGCCTATACTTACCCAATACTTGTGAATACGATTTTGCTTTTTCATTCTCAGTCAGATCGTGTCTGGCTAATATAATGGATATCTCGTTGTCGAGAATAATAGCTCTACGTATCGATGGATCTGTCTGTAGCAATGATATTTTACTCTGTTCATTTAAATTGCCTATCAATTCGTGAGGAACTAGTGACTTTTTACATGTATGTTCCATCTTTTCACGTGAACAGTTTACCAAGTAATGGCGCAAGCATACCGATCACCGCTGGTGATAAGGCTCCTAACAATCTACCTATTTCTAGCAATTTCTTTTACGTGCATATGGTACACCGCGACTAGTCAGTGTTCGCATTTTCCCTCTATATTTACTCAGCTGCTTGTATCGTGATTTAGTGAGATGAACATTCCCACGTAATATGTTTAGGCATGATTCACATAATACATCCACCAATTCGTTTGAACACTGTTTGATTACATCATTTCTGATTGAATACTTTACTTTAGCCTAATATTGCAGCATAGGTAAATGGCGTTCCATTTTACGTGATGCCATTTTTCTTAGGTATGTAAACGTAGCAACCCTCCTTCGGATGACTGGATGAACAGATAAACGTAGTCTGATATTGTCAGGTGTCGTCTGTTTCAAATCTAGGAGTAGATATGAGTGGGGTTTGCGTGTAGCATCCTTATATGATTCGATCAAATACTTTGTATTGCCTGGGTACATCTGATTAGATAAAGAACGAATAGATGACGCACCACGTGGATTCTTAAACAATACCATGTAGTGACAGTTAACTGATAAGTCACGTTGATTGCGTGACTTGTGAAACAGATTTTGTGCGACAAATATTACGCTACAATTCTCATGGTGAGAACGTTTTGTAAATACGTCAGCCACATTCTCATCGCATTTAGTTCATCAAATCGTCGAGTATAACCAATGTCCTGCAACCTCTGTCTAGTTCAACATTCACACACTCTTTAAATTCTTGCGCCAAATCCTTATACCCATCTTGCCACACACTGTAGCAGTACACAATCCTCTGTGGAGGGGGAGTTAATGGCGTAGGGATCTCTTATTAGTGCTTTTATCATCTCAGTTTTCCGCACTGCATTGGTTCACAGACAATCATAGTAAATGGGTGACGTAACGCCATCTTGCAGTCAAGTGATGTTGCCATTGTGTCAGCAAATTCATGTCCACGTACGACTAAGGAGGTATATGCTCATGTTTATATATGTATACCTTAGTGGTGCCTGAACGCGCGTGAACCGTCACTATGATGAAATATGTAGTTACTCTTCTGTGAATACTTTATCTATGCTTACTGGTTAGCGAGCATTAATAATATCATTGTGACGTCAGATACTCGTGACGTAAGAGAAATGCTATGATTGTGACGTCAGATACTCGAGACGTAGGAGAAATGCTATGGCCATTTAATAATTGTGACGTAAAATTAGGAAAAATGCTATGATTGTGACGTCAGATACTCGTGACGTAGGTGAAATGCTATGATCATTTAAAAATTAAGAAAGGCTATGATTGTGACGTCAGATACTCGAGACGTAGGAGGAATGCTATGTCCATTTAAGAATATGATTGCTACGTAAAATTAGGAGAAATGATATGATTGTTACATCAGATACTCAAGACGTAGGAGAAATGCTATGTACATTTAAGAATATGATTGTGACGTCATATACATGCTACATATCTTAGCAGATATGCTATGAACATTTAAGTGTATGATTATGACATCAGATATTTGTGCGACGAATCCATGTCAGCTTTAAATAGTTACAAAAATAAACACAATATTCAGTGAATATTTTACCATGAAATTGAACAAAAAACCGTCTAACGGCGTTTGATTTAAGTATGCACATAATGAAATGCGCTATTCATCTCACTCTATCAATCAGTCACCCGTCCCATTCTTCTCTAAGGAATAGCAATGGCACGTGCCGACAAGGGACAGATCTGCTTCCTCGAATACCTAAGCAAGCTAAAGGTTTCTACAAGGATCTGGAGTATCTGTCAGATGTGTTTCAGCAGTTTCATACCGCCATGACCTCGCCTGACGCGGAGCTGAACAAGGCTCAGCGATACTACAAGCTGGAAAAAGGCTGCGCCGCGGAACCATCCAGCCCTTGGATGTGCATGTTGGCATCGTGTATAGGCGCTGTAGGGCATGCCAAACTGGTTCAGTTGATTTGCTAGCGGCGGAGTAGGCCGATCCCGAGCACCATGATAGCTAGGCCTGACAGCTGCCATGGGAAGCATCATGTCGACTGGCTGCAGTGGCAGGGTTGGAACGACTGTATGTGCTGCCATGCCCGTACTATGCGTAGGTGCATTGATATCAGGGTTGAAGCCGAAGTGGACACCAGGGGAACTCCCCTCGATTATCATGTTGTTATAGCCCCTGACTTGGAGGTCCTGGATGATCACGATCATGTTGCTCGGAATAAACCATAGGTGTGGTGAAATAGCAAAGTCAAGTTTGTGATGGTCCTTCTGTAAACCCTGCTGGAACTTAGCAATAAGACTACTGGGGTCTGCCACGATGATCATATCCTCAACGAGTATAACATGGCCAGGACCACTGCTCCGCTGACACCATCTATGGAATGCCGCAGCTTGGTATGTGCTGTAAGGAGGCAGTAGCACAGTGCTTCCAGGGACTGGTTGATCTGAACACTCCCTGCTGGTGTGATGCCTGAGGTGGTGTGTGGGACAAAGTACTTCCACGCATCTGGATAGTCCTGCCGCAAGCCAGTGATCTGCATATTTTGTACCATCACTCCACAGTCGGAGTCTGGATCGAACGAGAATGTCGCAGTCTTCCGACGGCCTAATCGTTGGGTGTTCAATAGGGGAATCCTGAGTAGTCACGTCTCTGGTCAAAGTACATAACCCCTAGGCCGCTGTTGTCACCACCATGCCACTGATAGTTTGGGTGAGCACTGAACTCTCTCTCTGTAGACACTATGACTGTTGAGCTGTGGGTCGAAGTCGTTTGTATCAGGGAGGCTTGCACCCAGTTCATGGAGAATTCGTCACACCGTGAAATACACGTGGAACTTGAGACAGCTGGTGATGATCACAGATTCAGGCGTAACAGAATAGGAGTGAAGCAGGTTGGAACTTACTCCACATCCTGCCGTGGGACACCACATGGCAAGGTCCAGCTGCTGATTCCAGTATCAGAGGATTGGAGCAGCCATCCAAATATGAGTTTGCTTCACATCCTTGATGGTGATGGGGCGGTTGGTCAGTGGTCGTGGGTTGATGGAGAAGCTGGTTTGGAACCGTCAATCCACTGTGATGGAGAACGGTGTTAGCTCTGGTATATCAGACAAGAGACCTCTCAGGACAGTCAAGGGAGTACCCAGGAGGGGCGGTTGGCTCCGGATGACTGTCGTGAGGTTCAGTGGAAATGCAATCTATACTGGTGTTCTTAAAGCTACCGTACAGGGAGCACACTATTTATAGTGGTCTCGACTTCAAAGACCTCGCAGACACATCTCGTTTTTTAACTCCTCCATGTCCAACCACCCGCTGGACCATTTGAGGTATTGCTATCGCACTTTAGGTTTCTCTGTGCGGTACAGGGCTGGTACCTTCAATATATGGTGGTACTCTTCATCGGTGACCTGTGCATCCTCGAGAGCTTTGCTGACAGACTCGTCGATAATCCGTAGCATACTCTGTGCCAGTGTCACGTACTTAGCATGCTTCTCCAGCCTCCTTGTGATCTGCCGCTGCCCCGCTATTAAGCCAGTGGACAAGACAGTGGTAGCTAGTGTCACGCCACCCAGCGGGATGGCGACGATGGCACCCACCCCTGTAGCGAGAGTGGCCACAACTGCCACACCAGCACTGGCTCCAATCACACCCGCAGCAGTGGTTGTACGCGCGAGGACGTTGTAGGCCATCTTATATCGCCTGCCCATTCTCCTGTACTTTTCTGCCTCGTGGACGAGATTCTGCCTGATGGCATCTATCTGCTGGAGGCGCCAGCCATGTACTGTACCACCCTCATCAGCAGTTAGGGAGGGGTATTGTTCTGGTTGTTTACGCCACTCTGATTTTGCCATAGTATACCTTGGGATTAAACCTGCATCACCTACAGAATCTGCTCATGAATCATAGAAGGGTTCATTTTGGAGAGCATGGTGAACCGCACCAGCTTTTTAGTGTCGAGAAAGACGTCTCTTAGAAAGTGGTCATCCAGGACTATGTCGGGTGCCAGTAGCTTCTGAGACATGACATCTAGAACTCTAGAAGTCAGCCGCAGGAAGGCTTTTTTGTCTTACGCTTCTGCTCCATTTCCTCTTTCCATGGTATAACATCTGGCTCATCCTCGTCTGTGAAGATGTCTAGCTCATCGTCGTATGTGGTGCTTCCTGAGATACCATCATCCACATCATGCACACTATCTGCAGGGCTTCCTGAGATACCTGACTCATCGTCGTATGTGAAGACATCTGGCTCATCATCGTCTGTCAAGACTCCTGCATCCCGTTTACTCTCCCCCAGGAGGGCCTGCCAGTATTGGGAACCTTCACTGTTCCTTCGCCTCCTTGCTTTGTTGGCAGCCTGATAATACCAGCTCTCCCACTGTAGTCGCTCTCCTTCATGTACACAGGTATGTTGCTGTGCGAGCATCTGTGCATTTAAGGCCTTTCGGCAACCCTCTATCGGGTTCATCATCTCGGCAAAGGTCAGATATTCCTGATATGATATCATGTTATCATCAGGTCAATGAGCAACAAGAGAAAAAACTCTAAATGGGCGTCCGATATCCCATCCATGCTGGCATATATGCTAATGGAGGGGCTGTCAAACAGGTGATTTACAGGTGTGAACAGCCTAGGACTGATTGATAGCTTTCCATAGGTTGCCGAATTCTTCCAGCGAGCTGCTGTGTGCACTGCCCGGAGGTTGACGTAGCACATCAGTGTGTATGTATGTTGTGCCCTACTGAGGCGCCTCGAAAAGGACCCATTCTACACAGTACTTTAGCACCCGTCTCCCCACTAGAAATGGTGTGATCACGTTCTCACCACCAGAGAGCAGCAGTCAGACAATCAGCATGATAGTATCTCCTGTTTAAACCCCTTCTATAGCGTGCTATGGAACCCATATTTGCTAACTCGACTAGTCTTGCTGACCTGGCAGATATGTACGCAGGTGATGCTGCCAAGGTAGAAGAGAGCGATGGCAAGTCATTCGCCCTATAGTATGAAGCAAACTGAAAGGCATTCCCCCTCTACCCCATTGGCGGTGATGGGATGGAGCTGCTCACAGACCTCACAGATGTGTCGAAGACGTGCCTGAGTCGCAACATATATGGCCACACGATCGTGTTTCGGTACGATTTCCTGAAGAGGAAGTACATCCTCGAGCCATTCATTGAGGTCTCGGATACAGAGGTGGCAGACATCAACACCCTAAATGATGACCTCAGCTTTCATCTGGTCAAACCCAATTCGAGCGGTGCCCCACCGATGACACATGAAGGTCTGCTATTGACCCTGGCAAAAAACCTGCAGTTCATGTTTAAGAAGAATGAAGTGTAGTAACGCACTGGAACTGGTGGTGACATAAAGTGCACACATCTTTGAAAATATCATCTGGGACCCTCGCCCATCCACGCACCCACGCATATGCGCAAAACCACGCACTATGACATAACCACCCACTACCTGCCTGTCTGCATGCCTACCTGCCTGCCTGCCTGCCCACATGCCATTATGTCTGCCCGCATGTCGTTCTGTCTGCCTGCATGTGTGCCCACTCATCAGCCCTCCCGTCCGTCCGCCTGTCTGACTGACTGTCTATCTGGCTGTCTATCTGTATGTCTGTTATTAACCTGAAGCATTAGTTCTATGAACCCGGTCACTGACTACTCACTGGCCCTAGGATATAGACCAGTCTGTTATCTGGAATGTAATGTTTGTCTTTTTTATAGTTTTCAAGTCGAGCGGGTTTCGAACACAGGAATTTCTGCGAGACCATCCCTATAGTGTATTGGAGCCGAGTACATTTCCACTAGAGTACAAAAATTATCTTTCATCAGACCAACATTCAACTACGTTCCCGTCTCGCAACCACATGCATTGCCTGTAACTGCTGGCGTGCATACCAGATAGGCCTACTGCATCTCTCAGAGAACCCTCCATCTATATCCAGACACAGGGCCAATCTTAAGGCAGTGCAACAAGTTGTAAATATGGGATTGTCACATGGGAAATCTTATAATTCATGTAAGACCCAAAAAGAAATTAAGTTTTGAAAATACCAGGTGAGCTAAAAGTTAAGATGAGCTAAAGATGGATGCTATATGGATGCTACAGTATTACATCAATGATAAATATATATACGTACAATTCAAAGTTGGAAAGTTAGGATGAGTAATAGTCATCCAAGTACATGGCTGAGTCGACCGCCTGTTATTTATAAATATGTGTCAATCATTGGGACGGTGGAAAGTCGAGCCAGCCAGCTTATCTCTTTATATCTAATAAAGTGTACTAATGTTAAATGGATAGGGATGCTGTTTATAGCATTACGTAACAAGCAGATGAGATTAATATGGTGATGATAGAAATAGGAAGATTTAAGTTGAAATGATTTTATGGTGCTGAGTTGATGTGTATTTGAGAATGATTTAGTTAAAAGTTGTTGCTGCTTAACAGACAACTATTTGTCTTATATTCAGCAGTTTTTGATAGTTGTAGTTTTGGAATTAATTAATGTTTAGTGGTTAGTGCTGGGATCGTGAATTATGAGAATAAATTGAACGTGACTAATTGACACAGTTGATGATGTAAGCAGACTGGTATTTGACCACGGGCTAGAACAACACCATCTGGTAATAAATCATCCAGCATGTGTACCTAACACCCTATAATTCTCGAGACTTCTCCTTTAGTATAGAGTGGGCGGGAGATGGACATTAGAGCATCCTATAGGAATTCATAACAGAATCCAAGTTTATTGATAAACTGTATGCCACTCATTTTATGGTATGCATCAACAACACATACCATAATGGTGTTAGTTAGCTGACAGATCGCATCAAACCAGAACCGGTCCCCACTGCTTTGACTATGTAAGATACACTCTTCTAGGAAGGATTGGGCAGAGTATGATTGGTCGGAATGACATCCTAACCAATCGGGATCAATCAAACTTTGCAGTAAAGAATTATGGTGAATAAGTTTTGTTCCAGAGCAAATGAGTGAGGAATTGTTGATTGGTTTGAAGGACCAATTAGTTATACGGTCAGAACTTCTAGGAAGAGATAGGCAGAAATTGATTGGTGACTTTATTGCTTGGCCAATCAAAGTGTGCTTATCGGGTTCCTAGAAGAATCATAAAAATAGGCTCTGAGAAGAGTTGTGTATTTCTGGCAAATGACCAGAACACTGAAAAGTCATAATCTGTTGCTATATAATCTCTCAGAACAAATCAATCATTCGGATTCACTCAATCTGGCTACTCGAACCATCCACTCTTAGGAGTGTATGTTTCCAAGCTATGGCCTTGCCTAACGAAGCTTGAGGTATGTTAGGAATAGGATAGAAAATAGATTAGTTTAGGAATGATAGTCCATATATATGCAAGCCGAGTGTACTAAAGTATTCTTTGTAGAGCGATCTTGCTCAAAACCATTCATTGTATTATAAGTGTAAATAAATCTTTAATCTTACGTTTATGTAAGACCAAAGTTTGTCAGTACTTAGGAATCTAACGCGAGCTGGAAGAAACACTCACCCCGTACTACGAACCTTGATCCAGTCAGATCAGGCCAGCAGCCAGAATAAATATCATCCATCTACCATCTCTTTGATGAGGCGAGTGACTGCAGCTACTTTGCTTCATCTCATAACCGGCGATGTTGTCACAGCAACACTTTAAAGTTTCCGGTAGTGAGCGGGAACGATCCTTTCATCATCGAGTTCTTAGTAACTTTCTGAGTTTCCTTCTTGAAGCCACGCCTGAAATCTTCAATGGCGAGTCTGCCAGGAATCGGTTAGATTCGGTTTCATAATTCGTTAAGGAGGTGTATAATCCGCACTGGAGTGCGAATCTGTGAAAAACTGTAAGTACATTTTAGTTAGGAACAATCCGATTTAGAACTTTCAATAGTTAATTTTGGTCAAAATTCTACAATGGCAACCCCTCATCCAGGAAACCCATCACAGGCTTCCCTGGATGTGATGAGCACGGTCGGAACATGAATTGCCACCGCCATATCCAAAGAAGAGATTGGGCGTGAGTGCACCGCCAGGATCCCAGAGGAAGTGAGACAGTTTCTAGATGAGACACATAGAGTAATTCAAGCAACGCATGGTACATTGACAGGAATCCCTGTCTATGTAATGATAAGAGCTTCACAAGCAGCGCTATGTAAGGCCCTCGATCAGTTTATCCTCGGCAAAGAATGAGCCACCTTATCATTCAATGAGCTCAAGAGATTTCTCACTCTCAACTTCATTTCAGCTAATGACAAGGAGAGACTAAAGTATGATCTGGATGCAGTGAAACACCGATCTAGCAAGACCACCATCGCTTTTAACTGCCGCTTTAAAGAACAAGCAAAAAGAGCATACCCGACAGTCAACGACGATACATTATGAATTGTCTTATCAGCATACATTAGATCACTTTATGATCAGGGTATGGGGAGGAGGATTGCATGGAAGAAGATAAACAACTGTGAAGACGCTATGAAATTAACAGAGGAGGAAGAGTGATGCATCTATTTGTTGCAGGCAATGAAGATTTCCCTGCGGCGGGAAGAGGAAATGGAAGTTGATGTAATCGACTTCCAAGAAGGTAAAGACATCTGGAAGATAATAGGGGAAATGAGGACTCAAATTTCTCAGCAGAGTAAGATGATAGAAAGACTGTGCTCTGTCATCGAGAATCTACAGTCAAAACCGGCATCCCAGCCGAAACAACAGCAGCAGAGAGCTGCACCTAAAGCCGCTCCAAGGAAATGAGAGCCGCCGACCTGCTACAACTGTGGCAGAAGGGACATCTCAAGAGAGATTGCCAGGCACCACAACAACCCCAGCATAGTGGGAGACAGCAACAACAACAACGAGCACCACGAGCGCCAAGAAACAAACAGCCAATTAAGTATTTTAACTGTGGAAAATTAGGCCACATGGCCTCCGAGTGCTATGCCACACCCACTGCGCCTAGTCTGCCAAAACATGTTGCAACCTGCTTCAAATGCCAGAAAACCAGACATTATCAGGCACACTGTCCATCGAATCAGCTGCCATAATGGCCAATGAAACGACCTCATCAGCCCGATAACTCCAGTTATCATGACGAACCCATGGAGGTTGATGAAGTAGATCATCAGCAGTATGACCAGAGATCGTCAGATTGGTATGATTATGACGAGTGCGCATCATTCGATTCAGAGCGAGACATGACCCCTCATGCCTATTCTAGGAATATGAGGAAAGCTATTCGTAATGATAGGAATCGCTGGTGTGAATATATAGATCGGGACGGTTTTGTTTTAACTGATGAATGAACTGACGAGTATTCCAGTTATGCATGCGGTATCGGAGGAGCCTCGTCAGGGGAGACCAGCCGCAGATCCTATGCAGAAGCTGTTGATGGGTGACACTGCTCGTTAAACGTGGACGGAGGGAGCCAGTAACCGAAAGGTTCATTATCTGATTAGAAGTGGAAGTAAATGGTCAAGAGAACAACGGGGGTAAGTACTTAGATGCTCTAATAGATAGTGGTACTAGTACCTCCCTTCTTAGAAAGAATATATTGATTAGTATCTTAAATGCTCATCCATTAAGAAAGGCTTGTACTTTGTTAGCCGTAAATGGTTCACCAATTAACATATTAGGAGAGACACAGATACAATTTCAAGATGCTAGGCCGATTCCATGTATGGTTGTGGAATGCATGAGGCATGAATGTTTGATTGGTGCAGATGCTGTGCATATGGGAAAAGCAAAAATTGATTGTCGGACAAGGGAAGTAGTATGGTTGGAAGGAAGTACTCATTCAAGATACCTTTAGTGCTCAATAAGATTATGTATATGCTAGTTGCAAAGAAACGACCGGATATGCAGTTATTGACAAAGTACTGAACGACGTTGCCAATAATTTCGACACGGCTCGTCCCAACGCCCCTGGACATATGCCCCGAGTACACTGTACAATTCCGATGGGAGATCACCCTCCCATTCAACAGAAAGCATATAGGATACCTTTGGCAAAGGGGTATTTGGTAAAAAATCAGGTCAAAGAAATGTTAGAAGCAAGCATCATAAGACCATCGTCATCACCTTGGGCGTCACCTATCACCTTAGTAGCCAAGAAGGATGGTGATACACGTTTCTGTGTAGATTTTAGGAAGCTGAACGTGGTATGTCGTAAGGCCAGTTACCAACTGCCTAAAATCTCTGATATATTTGATTCGATGAGAGGCGCAATACTATTTTCTACAATGGAATTGAAGTCTGGCTATTGGCAGATACCAATGGCTAGCCAACACATTGAGAAGATGGCGTTTGTTTGCAGTGAAGGTCTTTTCGAATGGATTCGTATGCTGTTTGGTTTTTGCAACTCAGGTGCAGTTTTTTAACGTGCAAGGAACGGCATTTTTCGTGATTTTGTAGGAAAATTCATGCATGTTTTTGTCGATGATGTAGTCGTATATTCGAGAAATCGGACTGAACATGCACGTCATTTACGTCTTGCGATGAACAAAATTCAGGAGTATAATCCCCAATTAAAAAGAAATAAATGTGAATTTGCGAGTGAGTCTGTAGACTTACTGGGCTATCACATTTCGAGCCAAGGAGTAGCTCCTCAGAGTCAAAAGGTTAAGGTTATAAGAGAAATGTCACCAACCCATGATGTGGGTGAGGTTAGACGTTTTCTCGGAGCTACTGGCTATTATCGATCTTGTGTTAAAGGTTATGCTGAAATTGCTAAGCCTTTAATAGAATTAACTAAGGAGCATAAGAGATTTGAGTGGGAAAAAGAAGAACAGCAAGCGTTTGAGAAATTGAAGAACTTGATGTGTAGTGAAGCGATTCTCACATATCCAGATTTGAATAAACCATATAAACTGTACACAGATGCATCGAGCTATGCCATAGGTGCGATTTTGGTACAAGTTGACGATAATGGCATTTATCACGTAATTCAGTATGTCAGCTCAACCCTGAAAGACAGTCAATTAAACTGGCCTGTAATAGAAAAGGAAGCCTACGCGGTGATATTTGCATTGAAGAAGCTTCGTCCTTATCTATTTGGTGCTGAATTCACTATGTAAACTGACCACAAACCGCTTAAGAGTTGTTTGTGGGCGAGGTTAAGAATACGAAAGTGCAGCACTGGGCAGTCTTAATTGACGCGTATGCGTGTAAGATTGAATATCTCCAGGGTTCGAAGAACATCCGTGTGGATATGTTGTCGAGGCTACGTTGACCTAACGAAGTTGCGATGTTGGATACTGGTGATTACGTCGTACCAGAAGGTGTATTACCTCATGTTCCTTTGGAAGTATATGACGTACCCTATACAGATCTGTGCAGTGAACAGACCAAAGAATTCTCGGAGTTGTTCAAGAACACGCCGGAGGAGTACATGGTTAATAATGGTATTTTGTACTCGTTAACCCCACCTTCAGCAGTAGATGCTGAATACCCTAGACTAATGTTACCAAGTAAATTCCGTGAGCAAGTGCTCAGGAAGGCTCATGAGCGAGCTGGTCACCAAGGTTTGAAGAAGACTATAGGAATGGTAAGAGAAGCCTTTGTTTGGCCATCCTTGAGGAAGGATGTGGTATATATGTTAGATAGGTGTACGACCTGCTAGGTATATTGAAATGCCCATGGCTAATTATCCTGGTCAGATAATTGGAATGAATATGATAGGTCCACTATTGGAGTACAATAAAGGCAACGTCTATATAATGACGATTGTTGATCATTGTTCTGCGAGGGCGGAGGCCTATCCAATTCCCACTAAGACAGCACAGAATGTGGAGGATAAGTTATTTAATGAATACATTGCTCGTCACGGCATACCGGAAATCCTCATTACTGATCAAGGAAAGGAGTTTTGTTCGAACTCACTTGAACAGAGGTATGCTGAGCATGGTGTTGATCACCGAAGAACAAGTCTGTATCATCCACATACAAACGGATGGACTGAAAGATTCAATAGGACGTTAACGGATGTAATCCAGAAAGGTGTCAACAACGAGTCTCGAGCATGGGAAGATGAGTTGGGCACATCTTTAACAGCGTACCGCAACACTCGCCATGCCATGACCAGATATACGCCATTCTTTCTGACGTATGGCCGACGAGCGAGACTTCCGTTAGCAATTCCACTCGATGCTGCACACGATTTAGGTGGCAGACTTACATGTCTTTAAAATGCCTTATTGCGTGCCCACACTGAGACAGCCAAGTCACGAGAACATCACCATGAACAAATTGACAAACGTGATAACGCTGGTGAATACCAAGTAGGTGACTCAGTGGTGGTAAGAGCTGATGAGAGAATAAGGTTAACCTCTCGAAGTGACCCTGAGGATGGAATTTTCAAAATTAATGGACCCGTGGCTCATGTCCGACATCAGAGATCTGGGAAGGTGCATGTATTTAATATCTCAAAATTATGTATAGTCGTCTCAGAGATGTGCTGGGACAAGGTGAGACCACACCCTATTAGGAATCCAGCGAAAGGTACTAAGTTAAGTCATGTTCCCAGCTTATCACCACTACCTGAAACAACAACATCTAAAAAGGTAGTCCCTGAGGTGCGACCAGTACCTGACAAGATACCAGACGTGGCAGTACGTACCGAAATTCACATGGATATCGATCGGTGAGTAATGATTCAAATTATGACTCACCAATGGACACATCAGAAACTGCGCCTGAGCCTGCCAGTGAACCAATGGATGTGTCACCCCCCCCCCCCCCACCACTAGGCACTCCTACAATATGTGCAAGCGTAGTCATATCTCTTATGATGAGTCAACCGGTAAATGCGCTAGGATATACGCGTTTGGTTGGTCGAAGTTTGCTGAATTTGTTAGGCGTATTGAAGCCGTTATAAGTCGACACCGTGAGAGAATTTGTTAATCGCTTTGTGATACTCTCAAAGTAATGTTATAATCCACCAGTTGACACTCGTGCATATTTTACGCTTTAGTCTTGTGTTGATTTTTATTAGTAGCATTTTTGGACATTGTGAAAATTGGAATATTCATAAATTGCAAAATGGTGTGATGATCACAGATCATCAACCGATCTCAGTAGCTTGAGCCGGTGGTAGTATCAATAAACCATCCGTACTTACCTCCTAACTTTATCAGCAAACTAGACAATATCCGTGTTCTCGTCACCGCTATTGGTGACAGAACATCACTTAGTAGTAATGACATTTTCCGACTTCAACATCGAGTAAATATTATTAAGAAGATTGCTGTAACAACTCTATGAACAATGTTACACAGAATAGGTAAACGACAAAAATGTGTTTTATTTAATTTCGTAGGTGACGTTGCATCTTCTCTGTTTGGAGTGGCGACATCCGGCGACGTCAGATCCCTAAAGAAAATTGTTAAATCAGTTATGAAGAATATGAATAGGCTAGTCCACTTTTCTAATGACTTATCATCTCATGT
This sequence comes from Chaetoderma sp. LZ-2023a, assembly GCA_034401795.1. Classification (NCBI taxonomy): domain Eukaryota; kingdom Metazoa; phylum Mollusca; class Caudofoveata; order Chaetodermatida; family Chaetodermatidae; genus Chaetoderma; species Chaetoderma sp. LZ-2023a. The sequence continues at coordinate 187,618,733 of CM067359.1, forward strand.
GAAACATGCTTTCGATGAGATTAATGTCAACACTAATAGGATAAATGAAGTTACGGACGCATTGGTCAGATTGACCAGAAAAGTTAGTAAAATTCTTACTCAACAGACATCACGTCAAGCTTATGTATATGCCTTAGTACGTTTAGGACACATAATTGATTCAGCTGAAAACATTGTGTACAGTTATCAAAAGCTGTCTGCGCAATTTCATAGGCAGACTGCTTCACTCGAACTTGGTGGATTGACAGAAGGATTGTTTAGTCCAGCAGATTTAAAAGAGTGTAGGATTTGAGTTTATAAACCCATATCAGTAGATTATCGAAATGTCATTGTTTCTCCATTGTGGAAGACCGATTCGCAGCTATACTATGTTGCTACTTTACCGCTGGTTGACGGTAGAAATTACATTGAATATGGCATGCATTCATGGCCTGAACCTTTAAGCATAGTAGGACATCACATGCACGTGATAATTGCCCGAACCACTATTGGATTAGACACAAAGACTGGTTGGTACTTTACTCCATCGCAATGCCGGGGAGTTGATCCCCATGTATGTCACGGACAATTGAGAGTCGATAAGACTCATGTACCGTGCATTGTGAGTTTATTGACGAACTTGACTGATAGTAAGTGCATTGTTAAGCTGTCACAATCTAACGAAACTGCTAGTAAACTGTTTGCACATAAAGGGATTGGAGTGGTACTGCAAACGTTTTGCGAACGTGTAGAAGTACACTGCGGAGGAAAGTTGACTGAGCGTTGTGAGTTACTGAATGGAGTGTACACGTTGATGTCGAATAAATGTGATTATAGTGGTGCTGGATGGAAATTTGGACCCATACGGACGTACACACGGACGTATGCTCGGAATGTTTAGCCATCGATGTGTCCAGATTGGATGAGGCTGGTGTCCTCAATCAATCTTTAATAGTTAACCATTTGAAGGTGGAAAAATTGAACCATTTACAGAAAACAAATTATATGTACCTTTAGCACCACTATCTGAAATCGATACAGCGATTATCGAGTGCATTGGTACAAAATCCGTGTTGTTATATTTGGTGGCTTCTGCCATCGCACTCATTGTTCTAACGTTTATTTTATACGAGTGCGGAGTCTTTTGCCATGTGTGGAGGTGCGCTTCACGAAAACCACCCACGGAAAGTATTCCGCGATTCAGATTAGTCTGGGCTCGTTGGTCGGACCGACCAGCGGCGACGCCTAACAACAGGGACCAGCCGACCAAACCCAACAGCACGACGTCACCTATGGCGTCCTACCATACGGGCATGGATATCGTTGATGATAGTCCAGATCTCTCTGCGCTGCCATGATTAATTGTGAACATTGTTGATTTATTTATTTTTGATTGATCAAGGTGAACGATCCGTATATTAGGATTGTTTGATTGTGATTGTTTTATTGATTTATTATCATACATTGTTTTCTTTCAATTTAGCTATTGTAATATTGTTTTCTTTTATTTGATTTAATTGCCATCGTGTTCTTTTTCTTTTATTTTGATTTGATTACTGATTATTATTCTTTTTGGTTTCGGCTTAGTACTGTATTGTTATTTGATGATTCGTATTTGATTTGCTTTGCTGTTTTATTAGTATTGTCTATGAATTGATTTATTACTGTGTTTATTTAGGTATTGTGATGTCATCTGGAGTAGCCCTGGTATAGGAGTATTTTGGTTGTTGATAGTACACAACGAGTTAATTAACGCTTTCTTATGTGCTTAAGAGACGGTTAATTAACTTTGGTTGGTGGACATGTGTAAACATGGGATTGTCACGTGGGAAGTCATGACCCTGCGGGATGTCTTATAATTCACGTAAGACCCAAAACGAAATTAAGTTTTGAAAATACCAGGTGAGCTAAAAGTCCAGGTGAGCTAAAGATGGATGCTATATGGATGCTACAGTATTGCATCAATGATAAATGTATATATACGTACACTTCAAAGTTGGAAAGTTATGATGAGTAATAGTCATCCATAAGCAGACGTAAGGTTTTGATCGTGGGATAGAACAAGACCATCTGGTAATGAATCATCCAGCATGTGTGCCTAGCACCCTATACTCTCGAGACTTCTCCATTAGTATAGAGTGGAAAGGACATGGACATTAGAGCGTCCTATAGGAATTCATAACTGAATCCAAAATGATTGTTAAACTGTATGCCACTCATTTTATGGTACGCATCAACAACACATACCATAATGGTGTTAGTTAGCTGACAGATCGCATCAACCCAGAACCGGTCCCCACTGCTTTGACTATGAAAGGTACAATCTTCTAGGAAGGATTGGGCAGAGTATGATTGGTTGGAATGACGTCATAACCAATCGGGATCAATCAAACTCTGCAGTAAAGAATTATAGTGAATAAGTTCTGTTCCAGAGCAAGTGAGGGGGGAATTGCTGATTGGTTGGAAGAACCAATTAGTTATCAAGTCAGAACTTCTAGGAAGAGATAGGCAGAAATTGATTGGTGACTTTATTGCTTGATCAATAAAAGTGTGCTTATCGGGTTCCTAGAAGAATCATAAGAATAGGTTCTGAGAGGAGTTGTGCATTTCTGGGAAATGACCAGAACACTGATAAGTCATAATCTGTTGCTATATAAGAAGGTACTACTCTCAGAAAAAAAAGGAAAAAAAAAAAGAACAGATTTTCGTTCTCATTTGCGGCACCGAAAACACCCACAGGTTCGAAAGGCGCGAAGAAGACGATCAAGAAGAGCGCGCCTCGTGCTGGCCACGTGGTGATCTAGGTGGGCTTATCGTTGAGCCGCAATCAACCCGCCCTGGAGAGATGCCGTTGGTCGAGTGGAGTGGCGACGCTGCTTACTTGCTGCTTCTATCTGCTGTGTACTTATATCTGCTGGTGACTACGGCCGAGGTTGCAATCACGAAACCCCTGAGGACGACAAGACGAAGATGATGGACGCGGAGGTCGTGATTGGCGTTGATTTGCTTTGATGTAGATGCTGTCGCTCTCTTTGCTCTTCTCTCGCCGTCGCTGGATACAATTTTAGCATAAGTATGAAAGGATTTTTAGTGACTCGACGACGTGACTTAAACCCATTCAACTCCCAAATAGCGCCACGTGCATTCAACTTATTATTTCTAATCGCAACAAGTTATAATTTTAAGCTAAATTTGGATATTTAGTTTACAAACACTGGATATTAAGTTCAATTTTCCCCGTTTCTTGTTTATTTAATCACAGGCCATTATCTTAATTTGTTTCTTCTTATTTGATAGTATTATCATTCAGTTTCATCATAATATTCTTTATTTAAATTGTCCTGATTTCCGTTTTGAGATTTTATTTTACAGACTGCCCTCCACCCCCATCCCACCTCCATAAGAAATAAATAATTCCCCCTCCCACCCCCTCCTCAACACTGCATACAACATAGACACTAGCCAACTACAATACATTAGGTAACATCAGGCAACACACTCCCAGCAACAACTTAATTTTTCGACTTTTTTCAGTTTTTACTTATTTAGAGCAACCCTTCCTGGAAGCAACGCAACCCTTCGGGGAAGCACCTCTAAGAGCGAGTCATGGCTCAAATACATATAGGTGTGAGCGGCCAATAAATACCAACTAAAATGAAAAAAAAAAAAAAGAACAAATCAATCATTCGGATTCACTCAATTTGCCTACTCGAGCCATCCGCTCTTAGGATTGTAGGTTTCCAAGCTATGGCCTTGCCTAACGAAGCTTGAGGTATATTAGGAATAGGATAGAAAATAGATTAGTTTAGGAATGATAGTCTATATGCAAGCCGATTGTACTAAAGTATTCTTTGTAGAGCGATTTTGCTCAAAACCATTCATTATATTATAGGTGTAAATAAATCTTTAATCTTACGTTTATGTAAGAGCCGAGTTTGTCAGTACTTAGGAATCTAACGCGAGCTTGGAGAAACACCCACCCCGTACTAGGAATCTTGATCCAGTCAGATCAGGCCCAGCAGTCAGGATAAATATCGTCCATCCACCAAATGTCGGAAGAAGCGAGCTACTGCAGCTACTTCACTTCATCTCATCGCCGGCGATGTTGTCGCAGCAACACTTTAAAGTAGTAAATCGGTAGTGAGCGGGAGCGATCCTTTCATCATCGATTAGAGTTCTTAGTAAGTTTCCGAGTTTCCTTCTTGAAGACACGCCCGAAATCTTTAAAGTGTATATTCACTCAAAAAGTGACATGAAAATTGTATTTTAAAGTTTGGGGACCCTGTGTAACTTCAAGTTACACGCAGAGATGTCACACCTACAGTACAAATCATGAATTAGTCAACAGATTTGCAAGAGTAAACAATTCTGAATACGATGTAAAAAAAATGATCGGTTGAATGCCTTAGGCAGCAATCTCTTCCAATCCAATTATGTTCAAAATATGCAACAGTATCCTTTTTAATTCAAATTTGTGTTTGAAGCATTCTAAGTTATTGCTTAGCTGTACTGTATAAGACTGATGTGGCCAACCCGCACAGCCCTCTGATCTGAGGGGCTTCAGCATTAGCCGTGCATTACGGCTTGCCCTACAATGGAGGAGTCCACTGTATCATCAACCATATGACGTCACAACCCCAACCTCCCCTGTAAACAATAATTTGAATGTCCCCCTCCCACGCACGCAAGCTAGCAAGCTGAAAGCAGCCAAGACCAGGGGTTCGGGGGTCCTCCGCCGAAATTTTTTGAAATGCAATGTTCTCAGAGGTCATCTCCGGCGTCTCTGGCGGTAAATGTTAGTCTTTGGTCCAGTGGAACATTTCTATACTTTACAAAACATTTTTTTCTTTCTGTAATTATAGCGCTGTGGCCCAATGACCCATGCCATACCAAAATATAGGTATGTTAGCCACAGAACCTAACTACGAAGACGTAAAATAAATTGTAAGTCGCCATAGAAGGAAGCTGTATAATTTGACTAGAAGCTGTTGCTTGAGGCAGTCAAGCTAGTAACAGAATATGCAACTGGTATTGCGCATTTCCCTTCTTACAGGCATATTAAAGATAGAAAGGCATTGGCGCGTGGAAGACCGAATAATCTTCTCTTAGACTCTCCCTCTTGCCACCCCAGCCCTCCCTCTCTCAACGTCATAATCAATTGCGTCATGAATGACGTAGCTAAGTTCGTCACGAAAGTTTAATGGATATTTCCAGTTTATCCATCAATCAGATGATGTCATAATCAACTACGCGACGTGCAGGATGACGTCATAATCATTTACGTCATGAATGATGTAATTAAGTGTGTCACCAGAGGTTGTTGTACGAATTGTGTTTGGACTATTTAATAAACATGCTGTTGAATATTTTGAAACTAATTTGACGGCGCGTTGTTGCTGCCATACCCAGTCAAATTGGTTTCAAAACATTCAACAACTTGCCTGTATAGTTTTCTGGAAATTGAGATTCAGTGCGTTCAGGGATCGGTCGATCGCAACACAGGCGAAGTGTGGGTGGGGATTAACTAGGGGCAGTCGGCGCATGGCTAACACTTGATTCCTCAATTCTCAAATCTATATATATTTTTTTCAATTTCAGTGCCTATTTTCAGGCAAATAGAAGGCTTTTTTAAAACTTGCGACTAGCCCGAAGTACCGTACATGAGTGGCAGAATCACACCATCTAGTGGTAAGTTTTAGGCAAATGGATCTGTGAGACATTTCCTCTTGAGAAACATTTACTGAATTATGAGTGATAACATTTGGGACGAAATGTACCACAAATGTCAACACTCATCAGGGGTTGTGACTCAGCACATACACCACTATAACTGGTTTGAAATTGAGATACAGAAACAGTTTCATTCGTACTTTTGAAAGAAAAAGTTATTGTTGAATATCTAAAATTCTTTTTATTTTAACAATATGTGTTAGTTGTCTATTTAGACGAATTTTCAACAAATTTTATTGGAATGAGTGGTGTCCATCAGTGATTTTGCATTTATTTATTTTAAAGTCTGTCACATCATAACAAAATCAGGATTAGCATGCAAACCAACTTAGTTCGGTAGACTTTAAAATGAACAACATACACAATTTGCGGCCCACTGACGTCAAAGCGGAGGTCTATATATATGTATGTATGTAAATTATGTACAGAAATGCAGATGTCCTCTGAGAGCAGCTAAATTTCAAAATTCCCATGGGAATCCCCTCGCGCGAACCAGTCCACTCACTAATGAAAGGGGGCGGGGCAATTTCCTGGGTGACCGGCTCAGGGTGGCATTAAATTCCTAGCTACTGAAAAAAATATAATAATTTAACAATGAACTGATGATCCATATTTATCTCCAGAAATACAGATGAGGGCGGCTGACATCTGTCACAGCATCCAGATTTCAAAATTTGCTGGGGCACCCTTCTGGTTTGGCTATAACATTGGGTCGACCTTTTCTCAGCAGGTGCCTTCGAAGTCCTTAATCTGGCCCTGGGAGCCTCAGCGACTTCGTGGACAACAATATAATTTAACATGCTAAGATCTACCAAACAACGTAGTAAGGTCATTGTAAAAATAATAAACGAGCAATTAAATCCTTTCGTAATATAATTTGTAATTTGAAGAATTAATCTTTAATTACGATAATTCAGGTAAATGTAGTTATATTGTATTTTTTTATTTCCCTTTCCCGAAGGAAAAGGTTTTCAAATATTTCTCAATTTCAAGTAACTATACATATTGTAAAGAATTAATTAAACATTGATTAATGCACTTAATATATAGATCGCTCAAATTCTCTCCGCGGTTGAAGGAAATGAAATAAATTAAAATTCAATTATCTTCGTGAGATAAAGAGATACATCTGAACTTGCTACTGAGCCATAGAAGCAATATGTACAAAGTCTTAAATCCAAGAGCATGCTGATGTAATCCAAAAGCATGCGCCACACTCTAATATGGAAATAAAAACTACAGCGATTTGCTTAGTAGAGTTATCTCCCTTGAGATTTCAAAAAACGCCACGTCTCTTTTGGTGCTCCTAAGAGGAAGTTAATTAAATACGGAGCGGAAATACTAATTCGTGATGACGAAATAATCTTAAAAACACTTATTTTTATACACTAACATAGACATATATATCATAAGACAAAAGACTGAACTCTAAATGTAAACTACAATTTTAAAATTACAGCTATTTCATACGTAATTCGAGCTAGCTCCCACTCAACCTGCAAAATGCAGTGACCGCTTATCAAACCACGGCAAATATTCATCACATATTAAAACTGTATATTCCTTTTCATTTGAACCGGTTGAAAACAACGTTGATAAATTTACATAGTGATATCAACTTCGTCCGTTTTTGTTCATTCATGAGTTGATACATTTTAACAGTATTTGGATTTACTCTAAGGTATCTATCTATATACATTTTTCTTTCTACAGCTAGAGATGGACATTCGAAAAGATAATGAAACTCATCTCCCAGTGTGTTTTGATTGCATAGGGTGCAAACACGCTCATGTCTAGGGAGATGTTAAAATCGCCCAACCTCTATTGGTAACCCGTGATTAGAAGTTCTAAATTTACGTAGTATTTTAACAGTGTCTGAGGAAGCTAGGTTAAACACGTTTCTAGTCTAAAAGTTTCTTTAAAAATTCTATACGATGTGCAAATACTGCTGTTAAAAACATCACCTCTCCGTTTCTGGATATACTGATCAGCCAGTACTTGTTTTGTAGTGAGCTTTAACCATTCAGGCTGACCTGGATTCCGGCTATGCCATACATCTGATAACCCAGTATTAGTAAGGAGTGCTTTCACATGTGATATCTATGGCCATTGGAATTCGTTATTTTCGTGCATGCATAGTAACAATCGGTATAGTTTATATGAGATTTTCGCCATTTTCCCACATACTAATTTTGCTCAGTATATGGTTATCCTATTATTAATTTGTATGCTCAACGGAAACTGTCCAAGTTCGCCATAAACCATTGCAGAGTGTGTAGAATTTTTAACTCCTAAAATCATTTTATAGAATCGTTTCTGTAATATTTTAGCCAGCGTGACATTCTCAAAGCCCCAGATTTCGCATCCGTAGAGCATGATTGGACATACCATTGAATCGAAAAGTTCTAGCAGTATATCTATCAGTAAATGGAGAGGTTGCTTTTGAAATTAAGGCGAACATAGCTCTACTGGCTTTTTCATGCATGTGCTTTATAGCCCTAGTAAACTTGCCGTTGTGTGCAAATAGTATACCTAAATATGGGTATTCTTGCACGATTTCTATATCTTCAATGCCGAGCGTAAATTTTGGCATGTTTCTGATCTTGCCTCTAGAGAATATCATACATTTAGTCTTGGAGACGTTAATAGCTAATTTCCATGTGTTGCAGTAGTAACAATGTTCATGTGTTGCAGTAGTCATGGAGACGTTAATAGCTAATTTCCATGTGTTGCAGTAGTCATGCAGTGCGTTTAATGCTTGCTGTAGTTCTGGCGTCGATTCTGCTATTATTATTGTATCATCCGCATATAATAATATATATAGTTTTAGGCATAGGTCAGATTCAATCATGAATTTTGATTCAGATAATTGAGAAATGTTAGAGGGCCATTGTAAGATGCAGAAATGGTGCTTTCTACGTCATTTAAAAATAAGGCAAATAATAACGGAGATAAATTTTCCCCTTGCCTTACCCCGCTATCACATGGGAAAAAATCAGACATATTGCTGTTTACAGAATCCTTGACGCATGATTTAGCACCTTTATATAAATTATAAATGAATCAAATTATTTTACCATTAATATTGCTTGACAACAGTTTCATCCATAAATGTGTTCTATGTACAGAGTCGAATGCCTTTTTATAACCTACGAACGCGTAGTAAAAACGCTTGCGCTTTGCTATATATATATATATATATATATATATATATATATATATATATATATATATATACTTCGTCAGTAGTAAGCGACAATAACGACTAAGACGACGAGTATGGCGAAGACGGCGACGATAGCAGCAACACCAATAATGACAAGACCAACGATAAAAAGCATTGACCACGACAACTACGAAATGAATAGCAACTACATGAGCAACACCAACAAGAACACCACCAACAAGAACACCAACAACACGCACAAGATCAAGAATAACAACAACAACAACAACTACTACTACTACTTCTACTTCTACTACTACTACTACTACTACTACTACTACTACTACTACTACTACTACTACTACTACTACTACTACTACTACTACTACTACTAATACCACTACTAATACCACTACTACTACTACTACTACTACTACTACTACTACTACTACTACTACTACTACTACTACTACTACTACTACTACTACTACTACTACTGCTGCTGCTGCTGCTGCTCCACCTGTAACCCCGATCTAGGTTTTTTTACGATTTTGTGCGACCGATAGATCCATCTCAGCAACCAATTCAAAATCTCGCACAAGCCACGCCTCTAGTCATGATACCAACTGTGGCCCCACAATCATAAATGAAAAAACGCCTCAGATCACCTGAAAATTCGCCGCCAGTCACAAAACGAGTAGACAATACAATCTCTCCATTGCTACCATTAGATTCTGGCCCTAGAGATATGCTATTTGAAGCATCATTAATCCCACTACCTGACTCTCCACTAGGCAATCTAAATGACGCAAACGAATATCTGCCCTTGCCACAGAGGGAAACGGTTAATGGTAGCAAATCTGGTCCACGGACTGACGCTTCTCAGAAATCCCCTCAGAGCAGTCAACCATCGGGTCTCAAGACCCCATCCCCAACAGGGAAACTGCCACAGCCCAGCTTCTCTCCAACTCCAGGTCCAAGTAATGCATGGAGGTGCGTCCTATTAAATTTACTAATAGACCCCAACAACCCACCATGTTGGAGAGAAACATTTTTTGGAAATTTCGTCATGAAATCGAAAACAAAATTGACTGGCGCCTACCTGTTCTCACGAACAAAGTACTCATCTTTGGAGCTTCGAACCTGAGTCGCATTAATGTTGAGCCCCACCATGAAACGCAAGTTGCCTGCTACCCAGAAGCTAAATTGTGTCATGCTAGAGGAATAATTCAAAAGTACACTGGATCATTTAAACCAGAGAAAATAGTGATTAACATTGGTATTAATGATATGAATGAACCCATCTCTAGTTCAAAACATAGGTTAATGCTGCTTCTCAGCGCGATTAAGTCCAAATTCCCAAAGACTGCGACGTACTTCGCAAAACTTAACTATTCAAGTCGGTTGACAGCTCAGTAGAGGTTGGCGATTCAGTCCCTCAATTCGACGGCTGAATCACTAAAATCTGTGACTGTCATTCCTGCACTCAGACTCTCCGAATTTAATGTTGTTAAGGATAACATTCATTGGACTGAGAAGACAGCTAACTCTATGTATTCTGCCCGGCTTAAATTCCTAAATTTAAACTAGACAAGGGCTAAGGTAACATCCGCCCGGAAACAGGACTGGGCAGTAATATTGTCAATCTAACTGGCTCCCCATTAGGTGAAGCAGAGCAGTCACTGCTCAATTTTGGTCTTACATTTGTCCCAACACCAAAACCTAAAACAGGGTTGGATGCTCTTTTAGATAATGGCTGTATGGAAACATCTGAATTTAGTCACCGTATTAAGTTAGCAGACTTCTTTCGTAACTCTAATAGTAACATTCCACCATTCAGTGAAAAAACTGGCTGGGCACCAAACGTAAAAATCCTGGACCCAGCGATCGGTGAAAGCATAGAGCTCTTTTCAGAACGTTTAAAAATTATGCATTCCCAAACGATCAACCAAATTTACCCTATGAGGAACGCCTGGCCTTAATTGAATTGTCTAAAAACAGCGAAATTGTCATCAAACCTGCAGATAAAGGGTCGGCGACTGTAATAATGCTTAAAGATAACTATAAACGTGAAGCACAACGACAACTTAGTAACCCAAAGCATTACCAGAAACTAAGCAAACCACTTTGGCAAAATAATTGCAGCAAATTTAATGCGATTCTTAAAAAATTGCTCGATAGCAAGAAGAT